>CM056954.1:8795410-9236578 GCA_029856935.1 Cyclocarya paliurus | reverse complement strand
GCATGGGACCTAGGGCGCCAGGCCATTATTCGATGTAAACTAATCATCTTCTCCTTCATTTTGTTTTTTCCGTTTTTGGCCAAGACATCTACGTCTTTGGGACATTGCCATAAATCCCATAATCCTCTTATTTAGCATAACCAAAAAAATTACATTCTAGCATGCTTTTTAATACCTAACACACAATTGAAATGCGTTCAACTACGATGAAAAAAGTATTCGTATTTTAAACCTTTTACAAGTATAATTAAACTCCATTTAGATATAAAAATTGTTTCATTTCATCTCATCATTATAACTTTCCAAATTTCAATACAAAATATAATAAATAATTATAACATTTTAAAATTTCAAAACAATAATAATATTCTGATAATATTTTATTCAACTTTTAATTTTTTATTTAAAATCATCCCATCTCATATCACTATCCAAACGGGACCTTAAGTCTTGTTTATTTTCACAACTCTTCTCAACTTATCTCATTTCATTTCATCTAATTATTACAATTTTTTCAAATTATAAATAAAATAAAATAAATAATTCAACTTTTTCAAATTTCAAAACAAAAATAATATAAAAAAAAAAATATTCTAATAATATTTTATTTAAATTTTAACTTTAATCTAAATTCATCTCATCTTATCTACGAGACCTTTAGTCTCACAATTAGTAATATATAGACACGATAAACTTGCAAATAACAAAACTCTTGATAGAATCTAATCTCCAACTTCAATCCCCAATATTGATGGAAATAATGGGTTAAGAACTCAAGATCATGGAATTGAAAAAAGAAAAGAAAATAGCTCCCCCCAATAAAATGCCACAAACTTAATTTAACTTAAAGTAAATCAATGAGGATCAAATAGTACCTTGTATTTACCCTACAAATCGCATCACATTTTAATATGTACGAGCTCTCGAAAGGATGAAGTTTGAATTTTGTACTTTGTACGGAAGGAATAAGATTCCAAATGGCGCTTCGTTTGTTTGAATTTTGGAGGTAGGAAGTTCAAAATTCTTGGCCAACGGAATGATTACGTTATTTAATTATGGCCGAGTTATTATTTTAATTATTTAATATTCTACTACTCATTTTAATAAATTTCATTTTTTGCAGCGGCAATCTTCTTTACATTTATTAAAAATTTGGTAAATTTCACACTTCTCTAATAAATTATTTATCTCTAATATTTGTTTTTTTTTCCTTTATGAGCTTGTAATACTTTTTTTCTAAATCTTTAAAGTCTTGTTTAGATGCAGAAATAATCTTATCTCATATCATATTATCATTATAATTTTTTTAATTTTTTATATAAATATAATAATTTTTTTAATTTAAAAATAATAATAATATTAAAAAATTATATTTTAATAATATTTTAATAAACTTAACTTTAATTAAATGCATCTCATTACGCATCACATCCAAAATCAAACCTTGGTGGTAAAACCGTAAAAGAGACGTACGTACATGCATGGTATTAACATTTTCAAAATTAAAGCTGAGTTACGCCGTGAAGTGACGGCGTGAGGACCGACGAGGCACTGCAAAACACATAAAACAAAAACGCACTCGAAGACACAAGAGAGACAGACAGAAAGACAAAGAGACACTCGCAGCTCGATAAGGCCGAAGGGGTCTAGCACCGGAGACTGGTTACCGGAGAGAGCGAGCCTCCGCACTTTTCACAGACCGGAACATAACCGTGAGTTATTTACGGCATTTGCCATTCTCTTTGCTTCACTCTCTGCACCTCTCGGATCTGCTAATCCTCGTGCATGCTGAAAATGCAGCTCTAAATTCAAAACATTCAAATTTCAATGCCTCGATCCGTGCGGTGTCGTTTCGTTGCTTGTTATTCTTCGTTCTTTGACCTCTACCTCTCTCTGGTTTTGCCTTTCCTTGCATTTCTGTCTCTTCACAGTGATTCGATTCGAAAATGTTGTTTATATATTTAAAGCTTGTTTGGCTGTTGTGAAAATGTAGGATATTAAATCAAGTAAAAAAAATCAAATATTAGATTTATGATTCGATTATTCTCTCCTTGGACCTTGTTTTTATTTGAATATAATCTCGAGGTTATATTCCTTTTATGTTTTCGTCAATCTGCGATTTCAGAAGAACGGGAATCTCTGCTCAACAAAGACTAATGCATCCGTTTGCTCTGGTCGAGTTTAATCCGTTGTGTGTGTATATGAAAACATACATATGTCATGTGTTTATGCCGTAGCAATGCAGATTCAAGCTGGAATTTTTACATTTGCGGAAAAGATTTGTAGGCATATGGATGCTGTAAAGTTGAATCCAGCAGATGAATGATCCCCTTTCTTGATTTGTGATAGAATTACTGAAGTATTGGCTTTAATGATACAATAATCTCCCTGTTGCCAATATGCCACTTTGTCATTTACTATATCTGAGTGTGTGCCTGCTGTCTGTTATCTGTGCTGAACTTGCTTTACTCTTACAATGTTGATAAAGAAGCAGTACTTGTAACCTTCTCCCCATCAAATGAAATCTCATTTCTTTTGAGCTTAGCCTTTTCTTTCATTCGTATTTATAATTTCCGTAATTTTCTTTTTACAAAAATTTACAATTTATATCAGCTATGTTTGCGTGGTGAATGAAAACAATGTTCAAAAATCCACTTTCTATAATGAAGGCTTTGGTCGAGCATATAGGAAGACAGTTGCTATCATGAATACCTGCTTGGGCAGGGCACTAACCAAAATGTAATGATTAGCAGACTTGTGTTGTTTTCCTTTACTTTTGTTTGCTACTCGAGGTGCACCTTGTATTCTGTGATCTTTAAAATTATATAAAAAAAAATCTCATGTAGTCTTGTATTTTTCTCTTGGAAGAAGTCTCTACAAGATTAGTCTTCACTCTCTTTCTTGGTCAATAGAATTAATTTTCCTGAAAACTTATCAAAGAGAACGGTATTAGATGCTACATTATAAATATTCTTCAGATGTAATACTAATTTTCTATCTACGATTTACATGATTCTAGCATAAACCATGATCGCAATTAGCAACTTGGTAACTTGAAATCATAACAAATTTGGATAAGTAAAAGCAAGGATTGGCAGTTTGCATGCAGAGATCTTTGTGGCATGAAAGCATGGAACAATTAGTGAGAATGTGAGACTTGCGTTTCTTTATTGCAGTGCCATGGGGATAGAAGTTACAGATATTTGTATGGACAAGGAGCCAGATTGTGTCATGGTTTATGCAAATGGTGTTTCCCATGATTCAGATCATGAACCTGATCCCAATGATCATGATGGGCAAGAGTCATATGAGCCTATTAATGAGGGTCCTGAAATCCAAAGTACAGAAGAGAGTACTGAAGCAAAGGAATACGATGTGAAGGAATGTACTACTGAAAACTCAGTAGAGGTGTCTGAATTCTGTCATAATGAGAAATATAAGGAAGAGCAGAATGTAGTAAACTCACATGTTAAAGCTGGTCTGCGTGAGGAAAGTATAAAATCAGAAACCCAGAAGAAAAAGGACAATAATAAGTCACAAATTTCTGTCAAGCAAGCATCCAGATCTGTTGCTGCAAATGCTCAAATGAAACACACTGTTCCACAGCCATTTTCCTAGCAACTGAAAAAGCGTGCCTCATATGGACTTTCTCCTGGTGGTGCACAACCTGATTTTGGCACCCGTCTGAATAAATTGTCTAATGCAAACAATGTGAGACATCCAAATATCATAAAGCCCAATCAGGTAACTTCTGACCAATGTTGGATTTCTTGTAAAACTGACTTTTGATAGAGAGAAATATCATAAGACCACAGTCATCGAGTTATATATAAATTCTTTATCTTGAAACTTCTGTATGTTACTGCAGCAAATATCAGAACTGGTACCGAGGAAGCCACTGCAACCTAATAACAAGAAGCATCCTGATGAAGAAGATTCTTGTTCTGTTGCTTCCTCGTATCCTCTTATCCCTTGCAGTCTGATTTTACTTGTTTTACTTCATGCTTCTTTCCTATTTTTCTAGTGTCTCTTGTTTCTCTCCCAGTTATGAAATTTATTTCATTCCTTGACTTTGCACAGCACTGCAAGGTCTGCAAGGGCAATTAAGTCCAAGCCAACTGTTGCATCAGCTCCAATATTTAGATGCATGGAGCGTGCTGAGAAGCGGAAGGAGGTAGTTGACTCTTCAGAATTTTACATGTGAAGTTCCTTTTTATGTTTGAATATAAGTATCGTGTTTATGACACTCCCTAAATGCAAAACCACACATCCCTACCATATTGCCATCTTTTCAGTTTTATTCAAAATTAGAGGAGAAACACCAAGCATTGGAAGCTGAGAAAAACCAAAGTGAAGCGAGGACAAAGGTAGGATACTCTCTCTAGCTACTTTAAACCAGACTATATAGATAGGGTTTCTAAACTTTTTTCCTCACTCATTTCTGTGTATTAATTTTGTATGGTCAAGATGTTTAATTCTAGTATTATAGCTTTGCCTTTGCCCTCTTCATCAATTTTGAATTTTTAAGGAAGAGAAAGATACAGCTATTAAACAACTGAGGAAGAGCTTAATGTTCAAGGCAAACCCAATGCCAAGCTTCTACCTTGAGGGACCTCCACCTAAGGCTGAACTTAAGAAGGTACTGCATGGACCTTTCTCATTCTTATGCTATCATATATAAGTATAAGATCTTTCCCAGATTTATATTCCTTTTTGGGTCTCCTAAAATCTTTATGTTTAGTATTCTTTCCTCTTTTGTTTTACTTGGTTCTCCACTCTTATGTACTTGTTTGCGTGACCATATATTTGTTCTATTTTTTTTTCCCGCCTAATGAAGATTCTTGGAATTTTGAGCCGGTATTTGAACTTCTGACTTCTAGCAGTTTACAAATAAAAAATGACAGAAAAAAAATGGCTGTCTTAATGTAGACAGAAGTAGGAAAAATCTATCATAACTGCTTGTCTCTTTATACGTGACAGCTTAAAAACTTGATTTTGTTGCCTGTATGATTGGTAGCTGCCACCAACTCGTGCAAAATCACCAAAGCTTGGCCGAAGGAAGAGCTGCAGTAATGCAGTCAGTTCATCCCAGGAACACAAAGTGAAAGGAGCTTGTGCTTGGGAAAATCGTCGGAGCCTTGGTATTTACAAAGAAGAGACCACCACGAATGGCCCCAATAATTTTAGTTTGGGAGGAGCATAGAGTGGACTATGACGTCCATTCTTGAGTTTCTGGTGACTACGATGTGGACTACGATGTCCATTCTTGAGTTTCTGGTGAGTTTTCTAATTTAAAAAGGGAAATGGGCCTTCATTTTCTCTAGTTTTATTGTGACTGCTTAAAAATTAAGTTATTTCCTTAAACTTGCAAGGACTCGTTGCAGGGCTTTATTTAATGTATGATGTGTAAATTCTGTAAGTTATATTTACATAAACAAGGACTCTTTTTTTTGTTGGCTGTAAAATCTGCTGAATTTTTATATGCTAGATCAGAAATGAAGTGTTTCGTGCTAGTGATTCCCATCTAATTAATTTTCTGAGCAGGATGACCTGATTAGGATTCGATTTTGTTTTCTTTTGGGATATTGTACAAAATAGTATTTATGTAACATAATTATCTGTACTGGAAGACCATTTTGCTTGGTAGTGTGGGAGGAGCATAGAGTTAAGCCTAAGGGACCCGTTAAGTTGTCCTTTGCTGTGTTGGAAATCCATCTTTTGCGTGATTATGGTGAGCCTCATTATGAAAAGCTCATAATGCGAAAGCTGAAAAAAGGACACTATGGAGCGTCAAGCACGTCGTTTCAAAGCTTCTTAGATATATCACGCAGTAGCAAAGATGACTTTTCTGAGCTCACCATGCCCCGTTTATGGAAGCAAAACTTGCTGGTTCCAAAATCAGCTCTGCCTTAAGTTCTTGATTCTTATGTGATTCTGATATTTTGTGTTTTTGGAAAAGAGTTTCCAAGATTGCATTAAAACCGTGTTTGGTTGCAGAGAAAAATTAGTTTGAAAATCACAGAAATTCTTTTCTGATCTACTAATTAATGGGGGCAAGCTTAGCTAACCTCCATCCCAATATACTCACCAACAGCTATGAAGATCGCCTATCTGGGCTACGAAGTACAAACCCAACAGTTCAAGTTCATCCCTCGTCAAATTGCAATACCCTTAGGCAGTAAAATACTTTGTGCACATACGGCCGTGCATGCAGGTCTGAGTGGCATCGTACGTCGGCTTGGTCAATCTTCTTCGTGGCATGATGTGATGTCGGGCTAATTGTCAGCATTGACCGTTGACTAAGCTGGCGTGACAATGCTATCTGTATAGTTCATGTCACGAGTATCCGTGCAGAAGATAATAGTACTCTTGAAAATTTAATTTGTTTTAAGAATGGTTCATCCGCGACTTAACTTCTCAAATTGTCTGAAAAATATTTCATTTTTTTTCATATCGAATTAGATACATTTTAAAATCTTGAACCAAATTGCTTTTTGCACCGCCTAGAACATGAAATGCAACACGTGATGGGTGGTAGGTTCCTGACATTATCTCAAACAATTTAAAGCACATATATCTTCCTAATTTTTCGATCTTTTACAAGAATCAGCTCAAGTTTTTTAACAGACCAACCTGTATTTCTTTCCATATAAGCTCGGAATAGTACTATTTGGGGGGCACGCCCTTCATCAATATTGAAGATTCTGCCACCTCTCATCTTCCCCTTTTCTTCGAGTGGGAGTGGGACAAAAGAGACCTCCTTTTATAAGCACCATGGTAATTAAGACTCTATCGTACACATTTCGCCTTTAAGCTTGATATATCTGATTCAACAGTAACATGATCAACTCCCTCTAAGCAATATTGATCGGTCAATATAAGATCGATCGATCGATCGGATGGAGATGAAGCGTGATTATATATATGTGTATGTGTATGTATATATGCCACATGATTTCAATGCTTAGTGAAGGATGGCAAGGCTGGTAGGATAGAGTTTTTGGTAGTCTTTTAAATCTTAGACGCTAAAACAAGTCTGGTTTGACCTGATCAAAATATTGCCCCAATCTGAACGGCCTATTTATTAACGGTGGCAAGTGGTCTTAATTTCTCCCACCAAACTGCATGTCCTTTTCAATTCATTTGACATCTTATTACCTATATATATATATATATATATATATATATATATATTCCTAATTAATAACCTAAATAAAGATCTGCTTGGCTATGTCGACAAAAAACAACATTATGACATTAGATCAAAACGTTTTTGGATTGTCTATGCATGCAAGATGAGTAGAATTCGAGCAGAAAAGTGCTGGCGCGAGTGCCAAACCTAGCCTAAGTTGTTTTATTTCAGAAAATTTACGATATTTGCAGATTAAGGATAGGTTTGGAGGGTGAGATGAGAATTTTGTGTTTTGTTTTAAAGTTTAAAATATTATTTTTTAATTTTGGGATTTGAAAAAATTAAATTGGAATTTGAAAAAATTGTATTGGGATTCGAAAAAGTTGAATTGTTTATTATATTTTGTATAGGAATTTGAAAAGGTTGTAATAATGAGATGAAAATTTTATGTAAGATAAAACATCCAAACCTATCCTAAAGAGTATATAAATCTCCCGTATTTTTTTTCAAAAATTTGAATGAATTTGAGACTTGAAAAAGAAATCATAGGGTTTTGCTATTCATCCTCCCCATACTCCACACTCCACACTTTTTAATATTTTTAATATTTTTTTAAATTTTTTTTTGAATTTATTTTTTTAAACTATTTATAATTTTTTATTCACTATTCATATAAAAATATATTTGATAAAAAAAATTAAAAAAAAGATGGAGTGTGGAGTGTGGTGTGAATAGTAAGAGGTTGAGTAGAATTTTTAAAACTGATAATGTGAAAAGTCTCGTATGGGGAACTTCAGAAACTGAGATCCACGTCACCCGTCCAACAAAAAGAAGAAAACTCCTCCTTCGGCCTTCCCCACGTATATATGGGACCATGAAATGCATGGCCGTTTAAAAATCAAAGTGCAAACAGTCCTCTCCAACTCTCTCTATCTCTGTCTCTGATCTCTGTCTCTGTGTCGTCTAACCATGAAATAGTTGAGGGGGATGCTGTCTGGTTCGAGACCATTTGAAGCACAGATGATCAGAATCATAAATCAAATGATGTCGGACCAGGCTTCATTCCCCCCAACTCATCAGTACTAATGGCTAGAGATCAACTTAATTTCATGCATGCAATGATGATTAATGGAAGCCCAAACATCAACACTTCAACAATATTCTCACTGCATATTTCTTCTGCTTTTTCAAGTACATGTAAGTAGTTCTCACTAATTCTATTCCTTCCCATATCAAATATATATTCTTGCACTCTATATATGCATCTCTCCCTTTTCCCCTTCGCTAGGCCGGCAGGCAAGCTAGTTGTTGGAGTATGGCCATACGAACAGGTGCATTTATTTTTATATGGCCTGGTTTAGACCAATATATATATATATGTTCAAAAAACAGGAGGCAATCTACCAATTCTTGTAGAGAAATTGTTATTTTTCTTAGTTTTTTTTTCCTCTCACCTTGATCAAATGAAAGATCAGTATAACTGGATCATGCAAATTACTGGTGCATTTATAATTTTTGCTCGAGATAAAAAGAAGTGCTATATTTCATAGCTTTGTTTTTCTCCTTGATCAAAAGAATTGAAAGACTTCATCATGCAAAATATTGGTGGATTTATTAACCGCAAAAGATTGTGCAGGAAATTTGTTCATGGTGAGAGGAAAATTATTTAAGTTGGACATGAATTAATTGGAAAGGCAGAAAAGTAAATATAGGGGGGATCACTACAAACCGTTGGATATTTTCTAGGATTTGGTTTCAAATGCTCCCTCCTTACAAGTCTGCACAACTTTGTTCTACCAAATTCGTTGGAAAAAATCCATGCAGCGTGAAAATATGACTGGAAAGGCGAAAAAAAAACAAGCAAATAAAGTAGTGTTTGATCTTTTCGTGAAAGAATTTGAGCCGAATTGCCTTTGCTTGCAGAGAGTTGCAAAGAATATAAGCTAGCTAGCTTAGGAGCTTTCACTTTATGTGTTGCATGAGAGGGCCGGTGGTGGGGGCCGGGAGATATTCTAATTTGGCGAAGACAATATCAAAGTTGAGCTTTGAATTTACTCTCTTTTTCACCTTAAGACTGACATCATGATAGCCAATATCTCCATAGTCTTAGTCCATTCCTAGCTAATACTTTTTAACACGATGTGGGTCAGATCGGCCTACCCATGCATTAATGTGGTCAAGTTGTAAATTAATTCTACCATGTGGGTCTGTTCTAGATCCCTAACAATCATAACACTCTGATCTTTAGCCTTCTCATTGATTTTTGCAAAGCATATTAACATTTCCACAACAATCATAAGTTAGATATATCGCTTTGAATTTTTTTTATTTATTGGAATTGGCTGGTGTATGAGAATAAAGTTTCAACTAATCTCGAAAGTGCACAGACTCTCGACAAGAACTTCATTTTGAATTACACGAATTAGCTTGAGATCTCACCGATAAAAAATAATTAACTTGAATATGAAAAAAAAAAAAAATCCAACGCTGGATAAAGTATTAATTATTTGGAATTCCTGATCAAAATGGTAAAATCATGGATTCCGAAATTAATAATTTCTACAACTTTTTTGGTGATTGACCGTTTGTAAATTCTATAAAGCATCCAACAGAAAATTGAAAAATACCAGGAAAAGTACCCCCTGCCCATGATTTAAAAGGGTAAAGGAGTGATTTAATTTGGTTGCCATCACAATCACAAACTTTTCCAGTACACAAGTTTTACTAGCAATGTAAAAGTTGTGATTCCATCTCCCTAGTTGGGATGGACCGACCACTCTAGGCCTTGTACGTTTTTTTTTTGGAAAAACGTATACATATTATCAATGTAATGGCAAATGCCACAATATTATATTCAATAAAATATTCAGGAACATTATGTTTGTAGGGTTAGATTAATATAAGATCAGATAACAACATTATATCAATTGTTCTTATTTTTGTAGGACATAGATGTTTGGGAAATATTTTGAAACGCTTTGTAAACTAGAGAATATGTAAAATAACAAGAACAAATTAGAAAAAGATAACCTAGTATTGAGACACGTTGTGATGAACACTTTTCTTAGGGTAGATTCTGCTGCCTCCAAATTTAAACATGCACTAGGTTTCTTGATACTCTACTCTCAAGATACAACAATGCCGGTTCTCGTTAATCTCCTCGTCAATGTACACAAAAGGAGATTATCAAACCTGATATAAAGTAGTCAAAGCCCAAAGAAAGAAAGACAAAAGGGAGTAAGCATTTTTCTAATTTTTGTAGAGAATTTGAAGTGAATGAATTTGTAGGTAGGGTTCCCTATTTATAGACAATGAAAAGATACTTGTGAAAAGTCACAACTGGAATGAAATGATAGTCACAACTTATTTAAATGAAATGGTACTTGTGAAAAGTTACATCATATAATTATGAAAAGTCACAACTTATATAAATGAAAGGGTATTTGTGAAAAGTTATAACTAAAATGAAAGAGCATTTTTGAGAAGATTAGAGAATACATTGAAAATTTTCTAATTCACCAAATGACACAATCCTTTTTTTGGTTGGCAAGCGGTTAAGACTCGTATTCCCAAAAGACATACATTGGTTCAAGTTATCAATACACATTTTTATTTAAATCTAGACAATTAAACCAATACATTGAATAATAGTAATGGTTCACATTACTTTTACTTTACATCAAATATTTTAATTATTTATAAGTTTAAAAACCAACAATATCTGTATATATATATATGTATATGTATATGTACATTGCATTAGGGTGGGTTCTTCCTGCCATACGTGAAAAAAGTCGAACAAACTACCATGATTTTGACTTCGAATACGTACCATATTTTATCTTATTATAAATTTCATATCATCCAAATTAATGATTATGTAATTAATAAAAAAGTAGACGTAACTCTATGTATAAAGAGTAATGATACATATATAATTATTTTTACAATTTTTTATATAATCATGTAATTTTAAAATAAAGATATTTACGTAAAGTGATATTATTTTTATATGTTTATCATTTTCAACGCGCAAAACCGTGCACAAAAGAATTAGTAGCAAAGAACCTAAACACTTTGTTAACCATCTAGGACTAGAGAAGAGAAGCCTTGGAAAAGGTAACGAATATCATCTCTAATCAATGGGAGTGGTCCTGAAACAGTAGCCAGTTGGGCTTATGTTCTAAAGTTTAGCGAGTCTAGAAAAGCATAGTTGAGACATGATTTAAAAATATTTATGCTTGGTAGGTGAGATAAGATAAAAAATTTTAAAAATTTTGTGAATAGTGTTAAAATAAAAGTTTAAAATATTAATTTAAAATATTGAAATTTGAAAAAGTTGTATTGAGATTTGAAAAAGTTGAATTGTTTATTATATTTTTTATGAAAATTTGAAAAAATTGTAATGATGAGATGAGATAGAGATGGAGATGAGAAATCTCATCTTTGCCCCAAACATAATAGTACGAGTCTTACAATATTTAATAGGATTTTATGATCATTTTAACTATGGAATTAAAATTCATCCAATTCGTCAACAATAAGATACGTCGTAAAATTTACAACAAAGAATTGAGACAGATTATAAACTCAACTTTAGGGATGACAATATGTTATACGATCTATTAATCCAATACGAATATAACACAATAATAACGGATTTGAGTTTAGTCTTAACGGGTTCAGGTCAAAATAGATCGACCCGTTAAGACATGATTGCTTAACGGGTTGATAATAGGTCAACTCGTTATAATCCGTTATGACTCGTTAAGAATATTAAAGTTACGATTATACCCTTATACCTAAAAGTAAAATTGTTGAAATTTTAATTTTATTATTTTTATTGTTTAAATTGTAATTTTGGACTTATAGTTAGTTTTATATTTTTTTTATAGATATTGTGATTTTAACATTTATATAAAATTATGATAAACTTAATCAAGTCAAACCAGTCAATTTCGAGTTTGTTCAACCTATTTATATAAGCGAGTTAAAACATGTCGCGTCGGGTCATGTTAACTTATTTCATAGTATTCACTAATGTGTCAAAAAGGATTGACACAACACGATCTGTTATATTAACAGGTCGTATTAGGGTTTGAGATTTTGATACGATAAGTTTAACGAGTCATGTTCGGATTGACCCATATAATATAATATACATATCTTGATACGACATGAATACAATCTGTTAACACGATTTGACACTTCTAATTCATCCATTATCTCTAATTGCCACGTGTCATAATATAAGTGAAAAGAATTTTAAACTTTTAGTATATCATGTCCACATGATAAAAATAACGAGTTATATCTATATTGTTTTCTATATAAAAATATATATATTATTTTTCATATAAATTATATTTTAAATTATATGAAATAATCACGTTAGATTTGGATATATAGTTCAAATGAGATAAAATTAGATGTTTTAAATAATAGTTTAATAAAATAATGTTAGAATATATCTTTTAGTATTATTTTTTATTTTAAGAATTGAAAATTTTGAATTATTTATTATATTTTCTATGATAATTTAAAAAAATTGTAATAATTAAGATGAGATAAAATGATATATGAGTTTTGTGTAAGCAAATAAATATTGTTTTCTATATAAAAAATATATATTATTTTCAATTACAAAGACAGCAGAAAAAATATGTCCGACAGTAAAAGCGTAATGAGAAAGAAAATCTTATCCTAAACTTTGAAAAATTATTAACAAAAGAAACCCCCGCGCTCAACCAACCGCGTTCATCTCAACCTCCCCCTTACAAGACCACCGCCTCCCAAAAGCAGCACCTATCGACGGCTTATACTTTGCCACGTCGTCTTAACGTCCTAACCCGCCCCTGTCTCTCTCTCGTGCTTGGCGTTGCAGAGAGGATCCGGGGTCCATGTAGATAGTTTCTCACCAATCTTCGGGGAAAAAGTACACGAGGATCGGGGTTTTGAAGGAAGTGGGAGCAATGGAGGAGCCGTTCTTCGATCTGGTGGAGTTTCTGAGGCGACCTTCAATCGCCGAGACATTCGTTGACATCTTGCTCTGCGCAGTTCCGATATGGCTGGCCGTTATGATCGGCCTCTTAATCGGCTGGTCTTGGCGCCCCAGGTGGACTGGCCTCGTCTTCCTCGGCCTCCGCCCTAAGTTCCGCTTCCTCTGGACGGCTCCGCCAGGCTTCGGAGCGCGCCGCCTCTGGCTCGCCTTCACGGCCCTCTCTGCCTTCTCCATTTGCCGGACCGTTTGGTCCAATTTCAAACGCAAAAGCAAGGGATCGCCGCCTTCGTCATCAACTTCAAAGCTTTCCCCCGCAGGAATTCTAGATGCTGTTGGGTGAGTTTTTTTTCATTCTATTTCTACTTTTTTGGCATTATAGTTATTTTGTTGTGTTTTCAAATATTGTTTGTCAAGGTTGTCTGTTATATATGGAGACTGGCTTTTTTGGTTTTGGCTTTCGTTTTTGTATTGTTTTTTTATAAAGTTTATGTAATGCTTTAGTTAGATACTAGGATTGTCTGAATGCAATTGAGCTTCACGAGATAAATATCTGCTAACTGGTGGTGGGACGCATTTCAGTTTTGTAGTAGAAACTTGGAACTTATGTTAACGCCTTAATGGTAAACAGAGTAAGTATTCGAATAGGTACGGTTTTGTTAATCATACGAGACGATGATTCCATTGCTAGTTTGAGATATAAATATCCGTTTTGCATGCATATAAGTTGGCAGGTTGTGGGTAAAAGTGGCACAATTGCTTTCGATGATCTTTTAAATGAGACCTAGGAATTTGGATTTCATACTTTTGAATGTAAGCTACCAGGGTTTAATGTGTGGAGATGGCCATCTTTTGGAATTTGGAGCCAACGGGGACAGCAGGAGCTTCTGTTGTCCTATAGGAGTTAGGGGCATAGATTCTCAAAATAAAGAGTGATTTGATTTTCGGTTCAAGATTAAAAGGTTGTTACTTGAGTTTCTTATACACTCGTAACTCAGTATGAGAGACTAGCTACATGCCTTGTAAGCACTATATTGTATTTTTATGGTTGATCGATAATATAGTGAACTGGAGGCTGGTTTTGGAGAGTACTGGTTACTTCACTGTTTTGCCAATTATATGGACGGGTTTATTGAGGGAGAGCGTGTTAATCTAATCCAGTGCTTCAACTTAAAGAATAAAATCTAGAGGGTATTTTTTTATTCTGCTTCTCACTAGGACCTGGAAATATAAATATTTTTTTGATAAGTTGGAAATATAAATATTTTAAGCCTTCTCAAAGCAATTTTACTGGGTGAGATATGAAAAATTTTGCTGAAAATGCTTGGGCTGAATACAATGTCGCAAAGAACTCTAAGATAATCTCCACCTCCCAATCTTGGGCTGCCCTACTGAAATCAATATTCTATTGAGGGGATCCATTTGAAAGGACCAAAACATCAGCAATCGCAGCATCCTTTTCTCTTGCAAGCTAGAAAATAGTAGGAGAGGTATCTTGAAGGCTATGTGATCACCACACCAATGGTCATACGAAAATCTTACACGAGAACCATCACCCACCATAATATGTTCATTTCCTCGAAAGGTCTCCCAATGTCCCCTTATATATTTCCATAACCCCACTCCATATGTGCCTCGTACCTCATTCGAGCACCAACCTCCCTAAGCCTCTCTAAATTTTGAGTCTATAACCATCTTCCATAGAGCGTTCCTTTTGGTTTGGTACCTCCATAACCATTTACCCAATAGAGCTTGATTAATTCGTCAAGTGTCGAATCCTCAGACCTCCCCCAGAAGTAGGGTACATACTGTTGACCAATTAACCAGATGAAACTTGAACTCATCCCCCAATCCACTCCAAAGGAAATCTTTTTGTAACTTCTCAATGCGATTAGCTACCTTCGTAGGAAGCGGGAACAAAGACGAAAAATAAGTGGGTAAGTTTGAAAGAGTGCTTTTGATCAAAGTCAATCTGTCACCTTTCGACAAATATAACCTTTTCCAAGAAGCCAATCTGCGCTCCACCTTTTCGACCACGCCATTCCATATCCTTTCAGATTTAAATGAGGCACCCAATGGTAAACCAAGAAACTTTAAAGGCAGTAAGATACCATGCATCCCAATAGTGTAGCTAAAGACTCCACTTCATGGACCACCCCCACTGGCACTAACTCAGACTTCGAAAGGTTAATTCTCAAACCTAAAACAGCTTTAAAGCAAAGGAGTAGCGCCTTTAAGGCTTGAATATGTCCAAATTGTGCACCACAAAAAATAAGAGTATCATCGGCAAATAATAGATGGGAGATGTTAAGATTGCCATTCCCCACTGGAAAATCATAAAGAAAGCCCCCGTCCACCAGGCCCTCGATCATCTTACTTAAAACTTCCATGATGAGTAAAAAAAGTAGAGGGAAAAGAGGATCTCCCTGTCTTAAGCCACGAGAGGAGTTGAAAAAACCCACCGGTGATCCATTCACCAAGATTGAGAATCTTACTGAAGAGATGCAAAATTCTACCCATTTTTGCCATTTACCCCCAAAGCCACATCTATCAAGAAGATAGAGTAAGAACCGCCAGTTGACGTGGTCATAAGCTTTACAAAGCAGCCCGGGTTCTCTAGATTTTAATAGGCCATCCAAAACTTCATTTGCAATGAGGACATAATCAAGGATTTGTTTACCTTTTACAAATGCATTTTGCGGCCTCGAAAATAGCTTTTCCATCACCGAGCTTAATCTATTTGCAAGCACTTTGGAGAGAATCTTATACACCCCCCCATTCACAAGACTAATGGAACGATAATCTCTAATATCCGTGGACCCCATCTTTTTGGGAATAAGTGCTAAAAAGGTAGAATTAAGGCTCTTTTCAAATCTAGAATTAGTATGAAAATCATGAAAGACTTGCAAAAGGTCTTCCTTGATCACCTCCCAAAAATCTTGAAAGAATCCCACAGTAAAACCTTTCGGACCCAGAGCCTTATCACTAGCCATACCTCTGATTACTTTGCACACTTCCTCTTTTGTAAACGACCTCTCTAGCCATCCTGCACTATGCTGATCTATTGCTGAAAAAGTTAGACCGTCAACTTTTGGTCGCCAATTATGCTCTTTAGATAACAGATGTAGATAAAACTGCTCAATATGGTTTTTGATTATCGTTTGGTCCGAAAAAACTAGGGGTGAAAACCGACGTCGTCGGCGCAGTTTTTGGACAAAACCGACGCCGACCAACATATGAAAAAGTGGGGGAGCCACCGACCGTAACCGGTTGATGGGGAGGAGGAAACCAATAGAGCAGTTCTTTGGCGGTTCTCGGTTGGCGTCGGTTCCCTACCGGCGATTATCTACTGAGAGAATAGCAAGAGAGAGAGAGAGTTACAGAGAGAGAGAGAGAGAGAGAGTGTGTAGAATTTCGAACTCGGGAAGAAGAAGAAGAAGAAGAAGCATTTCGAAACGACGCAGTTCCACTCATCGTTTCAGACTTATTATTTTTTTCTTACGTTCTTAATAAAACGGCACAATGGCGCCGTTCCACTTAAACTTAAGTGGAACGGCGTCGTTTTGATAAGGTTATATTAAAAAAAAAAATGGTTTTATTATATCGGTTGGTTCATTGGTCCGGTCCAGCTTCAAACCGAGACTGAACCAATGAATATCAGTTTCTTGAAATTTCCACCGCACGTCGACCAGTTCTCCACCGGTTCCAGCTAGTTCCTGACGCGGCCGGTCGGTTTGCGTCGGTGGCGGCCGGTGGCATCGGTTTCTATACAGCCCTAGAAAAAACTACCCCATCTACCATCAATGTATCAATAGCGTTGTTCCTCCTATGAGAGTTAGCCACCCTATGGAAGAATTTTGTACACCTATCCCCCTCCTTAAGCCATAGTGCTCTTGATTTCTGTCTCCATGAAATCTCCTCCATCAAAGTTACTCTTTCAAGTTCCGTGACAACCTGACTCTTGCGGAATTTTTCATGTTCGGATAGTATCCTAGCTTCCTCCTCTCTCTCCAAACCTTGTAGCTCCTAAAAAAGAGAGCATCTTTGTTGAAATATATTACCAAAAACTTGTTCATTCCATTGCTTCAGGTCCTGTTTCAATGCTTTCAGCTTTTTTGCCATTATGAAACTTGGAGAGCCTTGAAAGTTGTAAGCATTCCACCATAGTCTGACCCTGTCTACAAAATCATCCATTTTAAGCCACATATTCTCAAATTTGAAATACCTCTTCCCCCTTGGAAGCCTCCGCAGTCTGGAATAATAGGGAAGTGATTAGAACATAATACGGGATAATCTTCTTTGAGCAACATCCGGGTAGTATGACTCCCATTCGGGAGTTAACAAAAATCTGTCGATCCTCGACCAAGATGGGAATTCGCGGTTTTTCAGTAGTAAGTATTGATGTTTGTGTTGTATATTTGGTCTATGATTGGTCAATCAATGACGTATAAGCATTTAGAAAAAGTTTTGAAAAAATGGTTGTTAACTAAATTGTGAAGTATAGAATGTGATGCTTGTTGTATCATGCATGGTGTGGAAGTGGAAATGCCTTTTAGATTTTATAGATACACAAGTATTGAGGTCATTTTTCCAATCTAAATTGTGTTCTTTTATCAATGTTAATTGTGCATTTGGTTTGAAATGATTTGATTTTGTGATTTTTTATGGAATGATAATATATTCATTGAGACAACTGTCGAGTTTGGTAGAGCTTGTTTGTGCATGGGGATAATAAGCCACTTTTGCAAGGGAAATGAAAGGATCTCCAAATGATTTAAAATTTTCTATTGCCATACTATAATGCCTTACGTTTAATCTATCAGTGCTTTTGCAAAAACTGTTACTCTCAAAATCCAGCAGTGTGTTGAAATAGTGCTGTATCTTATTCATGAATTACTTGGTTTGTGATACCTTAACTTTCCTGCAGCCCCACCACAGCAGCTGAGGGGCGAGTGCAGGACATTGTCACAGAGAATGATTTAGAACACCTATTGCATCTTCTTGAAGGGAAGGGTGGAGAGTTGGAATGGCAAAGTATGATGGATAGGTCTACTCCTAACTTTGCATACCAAGCTTGGCGCCATGAGCCCGAGGTAGATTCTTACTTTGATTGTCATCACATCTATCATCTCTGTTCTTCATCTGCTGAAATGATGTGTATAAGTGTCATCTAACTGTATTGCACCTGAGAAGAATATTGGCACTCATGCCATTACTAATTAATATGATTAGACTGTTCATATGCTTATCTTTATCCATTTTCTTGCAATCTTCAGTCGATTGTTATATGTTCGGCATGCATAACTTGCATTTGCTGAAATGTCTTTATTTCCTGGGACACCTCATTCTGAGAGTGAGATCTATGTAATGCAGGGTCTCTGTTTCTCATTGTGGTCATTGGGACTTTGTATTCTTGGTTAGATGGTAGACAACATAAGTTTTTTCTTTTTTCATGTTTTAACACATAAATTTTTGCTTTTAAAGAGACTGGAGAAGCTTGGTGCCCCAAGTAGTTTGCCCATTCTTAATCTGTTTCTTCTCTTTTGTATAATCATATATTCAATCATGAATCTTTCAGTTGTACTTCTCTTCACTATTTTGTGTCTTTCCTATTCTTGTTGTAATTGGACTGTAAGTCTGTATCGTGTATCAGTATCTGATGGTGATTTTATTATCAGACAGGCCCAACTGTATACCGCAGTAGAACTGTCTTTGAGGATGCGACTCCAGAGGTAGTTAGAGATTACTTCTGGGATGATGAGTTTCGACCTAAATGGGATCCCATGCTTGTATACTTCAAAATATTGGAAGAGTGCCCACATACTGGGGCAATGATTGTTCAGTGGATAAAAAAGGTTGGTATATCAGAGGATTTGCAGACTTGTATTATGTCTTGGTTTCATAATACAACTCTTTAGAGCATTCATTGTAATCAATTTGCTATGCTATTTGCAGTTCCCTTTCTTCTGCAGTGATCGAGAATATATCTTTGGTCGAAGAATATGGGAGGCAGGGAAGACTTATTATTGTGTAACAAAGGTATTGGTTGCAACATATTTTCAATCGAACAGCTATCTTTTGTACTCTATGCTTCTTAATCCTTTTTTGAGAAGCAGACCCGTGTAGCATGTCATGACCGCAGGGATTTACTTATATAAAAAAAGCATGTTATGACCGTTGGGATTGAGTTGAGTCCTCTGGACTTTTGTAATGTATTAATAAGGTTACAATAGGGAAGAAACATGTTATACCCCCAAGGAAGTCCAAGTCACATCTAGGTCCATACTCTAAAAGGACTAGTCAATAGTATAATTGAACTTCTCCCTCCCAAGTAATGTGGGAGTAATTCTCTTTGTTGTTTTTTTGGGTAGAGTGAGAAGCTCTCCCTTCTCTCTAGAAACACCGAAAATACTTTTGGTTTAGCCAGAGTTTCTTGTGAGAGTGAGTGTTATCCTTAAGCCCCCGAGATTGTTCTGATATGTAAACTGTTCAGTTTTGAGATGGGTCGACCTTTAGAAGTTGTGATTGAATCCAAATGTTTTATTTTGTCAAAGAATGGTGGTGGATTGCGAGTGGTCGAGAGAAACTGGAAGTCAGAACATATAGTGTTGTTGGGTCATTCTTCAACACAGTGGCTGGGGAAGGTGTTAGAGGAGAGTCTAAGAGGGGGAAAGAAGGAAGTGTATTCGGCAACTAGAGAAGGATACAGTAGCATCATAGCTCAACGTTGCTCTAATAGTAGAGGGAGATATCTTGAAGTTACTGAATACAATCAGGGGGGGAGGAGAAATGTCATATGTTTCCCAGAAGGTGATAACGACTGGGGCTGGAGGAAAATGAGGGAAGTGCTGTTAGAGGTGGGGAACCAAAGCAGTGTTCCATCTGGTGGAGGTCAACCGTGGGTTGGCAAAGGAGAGTTGAAGCTTTCTCAGTCGTATAAGGAAGCTCTTGCTCAGACGAAGCCGATAGAAGGTGTGAAAGGTGGAAGGCAGGCTGATGGCGGTGCAAAAGCCTCTGAAAAAGGAAAAGGATTGGTTGCAGTGAGCCGTCCCCATGCCAGAAACGTAGTGGACTGTCAGGAGACATGGGACGTCCGAAGAATGTTGTAGGAGATGCAGGGACAACTGAAGTTGCAGAGAAAGGTAAATTAGTGATGATGGATGATGGATGATGGGTTTAAATCAAGGGCTCAGAAGAAAGGCAGAAATGATAAGGGATGGGCTGCGGGTTGGCGAAGGGTTTATCGGCCCAAAATGAAGAAGACTTCGGAGGAAGCTGGGCTGTCTCAGTTGTTTAAGGAAGGACCTAGCCCGTCTGTCTGTCGGCCCAAAACGCAGTCGGTAGATGAAGCTGGGCCGGCACAGGCAGTTCCTCGGCTCAACGTGCAGCTGGTTTTGAAAGGGGCTAGGCCGTCTCGGCCCAGGGCCCAATCACTTGGGCAAAGGCCCGGGGAACAAGAGCCCAAGCTCTCGGAGCACCCGGTTGCAAACCCGAATCACCCGGTAGCAAACCCTAGCCCATCGATCCCAGCGGACCTGCGCAGCCTCGGCTTCATGCCGGATCTACGGACGGCGAAGGCAGCAGTTGCACAGACGGCGCCGACGGAGGTAGAGGGTGCCGATAATATAGTAACAAGTCCTAGCTCAGTGTTCCAAGCGGACCTACACAGCCTCGACTTCGTGCCGGGTAGCCTGAAGATGGCAAAAACTCAAACGGCCTTTGCACAGACATCGCCGACGGAGATAGAGGATGCCGCTGATGAGGTGTCGCCGAGGTTTAGTGACCAACAGGCACTGATGGAGCTGGAAGTTAGTCTTTCACCATCGAACGAGACCCAGATCTCGAAGATTAATACCGATGGGGTGGGTTTTGTTTTGGCGAATCAATCGGTCAAGCCTTTTGAGGAGTTTGAGATGGCTGAAGTGGAGGAAGATTCGGAGGAGTTCATGAATTCAGTGGAGGATGATTTATTCATCACTGAGACTTGCGGTTTGGAGGAGATTTCTGTGGGAAAAGTATTTCAAAAGGGTCAGAATAACTGGTTAAGGAATCCTATGCCTTTAAATTATTATTATCCAAATCAAGCTTCTGATTGGGTCATAGATAAAGTGAAAGAGATTCAACATTTTGTGGGGATTAGTTGTGAGGGGTATGAAGAGCAGTTTATAGCTTTGTTAACAGCTATGGAAGTTGGACATCAACAAAAAAAGAAGGGGGATTCAAAGATCAGTAGGGAGCTTAATAGACTAAGGTGGTCAATGAAATCGGTGGGTAGCTCCAGTAGGAATAGGGTGAAAGGGAAGGGGCTAATTGTTCCTCAATGAGACCGAAGATTGTATCTTGGAATGTCCGGGGTTTAAACGAAGTAGAGAAGTGTTTTCGGATTCGGCATTTGCCTCGTGAGTGGAAAGCGGACATTGTATGTTTACATGAGACAAAGTTGAAGATGATCAATAGGAAGATAGTGCGGAGTTTATGGAGCTGTAATTATGTTGATTGGGTATATATGGCCTCTTCAGGGGCATCGGGAGGAATTGTAGTCATGTGGGATAGGCGGGTGGTGGAGAAAGTGGACGATTATGTAGGGAGATATATGGTCGCATGCTCCTTTCAAGGTGTGCACGATTGTTTCTTGTGGGCGTTTGCAGGTGTGAATGGGCCTAATCTTGATACCGACAAAAGAATATTGTGGGACGAACTTGCAGGGGTACATAGTTGGTGGGAACTTCCTTGGTGTATCGTGGGGGATTTTAATGTGGTAAGATTCCGAAGTGAAAGTTTTGGAAGTAGAAGATTGAGGCCTGCAAGCCTTGAGTTCTTTGAATGCATATTTGACCTGAACTTGATAGACCTTCTCTCGCAGGGGGCCCTGCCACTTGGTCGAATAATCAGACTTGGGCGCGCCTGGATCGCTTCTTAATTTCACCTGAGTGGGAAAGCCATTTTCCGGGTGTATGGCAAAAGCGTTTGGTACGTTTAACTTCGGATCATTGGCCTATTATGCTTGATTGTGGAAGCATTCAAAGTGGAAAACGGTACTTTAAATTCGAGAACATGTGGTTAAAAACAGAAGGTTTTGTGGAGAGGGTCAAACTATGGTGGAGTTCATATCAGTTTGAGGGTACACCCAGCTTCATTTTTGCGAACAAACTGAAAGCCTTAAAAAGAGATCTGAAGGAGTGGAATAAACAGTCTTTTGGAAATATAGAGGAGAACAAAAACACCAAGTGGATGGAAATACAGGATTTAGAAAGACTGCAACAAGGGAGGGCACTTAATGAAGAGGAGCAAGCACAGAAAACTGTACTACTTGCAGAGCTAGAGAGGATAATTTTACAAGAAGAAATGTCTTGGCGCCAGAAGTCAAGAGCTCTTTGGTTAAAGGAAGGGGATCGGAGCACAAAATTCTTCCATAGAATTGCAAACTCTCATAGAAGAAATAATAACATTGAGTTTCTAAAAATTGAGGGAGTAGAGTGCAGAGAAGAAGGGGTAATTCAAGACCATGTGGTTAACTTCTTTGAAAAGTTTCTTACTGAGCAGGTGAGGTGGAGGCCTACCCTGGATGGCTTGAATTTTGACACTATTGAGCCGGAGGATGTAGTTAGGATGGAGAGGGCTTTTGAGGAGGAAGAGGTGTATGATGTAGTAAGAAAAATGGTAAAAGATAAGGCTCCTGGTCCGGATGGTTTCTCTATGGGCTTTTTCCAAGAATGCTGGGAGGTGATTAAAGAAGACCTTTTGAAGGTGTTTCAGGAGTTATTCTCAGTTGGGAAATTTGAGAAAAGTCTCAGCACTTCTTTCCTCGCATTAATCCCAAAAAAGGTCGGGGCTAGTGAGATTACAGATTTCAGGCCTATTAGCTTAGTAAATGGTGTTTATAAGATTATTTCAAAAGTGCTTGCTAATCGACTAAGTGAGGTTTTGGGGAAGATTGTTACTAAGCCTCAAAATGCTTTTGTTAAGGGTAGACAGATCCTTGATGCGGTTCTAATTGCCAATGAATGTTTGGACAGTAGACTGAAGGCTGGTAAGGCAGGGATTATGTGTAAGCTAGATATGGAAAAGGCGTATGACCATGTTAATTGGGATTTCCTTCTATATTTACTGGGTAGGTGTGGGTTTGGAGAAAGGTGGAAATCTTGGATCAGTTGGTGTATATCCACAGTAAGGTTTTCTGTGTTGATCAATGGAAGCCCAGAGGGTTTCTTTCCGAGTACTCGTGGTTTGAGACAAGGGGATCCGTTATCTCCTTTACTTTTTGTTATTGTTATGGAGGCACTAAGCAGGATGATCTCGGCTTTGTTGGCTAATGGGTTTGTTAGGGGTTTTCAGATTGGAGCCCCGAGTAGGAGAATTATCACAGTCTCTCATTTGTTGTTTGCAGATGATACGCTGATTATGTGTGAGGCTGATCAAGACCAGCTACGGGCTCTAAAAGCATTGCTACTTTGTTTTGAAGCGGTATCAGGCCTAAAAGTGAATTATGATAAATCTGAGTTGGTACCGATAGGAGACGTTCAGAATACAAGGGAGTTGGCTGGTATTTTGGGTTGCAAGATAGCGTCACTTCTTATGACATATCTGGGACTACCTTTGGGTAAAGCTTCGAGATCGTGTTCGATTTGGGATACAGTGACTGAAAGAATAGAGAAAAGACTGGTAGGGTGGAAAAGAATGTACTTGTCGAAAGGGGGCCAAATTACTTTAATCAAAAGTACACTTTCTAACCTACCCCCTTATTTCTTATCCTTGTTTCCTATACCGGCAAGTATAGCGAGTCGACTTGAGAAGATACAGAGAGATTTTCTGTGGGGAGGAGTAGGAGAAGAGTTCAAATTTCATTTAGTCAAGTGGGAGATGGTGTGTCGTCCCATCTCTAGTGGTGGTCTGGGTATCAGGAATTTGAGATTGTTTAATCGAGCGCTACTTGGTAAATGGTTGTGGCGATATATCAAGGAACCAGACGCTTATGGAAAATAGTAATTCAGAATAAATATGGTGGTTTAGGAGAGGGATGGTGTACTAGAGAAGTTAGAGGGGCCTATGGAATGGGGCTATGGAAACACATTAGAAGAGGATGGGAGGCCTTCAAGCATCATACTAGGTTTCAGTTGGGTTCGGGCTCCAAGATCAGATTCTGGAAGGATGCATGGTGTGCCAATAGTGCTCTAAAAGATCTGTTTCCTATACTTTTTTTTATTGCAAGTGCCCAAGATGCCAAAGTGGCGGAGGTTATGGGAATATCAGGAAGGAATATTCACTGGAATATCAATTTCAACAGGGCGGCACAAGATTGGGAGATGGGGAGTTTTGTAGATTTTTTTAGTCTCGTATATTCGAGTAGACCAAATATCCAGCATGAAGATGATTTGTGGTGGAACCCTGCAGTGAAAGGAGTGTTTGTTGTTCGTTCTTTTTATAAGGTTCTCACACATGGGCCTGAGATACAGTTTCCTTGGAGAAGGCTTTGGCGACATAAGGCTCCTCTCAAAACTTCTTTTTTTGTGTGGACAGCGTCTCTAGGCAAGATTCTTACTACGGATAATTTGAGAAAAAGAAGGATAATCATTGCAGACTGGTGTTGTTTGTGTAAAAGAGGGGGTGAGTCGGTGAATCATTTACTTCTACATTGTGAGACAGCCAGGATTCTTTGGGATGAGGTGTTTAAAAGAATGGACATAGCGTGGGTTATGCCAGAAACTGTGTTGGATTTATTGGCTTGCTGGACATCTATTCGAGGTGAGCGTCAGATTAAAGCAGTGTGGAAGATGATCCCTATCTGCATTATGTGGTGTTTATGGCAGGAGCGCAATGAGAGGACGTTTGAAGACAAAGAGAGATCTATGGAGGAGCTGAAAGTTTTATTTTTTAGGACTCTTTGTACTTGGGCCATTGTTGTGGATTTTAATGGCATGAACTTACATGAATTTTTAGTTTCTAATGCTCCTGCATAGACAGGGCATTCTTAGTGTGTAATATACTGTTTTTTGGATTAATAAAATTTGTTTACTTATCAAAACAAAAAAAAAAGTAATGTGGGATCTCATTTACCACCTATACTCACTCACTATGGGGTACCACGCATGTAATGTGTATAATATCTTAAATTATCAGCTGATTAAAATCCCTCTTTGGGGTGAAAGGACCTGTGGTGGTTTTTTGACAAACAAAGTAGATCTGTTACTTTCAACACAGTTTTGAACAAATGGAATCTTCTGGGCTCTTTCATGTTTTCGGAGTTTCAGCTCTTGTTTAATCTAGACTTGAAATGAGCCCTAAAAATAGTCTGATCAAGACACTTAATTGTCCCTGTAAAACACCACCGTGCTGTAGTAAGAAATGCTGATGTAGTGTTTATGACCTTGTTGCACTTCTTGTATAAGGAACTTCTGTTTCACGGCTTTGCATTTTGTCTCCCTTGGCAACCTAGCAAAGGACTTAAATTTACCTAATAATTTAGTTTTTTATTTAGTAGCCTCAGAGACCTCTTCCCATATAGCCTGTTTCTTTAATCGTTTGACTTCATCTAGGATTAAACCATGGGAGGAAAGTACTGTGCTTTTTTTCAGCCAAGGATGAAGGTAGTGAATCTAGTCCTGAAATAGAGGACCCCGTTACTCCCCGCAAAAAAAAAAAAAAAAATGGACTTGATTAAAGAATGAAATGGCTATGCATTTTGTCAGTTTCCTTTGTCAATTCAGTCTTCTATCTTATAATGCATTTTTGGTGGTATTAGATTTTCATTAATTATCTTGAATCTCATTTTTATTGTGCTATGTTGATTAGTTCAGTGTCTCTGCTTTAACTATACTTGTATGTTTACTGCATATTACTTGTCATAAAAAAAAATGTTTACTGCATATTAAAAATAGAATATACATGGGGTGATAATATGTGATGCCTAGGTCTTATATCATAATATGTGAGCTCACGCTATTGTAGGGGGTGCCATATCCAGCTTTGCTGAAGCGTGTCAATCCTCGACGTGTCGAGCTATATTTCTCTAGTTGGGTTATCAAGGCCGGTAAGAGTGCTAGTTATTTAACTGATTTTTGCAACAATGTCGTGAGCACTAGCAGATCTTAGCAATGACATCGTTGTTATACCTCCTTCGCTGATTTTGGAAAATGTATGCAGTGGAATCTCGTAAAGGAGATGGACAATTGTCTGCATGTGAGGTTACCCTTATACATTACGAAGACATGGGGATTCCCAAGGATGTGGCGAAGTTGGGAGTCCGTCATGGAATGTGGGGAGCTGTCAAGAAATTGCACTCTGGCATGAGAGCATATCAGAATGCGAGGAAGTCGGAGGCTTCTCTTCCTAGAAGCATAATCACCACAAAGATATCTTTGGGTGGAAGCATGGAGTCTTTAGAGCCAGCTTCTGGTGAAGAGAAAAAAGATGAAGCTGCAGATGACACGAGAGGAAGAGAATATGGCGTTGATTGGAAATGGTTAGCTATAGGTGGAACCGTGGCACTTGTTTTTGGACTTCGCTCGGGTGCAATAGGTAAAGCCTCGTTACTGGGAGCAGGGCAGAGATTCGCACGGAGGTGAGAGTATGCCTATGAGAACACACCTTCCTCTCTATCTGTTTTGATGGTTCATGAAAAAAAAAAACACATGGATTGTTATTTATTCATACTATATAAAAATTATTCTTTGAACATAAATTCTGGCTAATTGGAATTTGGAGACATGTTACCTCGGTTGATTGGCTTGGATTTAGCACCATCTCAAAGCTTCCATACCTTTGAAGTAGATGGTTGTGGTAATTAATTACCAGATATTGTAATTTCATTTTGTTGTAATCCTTTTACTTTCCTTTAAAAATCAGGGGTCTAGCTTGCCTCCGGTTGTCTGGTAACAGGACATCTCCTGTTATATTGTCACTTCACTCTCTTTTCAAATACACGATTGAGATTATATTCCATGAGCTCCTATAGATTTTAGCAAAAATGGATGTGCTCTTCTAATTGAAACTAACAGGAGACTTGGACAGTATATGTTTGCACCACGATTCCGTGGGCAAAACAAGAACGAAAAAACAAAAACAAAATGAAGAACGACTTTGCTAGGGCGCACGAGTGAACTATAATCTTTCTCAACCAAATCCTAAGGCAACTCTGAAAGTACAACTGTCAAGGCAATATGGAATCTGAAGTGCTTGGTTGATCATGGGGTAGAGGTTCAATGCCTTAAAAAGTTTCCTCTCTTCCCCTGTAAGATTCTCTTTTTTCACACTGCCAACCCATAGTTGTCGCTGCTTCTTCTTCTCTTCTGTTACCGACATATTCTTTAGGAAAAATAATCTTACAACTGTTGTAATGAAACTGATGAACTGTTGGGGGATCATGGATGGAGTGGGTTTGAGAGAAACATTTTGTACGGATAAACAGAAACAAGGTTAGCTGCTTCTTTTTCTTCTTCATTTTCTTTTATTTAGAAAAACTTTATAAGCTTTTTGTTTTTTTTTTTTGGTTGTAATTTTGCTCCTTCTAGTAGGCAAAAAACTAAGATTTTCAGATGAAGTGACGCGTGCAACTTGGAAAAAAAAGCAACTCTGCATAATACTATCACAGATATATTCTCATATTCTGAAATCTTTGATAAAAAAATAGTCCATGATCGAAAGTCCATCCTATTATTATAGCAAAACTTTGTTTTAAATTGTAGATATTTTTATAAAATAATTTATAAAAATAACATCATTTTATAGAAATATTTTTAATTTAAAATATGATTATATAAAAAATTAATCTTTGTTAAAAATTAAAAAAAAAAAAAAAAACTTTTGTACATTGTTGCTTTTCAAGTTTATCATCAACTTGTGCTCTTTCTGCAGATTCTAAGTCAAATGAGTCGTCAGATGGATTCAGGTCCCCTATCGTTTTTGTTGGAACAATAAAGTTGTATGTTCCATCTCAATCCTGGTTGGAAAATAATAGATATCAAACAAATCCATGCCTGGTCCACTTGCATTCACAATAATAGTAAAATAACATATGTCGGACAATTATCCCAAGCTCCATTCCATGATGGCGGCCGAATGTGGGCCTACCAACTTTAGCCCAATCAGCCACTAAGACAACTAGACTTATCAAAGGGCCCCAGACGTAGCCTGCTCTCGGGCAACACCTACTACCGACAATCCTCACTCATGTCTATCTTCGAAATAAAATAAAATTGATAAATTTACTTAATTTTAAATTTATAAATTTATATTTTATAATAAAATTTTGTATAATTCTTTCAAAGTATTATATTTCACGTTTCTATCAAAATTAAGAAAATTTCATTTCATATTTCTTTAGTTATAAGTGATATTTGGTCTAGTATCTTTATTCTTCATGAGGTAGGTGAATGACGATAGAGATATTAATTATATACTGCACTCAATCAATTAATAGCTAATATGTCAAGAGCATGATCGCCTGATAGCATATAATCGGGTTCTTTAAATGAAATTTAGATTCGAAATCCCCCACTCTCATTTATCAAAAATATATATATATTGATAGCTAATATGTGTGGTCCAAGTTTTAAATGTTTAATATAAGTGTTTCATTTTCTATAATTGTATAGTATATAGTAATTGTGATGGGTCGTGACAGCTTACAAAACAACAAAACAAAAAGTTTTCCAAAAAATCGTACGTAGTTTATTTTGGGTAACAATTTATTGCCCACTCATTAACTCCCTACCATCTACTTTTTGGACATAAGTGGCTGCTGCATCAATTATTTATCTGCACCAAAAACACCAATCAATTCCAACTTATTATTGATAGAAATTAATGTCTAATCACCTGTTTTTTAATTGTAAATTAATAATAAATTAAAGATATTAATAATTTTTTAATCATTTAATATCTTATACGATAATAATTAAAGATATGATAAGTATTAAAGATATAAATAATAAAAGAGAAATGATATATACAAGCTCCAAATGTACAAGCCCTACACAACCCTTTATAAAAAAGTAGACTCCATCATGAAAAAGTATGAAAAACTTACTTTTTCTTGATGGGATCCACATTTTTACAAAGGGTTTGTGAGGGGTTTGTACATTTGGGACTTGTATCTAGCAATACTCATAATAAAATCTATCATATTTATCAATTTAATTTTTTTAGATAAATTGTAATTTACAATAAAGATTGCGTATCATTCTATATATATTATCAGATCAATTGTCATATCTAACCAAGAAACTAACAAATACAGGCATGCTCTGTGCCATGCATGCCTTTCTAGTTATACAGCATTATCAAGTGGATCATTATCCTCATCATCGACAACTTGCACATACACTAAAAGTTTCTGGTCAAAACCTCTCTTGTGGCTTGTTGTGGATGATTCATGATTGCGGCATTTCAACAAACAGCAAATGCAGGGGTTCTTGGCATCTTATGGAACATGAGCTTGAGGGCTAGCTTGAGAGAGACAGATCAGAGAGAGTATGTATATATGGGGCCGGGGCATGATTACTGTAGCAGAATAGATGTAATGAAATGTAACAGTTACAGCAAAGACAGCTATAGCCATGTTGTTTGGTCCAAAAATAAATGCTTGAGACTGATTTCTTTGGAAACTGGGGACCTTATGCTTCTTCAACCTCATCTATTCTTTTGGAAAATAGGTATCAGAATCTCCTTCAAATTGCCAACTTGCTCATCCTTCTTCTTTCTATCTCTTTAATTGGTTCTCTTCTTCTCATTCTCAAAAGCTTTGATTGGACACCCATCAAAGGCTTAAAGCATATTATAACTTTTATGAAATACTTCTTCTTGCTTCTTGAGTTTTCTTGTGGTTATCTGTGTGGCTTCATTTTTTTTTTGTGTTTTTTTCTTCTTAATTTCTTCACCTTATCCCCTTAGGATTTATCTGCACGTTTTTTCTTCCGATTTTATTTGTGTGACCCGTGCCTTTTAAACCTTCACCTTTTCCCCTTAGGAAATATAGGCTTTGTAGCTTGGTATGTCTCATGAAGTTAACATAGTTGGTCTATATCTCGTGTACTTTGGCTATGTTTATTTTAATAAAATTCTTTTTTGTTATTAATTTTTTTAAAAAAAATACTGTTAAAGAGCCAATAATCACTAGACAGAACTTGTTTGGATACAGAAATCATTTCCTCTCATTTTTTCAAATCTCAAAATAATAATAATAATATTAAAAAATAATATTTTATTTAACTTATTTAAAACCATTGCATCTAATTTTATTTTACTATCCAAACGGTCCTAAAATTACATGGTCAATCCAAACAAAGATTTCTTGATGTGACACAGTGCACAAGGATAAGCTTCTTCCTTTTTTTGTAATGTTTTGACAAAAGCTAAACTTTCTTTCTTCATTAAGCATAATCTTCTTCTATGAATCATTTAATTTGTACTTTAGAGTTAAAAAGACAGAAAAAAAAAATTATTGCTGCTTTTGACTACAAAGTCAATAACATCAGTTTTCTCAGATACAACTGATATACAGTACTCACTTTTGTAATACGCCACTGGTATTATCTGTTAAATATATATGAAATAGCTCTGACATGATTTTATTGGTAGGAAATCCACCACGTGTCAGATCTTTAACCTCATACCTCAGAATCACAGGAAAATTAAGCTAGACAACTCCATGTAACTGCTATAGCAGAACGCATGGCAGGCTAGCTCTTTATAACTGGCCTGACTCTCTCTCAAACTCTCTCTCTCTAAAGATTCACGCATTCCCTCTCTTCTTTCTCCTTTCATATCACTTATATATATAAATATAAATATATATATATATATAATATATCTTGTACTTCCCTGGTTGGAGTACTACTGTGTATAATAAAAGAAGTGGCCGCAGAAGGAAAGCAATTCTGGTGGATTCGAGGGACTGAGGTAAGTGGGTCTCCACAAATCATTCTCGATGGCTATTCTTTAATTTTGTTACTCTCTCTGTAATTCCATATTCCATTGCCTTGACCCTCGGTAGCTTCTGATACATGCATTTCTTCAAATAACAATGGTGTTTAGTTTTTATTCTTTCCTGATTTCTAGGCTATAGCTTACTGCCGAACATTAAGGTAGAGAATCTGACATGTTTAGTTAAGTTTATTGCAACGTAATATATCTTATCGTGGAGGAAAGATGGTTTGAGAAAATTCCCTGTGAATATTTTGTTTCCAGAGGGGACCATTCTAGAATGGAATCGTCCTAATTGGGTTTTCTTTCTTGGAGTCACGATGTGATCTCTGTATACTGCATTACAATCACGTATGTTACTTCATTCTCGCTTTCACAATTCTTTTTGTTTGTTTAATTAATATTGTTCTAGTTTAAGTATATTTTCATGGGTATATATACATACGCATGTGTGTGTGTGTGTGTGTATGCATATTTGTACGCGTTTGAGGTCCTGGTGAATTTTATTATTGAAGTTTTGACAATGAAAATACTGGCTAGGTGTTCATTTCATATTTATTGTGCCTTCAAAGCAGCATGATTCATTGCTTGATTGTAAAATGAGTTGTAAAGTGGAATGTAGTATGAGTTGTAATATAGTTGTAAGAGTTATAGGTAAATCATTCCTCTAACTATTGTCCAAAGTTATCTTAATGTAGCCTATCAGCAAAAGCAAACCGTCCATACTTATCATGCCTCTTCTAGCTGTTGTGGGCGTGCCCTTAATGTTTTAGAAAATCTTGTACTTTCAGCTAGTCCAGGGAAGTAGTTTTGCTTGAAATGGAGCTTACTACCATTTTAGTTGTACAAACTCAACACGTGGTCAGTATGGATTCACGAGAGGATTCTAGGACTTCTAAATGCCAATTTCTACTGCCATATGATCCGAAGATAACATCTTGTCAAATGTTAGGTAACAGTCAGGTTAACATTTGATTTTAGGGCTATCAACAAATTTGCTTGACATAAACATTTACTCGCAGCTGACGATGAATTCAATGAGTGGGTGTAGGTCCTGTTTAATTTCCATCTCCTATCTTAAGAGATGGATAAGGAAGGTACTCTAGGAGGCATCTTCTTTTCATTAATGGGATTAAAATTTTCACCTCTGTCAGAAGAGTCTTTCATAATGATATTTACCTGTTGTCTTATAGAGATTCAAATTGTAATCATAGGGTATTCATCTCCACTACTTATCGGACCCAGTCAGTTTTCAAGTGGAAGCAATTCACTAATGTATTCTAATCTACAAATTCCAACAATATTCCTTGCATTGTGAAACTTGCCTCTTTCGCTAGAGAGAGAACTGGTTGTCATGATTATTACATTGTTCATGTGTAGTACCATGTAGAAGACTGATCTGGTCTCTGTTGGCATTTCAAGATCGCCTGCTAAGGAGTTGATCCAACCAAGATGAATGCGGAAAATGAGAACCTAGAACCAGTGACTGATTTAGGACTTTCTGTGGGTTATTCTGACCAGTGCATTCAGAGACAACCGAAGGATGGAGGTCCAAGTGCAGGTGCAAATGCAGGTTCAAGGATAGACATGACATTTTTGGGCTCCAACCCCCTGTCTGAATTAGTCTGGTCTCCACATAAAGGTTTGAGTCTCAAATGTGCTGATTGTGGCTTCACCGATAAAAAGGGCCCTCTTATGTGGGGTGCAGGATCAAGTAATGTGGCCTTCTCGCTGCCTCAAAGCATATCTGGCAAGAGGTCTTCTACTGACAAACCTATAGATGAGGAAGTCATTACACCACAAGCAGCATTATATGCAAATGATAATGTCACTGGTACAAATAATTCAACCAGATCCTCTACACTTTATGCTGGCATAATCCCGGGATGTGGCTCGAATAATAAAGATGAGACTGGTAAGGAAAAAAGCTTTTCATGTTAACTTGTTAGGAAGGGAAGGTCTGGGATGGGCCTTGGCGAAAAAGAGTATTAAGTTGTATAAGGATGATTGCGAACCTCTCTCTCTCATGTGTGTGTGATGTTTTCCCTTCAAAACCTGTTTAACAAAGCCTGGGAACTCTTGTTTGGCAGGACCTGTTAGTGATATGGAAAAAATGAGCTCTGCAGTGGAATTATCTGTTCTACATATTGCTCAAGAGGGTCATAGGAGAAAGAGTGAAGGTGAAGATATTTGTGCAACTATCAATCTTTGAATTCCTGACGGGTGCATGCTGCTATCTTTTCACTTTGTTATCCAGGAGATAGTTCTAGGCGGAACCCACAGCTGAAACTGGTCAATGGTTTATAACTGATTAATTGTATTGGTCTGGAAAGGGATCAAGGCAGGGTTCTATACTTTCTAAAAGAAACATTAAAAAGAGCACTTTGGTTATGCTCTGGACACACAAGCACTGCAAAGGTCTTGCTGTTCATATTAAGCCGAAATTTTCTTTTATGTTCAACTTTTTTGAAAAATAATGGAGCTTTCGTAATTTTTTTTCAAATCTGACATGCTATGAACTTCTGATTTAATTTACCAATAGGCCAGGTAAATGGAAGGAATGCTGATACTTTATCTATTAAAAAATAGATGAACCTAAACCTGATGTGGTGGTGAATGAACCATTCTCTGCAGATCTTATTGGTGGAGGCAGAGATCTTGGAAGTGAACAAATACTTGGAATGAATATTGCTTTGGCCTCTGATGTTCATCCTGTGGATGAATGCAAAGGTTCTGAAACTTCAGTCAAGAATCTTGAGTCCCCAGGCAGAAGGCCTTTGGAAAAGCTTGAGCAAACTGCAGAGAATGAATTACGGACTCCAACTGGTGAAAATGCTCGTGGTGCAGTGACTAAGATGGTAGAATCAGAATTTGCTCACAAACTGCAAAACAGCTTTCAGCCCAACAAAGAGGTACTTCAGAGAAACATAACTGTTCAAAGTGAACTATCCCCAGCTAACAGAAATTTCCATAGAAATCGAAGGAAAGGAAAGGAAAAGGCTCTGTCTGATGGAGATATTAAGGAAAGATCATTGAAAGAGGGAAATGACAGCCACGAGAGTGTTGAAAGCTGCAACAGTGCTGGGTTGTTTTTAACATGCAAGAAGAGGCCAAGCTTTGAAGAATGCTTGATTGCTGGGAGTAAAAGAGTGAAGAAGCAAATTGAAAAGACACCCTGTTCAACATCCTATATAAGACAAGATAGCTCATTTATGAACTGGATAAGAAACATGATGAAGGGCTTCTCAAAACCAATTCTAGATGAGACACCTTCTCCTGCTCTTGTAATTGCACCTCCTGATCATGGACATCAGGACCCTAATGATCAGAATCTTCTTGCATGCAACAAGAATCAAGATCCAGGATTAAAAAATATTGGCTTCCGATCAATTTTTCAGTCCTTATATGGGCCAAAGGTGAAAGGAGAAACAACATCATTGAATGCCAAAAATGAAAATGGAGAATCTAAGGAACATGAGCTGGCTAACAAGATGTGTGACATTAATGCTACTCCAATAGTCATTCATGGGGATGATGATAACAAAGTCAAACCATTTCTGCGGCCAAATGAGAAGTTTGACTTACCAATGTCTGGAAATGGAGCAGCTTCAGCAACCCAGCCTAGGGTTTTTCCTTTAAAATTCTCTACCTTTCAGAAAATTGGAAAGTCTAACTCCAGGGAGGATAAAAATTCATGCGAAGTGGAATTTGGTAGGGAAAAAAATGAAACAAGCTCCACTTCCACTCCGTGTAAAGATAAGATTAGGAGTGCTGAGAACATTGCTTCTGACCCACCATCCGAAGGGAAGTCAACTAATGATTTTAGCTACAGAAATGATCCTTTGGGAAGCTTGTGGATAACTCGGTTTTGTTCAAAAACTTCTCGCCCCTTATTAAACCCAGATGATTGTAACCAGAGTATTAGTGTGGGTGTTGAGTGCTCCAATGATTGCATGAGGCTTCTTCCTTGTCCTTGGAATCATGATGACAGCAACCACAAAAGTTTGGCATTGAAGGAGCACTCAGCTGAGGATCCAATGCCTGCTTTGGGTAATGAATCACAGAAACGTCCTGCTGATACTGAGGCTGTTATCAGTTCTAAAAGGATGAAATGCCATAATGATCAGGCGTCTGCATACAAACTGAACCCTATATTGCCTTCCCCAAAATTTAGAAGTACAATGGAAATGTCTTCAATCTTTGCAAGAAGATTGGATGCCCTCAAGCATGTCATGCCACCAGATGTAACAGATAATGCAACTGACGCGACTATAACCTGCGTCTTTTGCGGCATAGAAGGCCACCATTTACAAGAGTGTTCTGAGATAACAGAAAACGAGATTGAAGATCTTCTAAGGAATTCCAATTCATTTAAGGCGGCAAAAGAATTTCCTTGTCTGTGCATTAGATGTTTCCAGCTCAATCATTGGGCTGTTGCATGTCCCAGTGCTTCCTCAAGCGGGAAACATCAAACAACAGGTGTTGCTTCTATGGTTGGTCCTAGCAAAATGCTGCATAAGGAAGGCAATAGGGAAAATTTGAAGCTGCTAACTGGTTGGGGGAGACAATTTCTAGCTGCTTGTGATGAGAATGATCTTGGAATACCAAATCATAGTAGATGGAAGCCAAAGGAAATGATAGCCCCTGTAAAAACCATATCTAATGCAAACCTAATGGAGAAGCACATTGCTCCAAGTTTTGGGGTAAACTATTCAAAAGAACAGAAGATCATGCTGGTCAAAAGGAAACTTTCAGATGTACCAAAAGGAATCTTCAACACCATAAAAGGCCTTCGTTTGTCACGCTCAGATATCCTAAAGTAAGTAGAGCATACTAACTAAAATATGTAATATCCCAGATCTAGTATGAGAGGGCGGTGAATGAGATTCTGCACTGTTTGGGAGGGAGAAGTTATTAGGGTTTATAACTCCAATTGTATTATCGACTATTCCTTTTCAAGTGTAACTCCATACGTGGTTTGGGCTTTCCATGAGTCGTTATAAAGTTGCCAATAAACTCTTGTTTTAATTACTGGTTTGACCGGAACTTCTCTAATATATGGAAAGTATACCTGTTCAATCACACTTGATATTACCTTTTGACATTTCACTTGGGCATTTTGAGGAAGTAGCAAATTTGATTCTTTTCTCAGGTTTCCTTTCTGATATAGACTCTCCATACTGCAGTCCAACTATCATCTTATGTTTTGATCATAGGAGACTTGCAAAGAAGTAAATTCAACCCAAACTGATATTTCAACCCAACAAAGAAGCAAAACCTCATTTGTAGTTGGAGGAGCAAGTCCTGCTCTATTATTTCAATGAAGTGAATTGGCTTCCAAAAACTCCTGGGTTTTTTTTTCCCTACCAAATTGTTAACTGATTTTTTCTTCAAATTTGGGTGGGTTTATCTTGGTAATAACTTGATCTTCAAGCAGACTTATAGTCTAGTAAACCATCCTTCTAGGGGATGACTTTGAACTTAATTCTTCCTACGGTGATCATCTCCATAATTGATTCTCTTAGTATGCTAAGAGAATATTTTCTCTGTTGCATGGGCACCAGATGGATGAATTCCTATATGTCATTGTCACATCTTGACGGTTTTTTCTTGCGGGTGCGGCTTGGGAAGTGGGAAGGACTGCAGGGAACTGGATATCATGTGGCCTGCATTACTGGTATAACTTGAATTAATTTGTGTTTGTTAGCTTGTTCTGATAACAAATGAATTGATAGGCAGTATATTTTTATATGAATATCAATTATTGGATCATCTTTGTGTGCTTCTTTAAACCTTAACCGTAGATTGACTCTTTTCTCCAATGATTTTATTCTTATTTTTCTTTTGGCTGCACAGGGAAGCAAAGAGAGAATTCACCACAGAATGCCAAAAATCCTGTGTGTGTAAACGTTGGTGGAAGCAAATTCTTAGTAGGGAGTCAATACATTTCCAATCATGATTTCCTTGAGGTAATAGTATGAGTTGAATTTGTAACCTATTGTTTCTTTGTCACGCGGTGTTTCTATTCAAGCTTGCAGTCTCAAGTGTAATTTACTTATTTCTGTATATTTATTTTTATGTCTCTCTGTGGTTTTTTCCCTTTTTAGTGAATCCTTGTACGTGTTTACAATTTTTGCTGGTATTGCTAAGTCAAATAGTAGTTATGTTTTTCATTAAATTGATGTAAAGCAGACACCTTGTTTCTAATTCAGGGAGTACCAAAAATGACACAGTGCTAATCTGTTCCTCTACAGTTTCATTAACTATCTTACAAGTAGAATCCCTCGCTTTTCCCTGATCCAATTCCTCCACCACTGCAAAGTGTGAACCCTAGTTAGACTCAGGCATGATACAGCATAAACCCTAGTTGGAATTTGTTGGTGGTCGCTAGGCAAAATAAATGGAAGAAATGACATTCCTTTCTATCAAAACCGAACCTTACTTTGAAATTATGCTATATATTTAGTCAAAGGATTTACTTTTTTGTTTAATTATATTTACTTATTTTTTTGGTGAAATTATACTTGTTCAAATTGTATAATCGTCAATTACTGACATCAGTAAATGACCCAGTGATTTTGATTTAATTCAATTCCTCATCTTTCAGGCTTGGCATATTCTAACAGTATAAGGTCAGGAATGCCCCCATATTGATGGGTTCGAGAACTGGATAATTATGCGATTTGAAAAAAAGAGTAAAATATCATATAAACCTAACAATGTGTAGACAGTAGAGTTTCCTGTATCATCAAATATCAAGCCAATTGTTGTTATATTCCACCTTTATAGTCAATCTTAATTTTTAGATCCTTTATCATAATGATAGTTTCAATTGTTATACAAAAGCCAAAGGGATGTTGATTGTCAAGGTGCCATCCTACAATTGGAATTAACAGTATTCTGAATCTTGCTTGTTAACCATATGTGCAATGGTGGAATCCCATCACATTTTGCAGGATGAGCTTATGACATGGTGGAATGCAATCTTTAGGGACGGTGGCAACATCCCATCTGAAGAAGATTTAACTGCAAAAATCAAGAAGAAAAGAATGTTAGGCTTGTAGCAATCTGGTGATTTCAGGAATTATCTACGCAAGTCTCGGCCAAGTACAATTGTAGCACAGATGAAGCCAGGGTGTGCAGGCTACAAAACGAGCGAACGTCATTGCATTCTGTATGTAAGTTTCTGAAATCCTTCATGTTTGGTTATGTAAAGCATGTATGTGCAGCTGAAGTTATGGACTGTCCTCTTGAGTTGATGAAGAAGAAAATATTTCTGTTTTTTTTTTTTAGCCCAAGATAATTCTACTCCCCTTTTTTTGGATTCAAATGATTTTGCTGGCCTGGACAGCAAACAAGTCGTCAGAAATGCTTTCTGAGATGATGGGATGGCACTTCCTTCACACACAAAGTGGTCCAGCGGTATTTCTGGGGCCACTTTTCCTGGAGAACTTTGAGATTACTGGCAGTTATACTGTGAAATGCCAATTGCCCAATGGCCCAACACAATATACATAGCAGTTATACTTGAGAGTCCAAACTTTTAAGCATTGATCTATTGATTTTGAGAGGGGGTGAGGGAGATGCACATATACTTCCATGGACACTAGCTTGGGTATAGTTTCACTCGGAACGAGACTCGTTGGATGAGAGACACGTATTCCATGTCAATAGTAGAAATGAGGAAGATTCAAGATTTTGGTTCAACTTCATGGCATATTGTTTCAGGTATGCATGGATTAACATTATTTTTTTTCAACATAGAACTTCATAAGTAGAGCTCTGGAGAAAGATGATGAAAGGTGATGATGAAAGATCTATAATTAGACGGATTTTTCCTATATGGAAAAGCAAAAGAGCGTCTAGTGGATATCATACGGACCCACAAGGGCCCAATGCACCGAGAAGACTCTGCGTTTAGAAAATTCTCAAGGACAATGCTAGGGTGCATCTCAAATTTGCACACCGGGTATAAATGGTTTTTTCTTCTTTTAATCATTTTCTAAGCATCTTTAATCACTAAAAAATATAAATTTACTAATAATTACTTTTTTTAATTATTAAGAAAAAAAATTAAAATATAAAAGTGAGCATATTTGAGAATCGTACGAGTATTTTCCAATTCTTAAAAGCACACTAAAATTAAAATTAAAAAGTAGAAAATGCCTTTACCATATATCGATGCGTCGATGATAAAGAAGACAAGATGAAACACCTACCACAGCTTTGTCACCTTTTCCTTTCCTTTAATTATTCAGTGTGGCCACCCATCCCTGCCTCTCTCATGTCTTTTTGGCAAATAAAAACACCATTACCGGCTCGAAGATATTCTCTCTCTCTCTCTCTCTCTCTCTCTCTCTCTCTCTCTATATATATATATATATATAGAATTCCCGTGTCGTGGCTTCTTTTCTTAGCTTTGTCGTTGAGTGTCATTAAGATATTCAACTACTGAAACCCATAAACTGAACAAGAACCATGGTGGTTGGACTTAGGAGAGGGAACAAAAATAAAAACTTCAAATTTAAAAATTTTGATGCAAAAGAGGTAAAAAAAAAAAGGTAAAAGGTAGACACGTGCAGCATAGTCTTTTTATTTACCTATTAATGGTAGGTAGGCCAACCTTATCCTGTAACTATGCTTGAACGAATATTGAAAGGTGATCTTTTCAATGAACAAGTCGTGCTATACAATGAGTAATGATATACTCAATATTTTTTATAATATTTATCACAATATATGAGGTAAAATAAAGGTATTTTTATAAAATAGTGTTACTTCTATATAATATTTTACAATAATATCTCTCATTTTAAAACATGTTGTGAAAAATATTGTGTGTTTATTATTTTCATAATTATTTACTTTATTGATCAATTTAGACAAAAGTAAATATTTTGTACAATTATAACAAACTAAGATAAATTTTTGTCTCTAAAAAAGTATTAGGTGTGCAAGTCTCGTACAAGTTCTATATAAAAAATATATTTTTTTAATGATGGGTAAATTTTTTTTTGACAAAAAAACTGCACAAAATTTATATATTTAAAATTTATACAAATAATTATATATATACATATATTATTCGATCAAAATGTATCTTTATCTTTTATAATGGATTTTATGTTGCAGCAAATTCTACAGGTAGACTTCTGTAAATAGAACTAGCTCATGAAAAAAATTGAATAATTCTACTTATCATCCCTACATATCACACACTATAATTTTTTTATTTTAGTTTTCCTATAACAAATATGTGGTGTATGAATGATAAGTAGAACAACTCAATTTGTTTAAATAAAATAAAAAATATTAAAAATAAAAAATAATATTAAGATATATAAAATGTATTGTGTGGAATGATGAGTAAGGGTGGGTTTAGATAAAGAGTTCAGATGAGATGAGATGAAATGTTTTATTGAAAGTTGAATAAAATATTGTTAAATATAATTTTATTTTGATATTTGAAAATGTTGAATTATTTATTATATTTTTGTATAAAATTTTGAAAATATTGTAATAATAAAATAGATAAAATGAAAGACAGGTTTGTGTATCCAAACCCACAAATTCCTAAAAATAAATTTATAACACATTAAAAATGCCAGTGTATATAAAATATAATATGATACGAAAGTAAAATCTGGTTCATGTGATTGACATCTTTCACGTGGTATTCCAATAAAAAAAATCAATTTATGGGGTACAATGTAATTCTCGGTTTGGATTCCGATCTCAACTCTGCTTATACAGTAAACTCAACTCTTATCCAAAGCACGCTGAAGAGGGACTTGAAACTCTCTGATGTAATTTCAAATACGACAAAATCATATTTGTGCTTTTCAAAAGACCAGTGCTTTCACTACAGAAAGACACTATTTTTTCTAAAAGGATGAAAGCTTCACGGGCTGAGAGCAATGACGAATTCATTGCCACTCATCCTTCCTGTTAAGTAGGGGTAAGTTTGGATCGAAAAATTGGTCTAGATCGAATCAGTTAGACTAATTTTTTAATTTTTCGGTCTGGATTTAGTTCTTTATTTGTACAAATCAATTGAATCCGGTTTCATATTTTTAGAACCGGACCGGACCGGTTGAAGAAAAAAATAAAAATAAAAATAAAATAAAAATATATATATAAGTTTTATACAAAAATAATATTATGCAAAATATTTTTTATATATAAGTTTTATATATAATATATAAAAAGAAAGAAAATCACTCAAATATTATTACTAAATTTTTTATAAATACATAGGACATTAGTAGTTATACTAACATAGAGTATAGTTATACTTATACTGATATAGTTATACTAAATCACTATAACTAATATTAATATATAACTAACACTAATAGTTTAATATAGACTATAGTTATAGTTATACTAATATAGTAATATTAAATCACTATAACTAATACTAATATATAACTAATACTAATATAGTACTTGGCTTTAGTAAAACATATTTTTTTTAGTAAAGTAGATTTTTTTAATAAAAGTATAAAACATTTTTTTTAAATATTTTTTTTTATAAACATATTTTTAATGACAAATTGTCAAACTTACATTTTAAGAAAATCGAAAAATCGGACCGGACCGAACCGGAAGTACCGGTTTAGGAGGGTAACCGGTGCGTAATCGGTTTTGAAAAATGTAAAACTGGTACATACTGGTTCGGTCCTAAATTTTATCTAAAACCGGACCGGTTACACCCTTACTGTTAAGATTGATATCAAGAAAATACCAAAAAAGATGCAGAGCATCGAAAACTATTCTGTATTACGTCAGACTTGTGTTTATACATCAAAGCATAAAATGCTTTATATACAATGTATAATAGGCGAGAAAGAAATATTTTAAATACCTAAGTAACAGAACTAACATAATTTTATTACTAAAGATGTAACTTCCTAAAAACATAAATAACAGAAACAATACTATCTCTAATACCCCCTTCAAGCTGGAGCATGTATGTTGATAAGGCCCAGCTTGGATATAAGATCAGAACATAAAGGAAATCCTAATGGTTTAGTGAAACAATCTACTAATTGATGATGAGAGGAAACATGAAAAAGCTTCACAGCTTCTGCTTGGACTTTGTCACGAACAAAGTGGCAATCTATTGCTATGTGTTTTGTTATTTCATGAAATATAGGATTAGTGGCAATATGAATGGCAGCCTTGTTGTCACAATAGAGAGCAGCAGGTCGAGAGTGAGGAACTTGTAAATCATGAAGCAAAGAAAGTAACCATGCAAGCTCACAAACTGTGTTAGCCATGGCTCGATATTCAGATTCAGCTGAGGATCTAGAAACTGTGCATTGTTTCTTGGATTTCCATGAAATAAGAGAAGTGCAAAAAAAAAATACAAAAACCTATTATGGATCTTCGAGTGTCTTCACAACCAGCCAAATCTGAGTCAGCAAAAGTAGTCAAGTGAAGATCAGAGCTAGTAGGAAAAAATAAACCTTGGCCAGGAGAATCTTTAATGTATTGCAAGATTCTTTGAGTAGCATGAAGATGAAGCAGTCGAGAAGAGTCCCTGAATTGACTTAAGGTGTGGACTACAAAAGTGATATCTGGCCGTGTGATAGTAAGGTAAAGAAGTCTGCCCACCAATCTCCTATAAGACTTAGGACCTTCCAAAAGAGCGCCATCAACCCAAAAGAGCTTGATGCTACTCAAAAAGTACTTCAAAGACCCAAGGTCCTTAAGCTTGAATTTTTTATCAATGAATGTTTTAAAAGTATTGACAACTTTTATATCATTACTAGTAATGAGAATGTCATCCACATATACTAGTAAAGCAATGAAACTGATACCTTGCAGTCGTGTGAAAAGAGAGTAATCTATTTTGGATTGTTTAAAACCAAGATCAATAATGGTAAAAGAAAACTTAGCAAACCATTGTCTTGAAACTTGCTTTAAACCATACAAAGATTTGTTTAACCTACAAACTCTTGTATCACTTTTATCACCAAAACTAGGGGGCAAGGACATATAAACTTCTTTCAACAAATCTCCATGAAGGAAAGCATTGATAACATCCAATTGAATTAGATGCCAACTACAGCTGTTATGGAAAGAAGACACTTGACAGGGACCATTTTGACAACTGGACAAAAAGTATCAAAGTAATCCATTCATTCTTGTTGTGTGAAACCTTTAACAACCAATCTTGCTTTATACCTTTCAAGTGTCCTATTAGATTTCAGTTTTACTCTATAAACCCATTTGCATCCAATTGGGCTCTTTCCACGGGGAAGGTTAGTTAATGTCTAAGTGTTATTGTTTTCTAAGACTTGAATTTCTTCAGCCATAGCAACTCTCCAATGAGGAATTTTGACAGCTTGATGATAAAACTTAGGTTCAACAAAAGTTGAAAGAGCTAAGGTGAAAGCTCTGTGTTTAGATGACAAATGAGAATAACCAATGAAATGAGAAAGTAGATATTGCTTACTTGATAAAAGACCAGAATTCCCAGTTGAAGGTGGAAAAGAGCAAGCCATTGAGGATGCCAAATGGCAATGAAAATCTTGCAAATAACCAGGTGGTTTATGTACTCGAGAAGATCTTCTAGGAAGAGAATGATCTTGTAAAGGTGGTGATTGATTAGGAACAGGTTCTGTATGAATAGGTACTATATGGGTGGATTTTGAATGGGTAGGTTATGTAGGGTCAGATAGAGATGAACTCATTGGAATGGATGGAAAAGAAACATATTTATCAAGAATAGGTGCAGGAAAGATAGGAGAAGATTGTGGTAAGGCACTGAGATTTTGATTTAGTGACTTAAAAGGAAAGATGTGTGCTATCCTTTAATAGCAAGAGGATAGCTAATGAATACACCGTCTAGCTCGAGGAGCAAATTTAGATCGATTATCAGCTAGTGTAGATGCATAATAAAGAGAACCAAAAACTTTAAGATGAGAATACAAGGGTGGTTTTTGGAAAAGTGATTCATATGGTGTTTTGTTTGCTAGCAAAGGAGAAGGAATCCTGTTAATTAGATATACTGCTGTAAGAATGCAGTCAGACCAGAAAACTAAGGGAATACTTGATTGAAAAAGGAGAGCAAGTGCCATATTGAGAATATGTTGGTGCTTCCTTTTAACAACTAAATTTTGTTGAGGGGTGGCCACACAAGATAATTGATGAACTATGCCTTTAGAAGAGAAAAAATGAGGCATAGCAAATTCAGTGCCATTATCTGTCCTTGTAGCTTTGATGGAATAATCAAATTGATTGGCAACCATATTAATGAAATTCTGCAATAGCACTCGAGTGTCAGATTTTAACTTCATCAAATAAACTCAAGTACTTCTAGAAAAGTCATCTACAATGGTTAAGAAATACTTAAAACCATCCAATGGCTGAGATTGAAATGGGCCCCATATATCACAATGGACAAGTTGAAAAGGACATGAAGAAATATGCTCACTATGAGAAGAAAATGGCAATCTCTTGTGTTTAGCAAGTGGACAAATTGAACATGAAATGTCATTATTTATAGAAGTAGTAAGTACAATAGAAGACAACAATTTTATTCGAGAAAAAGATGGATGACCCAACCTTTTATGCCAAATATCAAACTCAGAATGATTAGAATGGGAAACAAAAGCATAATTGAAATTTGAATTACAAGGAAGAGTAACATGATCATCTGATTTATGCAGTATGTATAATCCTCATTTGGCTTTACCCTTCTCAATCATTCTCCAATGGGTGAGGTCCTGTATATAGCAAGCATTACTAGAAAAAATCAAGCAACAAAATGTTGATTTGGTTAGTTGGCTAATAGAAAGAAGATTGAATTTAAAAGAATGTACACACAGAACATTATGCAAAATGAGCTGTGGAGATAGATAAATAGATCCAATATGTGTAACTGGTGTAGAAATGCAATTGGGCATTTTGACAAACGAGTTATGTGTAGAATGAAAAAAAGTGAAAAAAGAAGTGGAATGGACCATATGATCCATGGCATCAGTGTCTATAATCCAATCATTAGAAGTAATGTGCAAAGGGAATGTTGTTTTAATGGAAAAAACATAAGAAAATTTACCCGAAAGATGATGAATTGAAGAAATCACATTGGCCGTCTGAGACACATGTGATTCATAATTGAGAAGAGCTATAAACTGTTGACATTGTTGTGGTGTGAATGAAAATGAAGAACTTGATGAGCTGAAGATGATGGAGTGGAATATTTCCCTTTTGAGCGATATCTAGGAGGATATACATGTAACTTGAAATATTTTTCAATGGTATGCCCAGGAACAAAGCAATGGGAACAAATAGGTTTATCTTTGCGAGTGGAAGGTTTAATCTGATGAGCCTGTTTTGCTGTTGATGAGAGTGCATCAGAAGAAATGTGAGAAACAAGAGGTGATCCAATGTCTCTTTGATGCTCTTCTTGAAGAACGAGGGAGAAAACCTTGTTCATAGGAGGAAGTGGATCAATCAAAAGGATCTGACCACGCACTTAAGAGAATGAGTCATTTAGCCCCATCAGGAAATGCATAACATGGCTTCGTTTGGTTCCTTAACCAAACTCATCTCATCTCACTCATCATTACAACTTTTTCAAATCCCAACACAAAATATAATAAACAATTCAACTTTTTCAAATTTCAAAACAATAAAAATATTCAAAAATAATATTTTAACAATATTTTATTATCTAAACTCAACTCAACTCAACTCATTTCAACAACCAAACGCACCCCATGAGTCTTGCTGATGCATGGCCATCAATGTGCGCAGACCTCCACATGAACGTACAGGTAAGGGTTTACAGTTCATCAATTCATCCTATAAACCCTTCATTTGAGTGAAATATGCATTGATAGAGAGGTCATTCTGCATAAGAGAAGCAATAGACTTCTGCAATTGAAAAATCCGAGGACCATTACCTTGAGAGAAATGTTCTTGAAGATCAAATCAAGCCAAACTTCCATGGCAGATTCGACATATATGACACTACCAGCAATATCTTTAGAAAGAGAATTAAGAACCCAAGACTGGATCATGTTATTGCATCTGGTCCAGCTGTGAAGAAGAGGAGAAGTACCTACTGGTTTGGCAATAGAGCCACCAACGAAATTAGCTTTGTTCTTGGCAGTTAGGGCCATTAGCATGGATCTATGCCAAGTATGGTAATTGTCACCAATGAGAACTTGAGTAACAAGAATGGATCCTGGACTATCTCCATGATGAAGGCAATAAGGACTGGAGGAATCAGAAGAAGGATAAGAGGGAGAAGATGATATTGAAGAGGAATCAGTCATTGCGCGCGGGAATATGTTTTTCAAACTGATACCATGTTAAGATTGATATCAAGAAAATACCAAAAAAGATGTAGAGTATCGAAAACTATTATATATTACTTCAAACTTGTGTTTATACATCAAAGCAGAAAATGTTTTATATACAATGTATAATAAGCGAGAAATAAATATTTTAAATATCTAATTAATAGAACTAACATAACTCTGTTACTAAAAAATGTAACTTACTAAAAACAGAAATAACATAAACAATGCTATCTGTAATACTTCCCACGTTTATCTCATCTCTAAAAAATTAAAACTAACTCATCTCACTTTTAATCTAAATATATAAAATTTTCAAAAATCGTCACGTCTCATCTTAACTCTATAATCTCATTACTATTCACAAATTATCTCAATTCATTTCATCTCTAAATTCAAACAAGACTTAAGATCCTGTTTAGATTTAGAGATGAATTGAGATAATTGTAGATGAATTGAATAAAATATTATTATCATATTATTTATTATTATTTTTATTTAAAAAATTTGAATTATTTATCATATTTTGTATGAAAATTTAAAAAAATTGTAATGATAAGATGATATGAGTTTTCAATCCAAATCAGAGTTTAATCAAATTAAATTATTTTTTGGCAAAAAAGCGTGACCGACAGTTCAGATCCACCGCCACTAGCTTAATTAATTATGATTTACTTAATTAATATATTGATACTTAAATTTTAAAATTAAAAAATCCTCTGAATTATTATTATTATATTATTGACGATATAATAAAAATGTAAGCACGAAAGCTGGTAAGTGCCCCTCCACCCCTCCCATTAATAATGTTAACATCATATTTTTTTTTCTTTACACATTTTTAATGGGAGGTAAAAATGGGAGGTTGAGAAACAGAGAAAGAGAAAGAGACTAATTAGATCATAGTGAAAATTTAAATAGTAAAAAACTAAACTTTAGAGATCAATTTTATTGTCAATTTTAGTGTTTAAGGGTATAGAAATTAGTAAACTACCTCATCTCATCTCATCTCATCTTTATCGTTACATCTTTTTTAAATTCTTATATAAAATATAATAATTTTTTTTTCAAATTCCAAAATAACTTTCCTAAATTCAAACATAAAATATAATAAACAATTTAACTTTTTCAAATCTCAAAATTATTTTTCTAAATTTTCATACAAAATATAATAAATAATTTAATTTGTTCAAATCTCAAAATAATAATAATATTAAAAAATATTTTTCTAAAAATATTATTTTCTACTATTTACAAACCATCTCAACTCATCTCTGAATCCAAACGACATAGTCTCAACTTTAGAGTTTTTCTACGGGAGATAATATCAATAGTGAATTGCTATAATCAAATAAATTTTATAAAAATAAATTCATAAAATGATATAGTTTAATGTGATCTATAAAACTTGCATTATAATAAAAATAATTTTATAATTTAATATAACACATCAATTCACTTAATTTTTTAATATATTTTTATAAAATTACTTTACGAGTAAAACGTTCTTCCAATGAACAAGCTGCCCAAAACGCATGCCAGCACCTTGCTAGCTCAAAGGTAGAGAAAATTGAAGAGAGAGAGAGAGCGAGAGAATTCATGCCCTCTGATTTGGGTTGGAAACCATGAAAAAATCTACTCAATTTCTTACTATTCACACCACACTCCACACTTCATCTTTTTTTTAATTTTTTTTTTAATTTTTTTATCAAATATATTTTTATATGAATAGTAAATAAAAAATTATAAATAGTTTAAAAAAAATAAATTCAAAAAAAAATTTAAAAAAATATTAGAAAGTGTAGAGTGTGAAATGTGAAATGTGGGAGGATGAATAGCAAAACTCGAAAACCATTCATCCAATAAGATCAGCCTCATGCATGTTATCGACAATTCTCTGACGGTCATATGACTCACATCTCATAAAATAGTCATATCACTTAAATAAAAACAATTGGTTGAATAAAATAAGTCTATGTATTTTTTATTTTAGTTGAAAGAAATAATAAAGTAGTTGATAATCATATCTTTAAAAATATATTGATTTCAACTCTCTTATTTGCTTCAGTTAAACTCATTTCTTTTCATTATAAATAAGTAATCCTGGATATATTTTTAGATGAATAATGTTACTATGTAGCTTTATTTTATCACTTCATTTTACCCCTCATGTATTTATTTTATTTTTTTAATTTTTTTTTACTTACTAATTAAAGAAATGATTAATAGTTTATTAATCTATTTTTTATTTTTTAAAAATATTTAAATATATTAAAACAATATATAAAAATAAATAAAATAAAAAACAAATTTTATACTAGCGAGCACCCCAGCAATCAAAGACACACGAACACTATCCATTTTTAAATGGTTCAAGTTCTGTGTATTCTTTACAAAAAAAGAAAAGAAGTAAAACTCATAATTAAAAATAATAATACTTGATAAAAGGTGATGATGAAAGATCTATAATTAGTCGGATTTTTCCTATATGGAAAAGCAAAAGAGCGTCTAAGAGCATTAGCATTGGTCTATGCATATGTATATGTAAAATTACCTGTTTTGCATAACCATTTGGCCATTCAAGCAAAACTCCTACATTAGTTTATGCATATTTGAGACTAAATAATAATAAAATATTATTTTATTATTATTATTAATTTTTTTTCTAAAATCAAAATTTTTATATATATTTTATAATTAACATCCACTATATACATTTGACATTAATAATACAAATGTAATAATAAAAAATATAATTTTTTTTTATATATTATATTAAAAATATAATAAAATGAAAAATATATATATAATATATTATAATAATAAAATGAATGTGTATGTAAAGATTTGTTGTGTTGTTGAGAGATGGAGAAAAGGAAAAGATTGAGAGAGAAAGAGTGAAGGAGAGAGAAATAATAGATAAAATATGTTTGATGAAATGAATAGTTGTTATCCAAATTTGGATAACAACTATTCATAGGTAGCTAAATTTATGGATATGCATAATCCAATGTAGATGATTTTATGACCATATTATGCAAATATGATTTTGCATATACATATGCATAGTCCAATGTGAGTGCTCTAATGGATATCATACAGACCCACAAGGGCCCAATGAATAATGAAGTAGTTGATGTATCTTTAAAAATATATTGATTTCAACTCTCTTATTTGCTTCAGTTAAACCCATTTCTTTTCATTATATCTAAAATAATTTTAAATATATTTTTAGATGGTTCAAGTTTTATGTTTTTTTTTTCTAAATAAGACTTATTATTAAAAAAAATAAATAAATATAGTTTTAGGATGTGTCTCGTTCACTCTATTTGAAAAATAAAATAAAATTTATTATTAATTTTTTTTTAAAAAAATACTTTGGTGCACACCAAATGTGCACCCCAAAAATGCACAAGCCTGCACTTTTTGTTTTTTGTTTCGATTTTTATATATATAAAAAATTTATCATTTGTATATATGTATTTTTTTAGGGCGGTGGTACTATGTTGTCTGAGTAGCACCTCTCAATGTTATCGCCAGACCTTTTGACTTTTTTTTTTTTTTTAATTTTCTTATCATTTTAAAATATTTTTAAAAAATATAAAAAAATATCAATACACTAATAGTCATTTCTTTAATTATAAAATAAAATAAAATAAAATACATGAAGTGTCAAAATGAGATGATAAATTAAGTGGATAAAGTAGTATTTTTTATTTTTTTTAACATTAAAAAAATACATTGATAATATTTAGAGTGTATATTTAGTGTCTGCTATCATATTTTTTTTGAAATAAATACGTGAGATTTGAAAGAAATTTTCATATAGATTTTAGAAAAATTCTATTTGTAGTCTCTATTTAAAATTATATGTGTAAATTCTTCATTAAATAGAAAAAATACCACTTTGATAAAAATATTATTATAATTTTAAAAAAATTTTAGAATAAAATTAACTAGAGTTATAAAATACAATCTTGAAATAGAGACTGTATTTTATATTTCACAAAATTTAACCAACTTACAACTCTATTATCATTTCTGATATAATAATCATCTAAAGTCAGCACCTAGCTGGCTGGCTCCAAAAGCAATCAATCTTCTTTCCAGGCCCCCAATCTCGATCGATCCATTAAGCTCGGCAAGTTTCTCAACTTCAGCTCCTGCCTTGGATCTGTTTCCTCTTTTTTTGGGACGTGTCCTCCTCCCCTGAGTATCAACAAGATGCAGCTTGGTAAACCCTTCTCTCTCTCTCTCTCTCTCTCTCTCTATGGTGACGCAGTTTCCACTGAAACTCTCTGCAGATGGTGGTCCTGGAAAAGGCGTTATCACGCAGATCCTCGCCGCCTCCTTCTTCGGACTCATAGCAGCCGCGGCCGCACAATTCTACCGGCAGAGGTCTAGGCCGGCCAGAGACAAAAAAATTATTCCACGGCTAGAAAGGACAGAATCCGGCCGTGGCGGAAAGCTCGAGAGATTCTCCCATTATGTTGGTAAATATGTTCTTTCCATTAACTTAAAACAAAAAGGGCTCTTTCAACTACAAAGCCTAGTCTCCACTAAAATCTCTCCCATTATGTTGGTAAATATGTTCTTTCCAGTAACTTAAAACAAAAAGGGCTCTTTCAACTACAAAGCCTAGTCTCCACTACTTTTAGTTGAGATAGAAAGATGTTAAAGATTAAGTTCTAGGGAAAGTATACATATATGAAATTGTTTAGGGGGAAAAGATTTAGATTAAATCATTGATACTTGTTTATGTTGCAGCTCGGCAAATGGGATTTTCAGATGCAAATGAATGCCCCCAACTATGCAAGTTGGCTTACGATTATTTGAAAAAACCCAAAGAGTGCGAGGAGAGAATCTATGCATTTTTCGCGAATGAACCAGACGCTCCGTCCCTCTACGTGAAGTTGATTGAGGAGTTTGAGAAATGCATCCTCAGCTATTTTGCATTCCATTGGGGTCATGCTTCTCTTATTAGTCAGGTATGGCCCGGCTCCAAGTAGAGTTTCAAAGCAAACCAAAAAGGACAATTCTTTTTTTTTTTTTTTTTGAAGTGAAAAAAAAAAAGGAATGGCAAGCCAATTCTAGAGGAAGACAACAATTACAGACATTGGATATTTTTCTTTTCCTTGTTGAAATGAATTATCCTCCTCCTTCGTTACTTTGTTCATCTTTATATTTCGTTTGCCGACCTCTCATATACTTCTCCTTTGAATGGTAGGTTTTGAGCAACGAATCCGGCGAAAAAACAAAGCTCAAAGACATGATCTTGGCTGTAACAAGGTGAGTTCCTTTTCAGTTTGCAGTTTATTTATTGGGAGAGAAATATCTTAGCCATATTTTATAAAATAAATTCACAAATTAATATGTTTTTAAGTGATGCTATATAAAATTATTTTTATTATAAATTAAATTTAATGCATCACATGATACCTAACTTTTATTTGCTGTTTATATGATTTTTATATTGAACACTTGGGTGTAATAATTGCTGTGGGCTCAATTTGAATTTAGATATGATTACTAATTGCTTTTGATTTTGCACGTTTGATGAGGGCTGTGCAACTCTCATTTAATTTGTTTGAAAATAAAATAAAATAAATAGTAAAAAATGAAATTTTCAAATAAATTCTACTTTTAAAAAAATATATATATGCGCGCATCCTGCACAAATGATTTTCCTATGATTAATGTTGCCATTCTACTCATGATGTTTAATCTCGTTTCACCTTTGATCAGGAAACAAAGAGTTGAAAGGGTGACTAAGGATTTGAAGGTGACAAGGGTGTTCAATACATTGTTGGAAGAGATGAAAGCAATCTGCAGTGCATCATCTAAGGGTACTACTGATGAATCAAAATGTACCGAGGTTATGGTGCCAGTGGCCCACAGCGAGAGGAGTCCGGTGCTGCTTCTCATGGGTGGTGGCATGGGTGCTGGCAAGAGCACTGTCCTTAAAGATATTCTTAAAGAGTAAACTCCAATGCTACCATTAGTCTATCACCATTATAAACATCATAATCAACATCTCATGTGGTGATTGATGCGAGGCTGGATGTGCTTTTTCCTTTTTTATTTCCCCTTTTGGCAGACCATTCTGGTCAGAAGCAGAGGCAAGTGTCGTGATAGTAGAGGCAGATGCTTTCAAAGAGACCGACGTTATCTACAGGGCCCTTAGCTCTAGGGGCCATCACACTGACATGCTTCAAACCGCTGAACTGGTATACATATTTCTCGGTCTAATTTTCTGCTTAAACGTGACGCATTAATATGATTGAGATATTAACATTCAAGATGAAAAAGAATATTTCTTGACTGACAAGAAAACGCTGTTGAATTGCTGGATTTTGATAAGGTGCACCAATCTTCCACTGATGCTGCCTCATCACTGCTAGTAACTGCACTGAACGAAGGACGGGATGTTGTAATGGATGGCACTCTGTCATGGGAGCCCTTCGTTGAGCAGATGATTACTATGGCTCGTAACGTACACAAATGCCGCTACCGCATGGGGATAGGCTACCAGGTGGCCGACGACGGCACCATTACTGAAAATTACTGGGAGCAGGTAGAAGAAGAGGAGGAACAACCAAAACAAAATGGAAGAGCCACCGTTAGAAAACCTTACAGAATAGAGTTGGTTGGTGTGGTTTGTGATGCTTATTTAGCTGTTGCCAGAGGCATCAGGTACAGTATAAATTAAACCAACACCAGCATTATCTTTGGTTTTTCTTGTTTTTAGGGTCTCAAAGGTTGTTTATATGTGATACTAATCTTCTATATATTAATCTCTTATGGTGGAATTTGTGCAGGAGAGCTATAATAATGGGAAGGGCAGTGAGGGTTAATTCACAGTTGAAGTCCCACAAGAGATTTGCGAGTGCGTTTCCAAGATACTGTCAACTTGTCGATAATGCCAGACTCTATTGCACCAATGCTGTGGCTGGTCCACCCAGGGTAAAATAAAAACAAAAAGCTTTTTCAATCTTCCCATCCTGTTTTTTTTCAATCACCTGGCTCAAGTACTGCATAACCATGAAAAGTAAAGAAATCTGCATGTTTACCTTTTGCATTATGTATCAAAGCTTAATTTCGCATGACAGCATAAAGATCAGTAGTTTGAAGTACTATATTTTAAGCTGACATGATTGGCATGAATGTGCAGTTGATAGCATGGAAAGATGGAGAGTGCAGGCTGCTGGTCGATACAGAGGAAATCAAATGTTTGACAGAAGTAAGCAGTTTGAATGATGAAGCAGAATCCATATACGAGCTTTACGCGCACCCGAGCCCAATATTTGAGCCCGGTTCCATTTGGAAAGACTTTGTTTTGTCCCCTTCGAGACCAAGCCTTCAATTGGAGCTAAGGGCCCGTATTCTTAACAATGAAAATGCAAAAGGAATAACATAACCCATTCTCATGCTTTTATTATTTTGCAATGTTTTGCCTCTTGAGGATTAATGTTGGATGATGGTAGATTTAATTAAGGGAAGTGACACTTTGTGTTTATGGATGGAATGACAAAATCTGGAGTTTTGTGAATATATCCTTGCAATGGAGCTTTGATCTTCAATCTAAGGCAAGTGTGTTTGTGAGGGAGGGCTTATTTTTATTTTTAGTATCGTTAAGAGAGAACGAACAGTGGCACATGTAACGTTTAAAAGAAAACTCAGTCACAACTAGATTTATTATTCAGTGTAATAATTTGACTCATTTATACTTATTATTATCAGTGACAAATTTTATTCCAAAATAACGCACGATCCATCAGTTACCACTTTTGTCTGGTTTGTGTAACAATATATTCTTTTCGTATTATAAGATATTTTCAGATATTTTTTTTCTTAAACATTACTCAAATATAAAATAATTTTTAATTTTTTCATCTAATCATTATTTAATTATTACAAATTTTTCAAAATTTTAAATAAAACATAAAAAACAATACAAATTTTTCAGATTTTAAAATTAAAATTATATTCAAATAGTTTTTTAACTTTGTTATATTTTTAATTAAAATTTTCTCTCTCATTTTTTAAAATTTAATAAAATATTTTAACTCAAACCATTTCACTTCCAAACAATTTCCTTCCGCTTTTTACAATTTACAAAATTTCGGGGACTTTAAGAAAATTAAAGAAGCGTAAGTGTCCCCTTCTACAATTTACAAACTTATGGGACTTTTAATAAGTTTAGAGAAAATTAAAGGTCCTTTCTACAAAAAATTCACACTCTCAATCTAGGGCTACAGAATACAGATACACCCACACTACCCACTATATATACATCCATCGACATAACCCGCAAGCCCTAGCGGCCACAGATCGAACCCAAGCTTTCTTGTCGATAACTCGATAAGGGATCCTGTGACTCCAAGCTCCAACCATGGTCAACCCCAAATTTCATTATTTCCCGCACATTCTTCCTTCTCTCTCACTCTCTCGGCCTCACTTTCTCTCTTCGTGTGTTTCAGGCTGACGTTGAGACCGATGTGGCGGCGCCGGGGCAGCCGAAGAAGAGAACGTTCAAGAAGTTCAGCTTCAGAGGGGTTGATTTGGACGCTCTCCTCGACATGTCTACCGATGAGCTCGTTAAGCTTTTCCATGCCCGTGCTCGCAGAAGGTATATTTTATAGTTTTCGCAAAGGATCTAAGGATGTGGTTCTGAATTTTTCTTGGGTCCTTTGTGTTAATGTGGAGAATTGGTCTGATTTCTGTGTGTTGGTTGTGGCGTTACAGGTTTCAGAGGGGATTGAAGCGGAAGCCAATGGCCCTGATTAAGAAGCTTCGCAAAGCGGTAATTTTTATTGATCATTGTTGTTAGCCTCATTAAACTCATTAAAGTCACGTCTAATGTGATGCGCTTTGCGATTAAATAATGGTGTTCTGGACTTGGATTTTAGTTTGCTTGTTTGTTTTGGTCGTTGGATGCGTCACACGTCTCTTATAAAGGATTTTCTTAGTATTTGATAGTGTTGATTTTACGTATTTTGCGCACACAGGTGGATTCATTGCTTTTGTGCCTGCTATTTATGCTTTTTTGTTTTGTTTTAAACTTTAGTAATTGGATGGTGTTGTTTTCTTATATTATTGCTTAAGCCTTTTGGTATGTATAATGAAGAGAGACATGTGATATACTTGTTTTTAAGTTCTGGTAATAGGCTTTGTATTCTGTGACGCACATATTGTACGCAATAATGCAAGGGATTTTAGGTTGAAATAGCAGTTATATGATTTTTTATTGCAAAAAGTAGAAATAACTTCCTATATTGGATGAGAATGGCATGGGTTTTCTACAGTGATAGTTGCAGTTGCTTGTATATTAAGAATAGAGTTCATCATTTAATAATCTATCTTGGGATAACCTTGGTAATTATTTACATGATTTTTGAGTTGTACCATGGGATGAGATCTTTGCTTTCATATACTTGCAAGGAGTCTTTGAAGGTCAAGAGGATGTCTAGCAAAGAAAGGAATTGTTGATCATGTCTAATGCGCCTGTAGTTAAACCAGTAACTGGTATTAGAATATATAATTATACATATATCTGGGTTGCTTGTGATGATAATGTATCAAGGTTTTTAGACTTCTTGTTACTGGATGAGTGCAAGTGCTTGTTTATTTATGTTTGTAAGGAATGCCTGGACGGCATATCAACAGTTTGATGCTGAGTGTGGCCTCTCTATGTTTTGTGGACAGTTTGGAAATAGATATATAAACGCACCTTTTAGGACGTCAAATAATCTATTAATCCGAAATTCTTATTTCTACCAACTTCTATATGAGGAGTTGAAATGCCTTCTCCATTTGATGGTTTTTTTTTATTTATGTGAAAGTATAATGGCCTAGACTACTACATTTCATACTCCAATGATTCAATTTCATGATTTTTTGGATCAGAAAAGGGAGGCCCCACCTGGTGAGAAGCCAGAACCTGTCCGAACCCACCTCCGCAACATGATCATAGTACCTGAAATGATTGGAAGCATTATTGGGGTCTACAATGGCAAGACCTTCAATCAGGTTGAAATCAAGCCTGAAATGATTGGGCATTACCTGGCCGAATTCTCAATCAGCTATAAGCCTGTCAAGCATGGTAGACCTGGTATTGGTGCCACCCATTCTTCAAGGTTCATTCCTCTGAAGTGAAATCATCACAAGAGGCCAGTATTTTTAGACTTATTGTCAAAGAACCTCTGCTATGATCAAATTTTTGTTTGTTACTCAATCTTGGTTTTAATGTTTCCATGTTTTGTTGAATCCTTTAATTGGATAAGGAACTTCTATTTTATAGTCAGCAAAGCCTTTGCATTTGATACAATGATTATGTTTGAGTTTTGATGTTTGACATTTTTTGTGTGCTTTGACAAAGTATCGCAGAGAAGTTTTTTTGGTTTGTTAAGTTTGCGCTCTTCATGTTCATTAAAAGTAAAGTTTCTTGGCTCTAGTGCATGGTGTACATGACCTCTTTGTTTTGGGGCTCCTGAGCATATGACGTCCATGATTTGTAAGGTCAAAGTGTTATTGATCAATGATCATAGGTGTAGTTTATAAAGAAGAATGAGGGGAAGCTCCTTGCAGGTGTAGTTAAGTTTTTATTTGTTAAATTGGGTTATTAAATAACACGTGGTTTAGTAATGACGGTAATGAATGGCCTGATTTATGTTGGGATTGGATAAAGTGGTTTCAAAATGTAGTTCTAAGGGTGCGTTTGGATGTTGAAGTGAGTTGAGTTGAGTTTAGATGATAAAATATTGTTAAAATATTATTTTTTTAATATTATTATTGTTTTGAGATTTGAAAAGTTGAATTGTTTATTATATTTTGTGTTGAAATTTGAAAAAGTTGTAATGATGAGTGAGATGAGATGAGTTTGATTTGGAAACCAAACGAAGCCTAATTCCTAGGGTGTTGGCTAGGCCTTTGGTTTTTCTGGTTTCCTCTCTCTTGGCTTCTAAGAGCATCAGCATCGGCTTCTTCAAACAACATTTCATCTTCAAATTTTACATATTTCTACAAAAGTTAGCCCACATTGGTTTATTCAAACACTTTTCATTTAAAACTTCAGCTACGGTAATTTTATATTTTTTTTCAAAGATGAAAAGTCTTGTTGCTTAGCTAAATGTATTATTTATTAATTTCAGCTCCTCTCCCGTGATTTCTCTCTTTTCTTCTCCCCTCTTTTTCTCTCGCGACTCTTCTTTCTTCTATTCTTCCCTCTTTCTCTCAATTCACGGCTCTTACTTCAAAGGCCTCTTTCCTCTCTTATCTTTTTCCTCATCATTCTTTACCCAAATTTCTCTAACCCTAAAACACTCTCTATCTCTATCTCTATTTTTATCCATGCCGATATAAAAAACTACCATATTTTCACATTCCCGGCCCAATACAATTCTCTCATCTTTCTCCTTCCCTTTTTATCTATTACTCTCTTCTCTTGCTGTTGCTTTGTTTCTCTTTCGGGTTTCTTCTCTGTTGCGGTTTTTGTTTTCGTGGTCTAAGACTAACAAGGTAGTGCATCTCTCTCTCTCTCCCTCTCTCTCTGTTGATCCTGTGAGGTTCTTCTGTGTAGCTTTTCTTCGATTTAGGGCAGGTTTGGGAATGAAGAATTTTCAAAATTTCTCATCTCATCTTAATTCATCATTACACTTTTTTCAAATTTTCATATAAAATATAATAACCAATTCAATTTTTTCGAATCCCAATACAATTTTTTCAAATTTCAATTCAACTTTTTCAAATTTTAAAACTAAAAAATAATATTTTAAACTTTAAAACAAAACATAAAATTCTCATCTCAACCTCCAAACCTCCAGTTAGTGCTGCTTGTCATGCTTCTGGGTGGGTTTTTGTTTGTGGGTGTGTGGGTTTCTGTTTGTGTGCGGTGAGTGACTGATGAATGATTAACTGTATTTACTTTGATTAATGTTTTTGGTTGCTTGGATTGACTATGACATTATTTTATATCATCTTAGATTGTTGGATTGTTGAATTGTTCTGGTTTAATCTTTTATTTGGGGGTTTTTTTTTTGTTCCTCAATTGGGTTTTTTTATTTTCCCGATTTCTTCTATTCTTTATTTGGGGTAGTGTAGCGCAATCTCATATGATTTCATTGCATCCTTTTGTTAATTTCCATTGTACAGTAATGAAACTTCTATATTTGGATATTGATATAGTATAAATTATTCTCATTTTTTCTTGAAGCATTTCATGTATATAATAATATTCTTTTATTTATTAGATTGTGAAAATGAAAATGAATATGATTATTAGAAATTATAAAAAAAGAATTAATTAAAAAATAAAAATCAATTAAAGAAATATAAAAATAAAAAATAATAATTTATTATTATAGAGAGTGTGATGGCTAATCTAATGTAGATTTTAAGTTTTGAATGATTAGGTAAAAGTAAAAAAGTTACATATTAGTCAAAATTTGAAGAATAGGATAACAAATCCAATTTGAATGCTCTTAAGAATTTATTGGGTTCCTTGGACATAGTCTCGTTTGTTTTTAGATATGAGATGAAATTAAAGTTTAAAAGTTGAATAAAATATTGTTAGAATATATTTTTTAAAATTATAATTGTTTTGGGATTTGAATAAGTAGAATTATTTATTTTATTTTGTATGGGGTTTTGGGAAAGTTGTAATGATAGGATGAGAGGTTTTTAAAGTTTTGGGTTTTAGTCTCGAAAACAAACGAGGAGTTATGCTTGAATAGTAAGGTGAGAATTTTTAGTTTTAGATGAAAGTTTAAAATATTATTTTTTTAATAATATTATTGTTTTAAGATTTGTAAAAGTTAGAATTAGGATTTAAAAAAATTAAATTGTATATTTTGCGTGAGAATTTAAAAAAATTGTAATGATAAGATGAGTATTTTATCTCATTTTAGTTACCAAACTTTTTTCTCTAAGACCTTAAAGAAACTCTTTGCTGGGGAGGGAAAAGATGTATGTAGTTCTTTATCTTCCTCTTTGCTGAGGGAAAAAAAGTAAAAGAAGAAATATGATGTATGGAGTTCTCTCACAATGGTTTTATCTCAAGGAAAATGAGGCACCTTTAGTTGAATTTTTTTTTTTAAAAGATTGAGAATGTTAAAAAATATTTAAAAAAGAAATTGCACCAGTGATACGATAAATGCTGGGTGCCTATCCCATATCTTAATCTTGTGGAATCCAATGGTAATTCAAGTAACAAAAAGATTTATAGAAAATGCTCTTTTTCAGCTTAAATTGTCACTTTTTCCTTGTCAGAAAGATGAAAGTTTTATTTAAACCGCTTTAGGAGGATTTTGTATAATAAAATATTATTAGAATATATTTTTTTAATATTATTTAAAAAAATTATAATAATTTAATGAAATAAGATTAGATGAACCGAAAAAACAAAGAACACTTTTGCTGGTGGGATGGGTGATAAGAATAGATTTATACTGTCCAATAATATTATGCGATTCTCACAATAAAAAAATAAAACCGATTGCAGCTTCCCTCCCATTCACCTCCTTTTGTCGCTCTCTCTTTCTCCCGTCCTCTCTCTCCTCAAAACAACCACTATTTTCATCCTTATCTCTCTCTCATATCCATAGAATGCAACATCCTTGCAAGAGATTCGACAAAATAACATTGAATAAATTAAAGAATGAATAGAAAGTAGATGTGAGCTTTAATGGCTTTCTCTAGTAGAATTCCAGCAAGAGTGATTGATATTTTCTAGATGTGCGAAAAAAATCCAGATCTGGGTCTGTCCCTATTGGTATGTCTTTTCCATCTTTGATTATTTAAACAAAAAGTTTTCATTTTGACATTATTTTATGCTTTTTATAATTTCTGTTGTGAATTGATATGTACTGATTATATATATATTTTCTTATTCATCAAAAAAAAATTTATAAATAAAAACGAAACTTTCAGAAGATTAATTGAAAATTTTCGAAATAGATTGTCTTGTTCGGATTAAAAGATGAGTTAAAGATGAATTGAGACTTTTAAAATAAAATATTGTTTTTTAATATTATTATTATTTTAAATTTTAAAAAAATTAAATTATTTATTATATTTTATATAAAAATTATTAAAAAAAATAAGATGACGAGTTGAAGGTTGACTTTGAATTCAAATGAAGCTAAATACGCTGTGCTGAGGAGAGAGAGGGGACAGAAAGGAGAAAGCGATGGAGAAGGTATATCTGAGAGAACTTATCTACAATCAGTTCTATTTGTCTATATTATTGGAGGGTGTGCGTAAATATCTTCTTAACACTCATCCAGTTTGAAATTTTTCTCTCTCTTTTTTTGTTTTGAAGATTTGAAAATTTTCTCTTAGTTTAATAACCCATACATTAGCCAGCCAATACGCTACCGCATCCCCTTTTACCAGTAATTGCCTCGTGCTCAATTAGATAGATTAGTAGCTAAGAGTTAAACAGCCATCAAAATTATTGTTCAAATTCAAAAACATAGAAAATCTAACACCATTTTCGTCTTCAGAGCATGTTACTCACCATTTCACACCATACACTATATATATATTTATTTTATTTTATTTTATTTTTATTAAACTAATTAAATTATTTTATTTATCATCCATACACTACATACATATTTATTATAATAAAAAGAAGAAATTAAATTAAAAGAAGTGTGGTATGTGAAATGCTAAGTAAAATTATTCTTCTCTCCTTATAGTTGCGTACCTAACTAATCATTCATAATTTACATAACATGGAAAAATATATATATCCGAGGGTTAAAAAGATGTTGATTATCTTTGGCGGCCTGCCCATTTGGTTTAGCTTCTTCATCCTTCTTCGTCGAAATGGAGAAGAAGCTTCCTCTCCGCTTCATGTAGCGTTATCTCATTGTCTATTACATTTTCAGCATCGTCGGCAGCTCCAACCATCTTTCCAAAAAATCAAAAGAGACAAGACTATTTAGAATGAGACAAGACTATTTAGTATTTCTAAATTAGCATATAAACCCCACGTGCATAATCCCATTAATTTCCAGTCTTTCAAAAATAGAAAAAAAAAAAAAAAAAAGAGAGAAAAAGAATAGTAGCAGTCATAAAATGAGAGCAGGAGGTAACCACAGTTCCATATTCCTATAAATATATATATATATATATTTATATTCATAGACAGGAACTTTCCTAGCATCACAATCTTCTTAACTTTTAGGTGATTCGTTCTTCAAAATCTAACAATTATTAAGTTTTACCGCAGATGAATATGTGGACGTGAATGTCATATGAATCTAAAAAACTCCAATGGCATTAGAAATCTTTCCAAATGTTCTAAAGCTTATTATGTGAATGTCATGTGCTGCTACAAGTACCTAACATATATAGCTCATGAAGATCATTGATCCTATGGAAGTTGAACTTCTGGCTTTGCTAAGGGGTCTGCAGTTATGTTTTCTACTGGAAATTCATGAGCTTCAAGTGGAAAGCGATGCTTTGTTGGTTGTTCAAGAGCTTACAAAAGAGGAAGAATCGATGTCTATTTGGGGAAATCTAGTATTTGAGATCAGGAATATGTTAAAAAAGATTTCCTAAAATTGAAGTACAGCATAGAGGCCGTATGGCCAATGCTGCAGCTGATTGTTTGGCAAAGTATTCTTGGCATCTAAATGAACTATTTTCCTGAGATTGTTTCACATATCATTGAGCATGATGCCCTACTGTAGTTCTTTTCTGATGAATGAAGTTGTTTGCTTTGTTCTAATAAAAAATAAAAAATAAAAAAAAGCTCATGAAGAAGAAAACAGCTTACGCTCTAGGACTAGTTGGAGATCATCCATGAATGTCCTTATCTCAATAGAGACATGCAACAGCTGCTCATAAATAAAAAAATAAAAAACAGCTAGAGAGAGAGAGAGAGAGAGAGAGGACTACCTCGGTATCAATCTCCAGTTCAGCTGAGAACTCCTGAGCAGAGAAATTTGAACGGATGGTTCTGGTTTTCAGTCCCAAGGTCTTTAAGCAGGTAAGAACTTCCACCATAGAATCAACCCCAGATGCAGGATTAGGCACTCTTACTCTAATCGTGGCTCCCCCTACGTCTCTCTTCCCTTCCACTGCCGCCATGCTTGCTTCAACCAGTAATTTGTTTCTCCTTTTCAACTCCTCCACACGCCGTTGCAGCTCTTGAATTTTCTTGGCCGCCGTTCGAATAATGCAGCTCTTATCACTCTACACGTACACAAAAAGCACGGAAGAACACAGATTCATAACCAGCATGACCTTTTTTTTAATTAAGACAACCGCACCCATTTACAGAAAAAATCCAGACTCACCTTGGTTCCAAAAGGCAACACTGAATGCAGGGCCATGTAACTTTGCTTCTGCTTCTCCCTCCTCGCCCGCTCGTTCATCATGTGGCGAAAACCCCGTTCTTTGTCGTGCTCTTGGATTTCAATTTTTGGATGCCAACTCCTCCTCAAGAACTCTGCCATTCTCTTGTTCATATTGTTTCCACGATTCCAACCTGAATTCCAATTCCCTGCCCCAAACTCAATTCTGGGTCCCTCTGTGTACGCCACAAAAGCGCTTTGTTTCACCGGCGGAGCCTCATAAGCATCATGCCAGAACATGCAACTCTGCAAATCCTGAGGGCAAAACATTTCCATCATTCTTGTCTCTGCCTTTTGTTTTCCCGGGGGTTTCAAATACCGGCCGTAACTGTTAAATTGTTTTGTAACGATCTTCTGGGATTGGGATTGATATATATAATACAGGACTCGTCGAAGCATATTTAGCATGTGGTCAAGGTTGTTGCGTTGGCCTGGGAGAATTTGCCCTAGTCAAATCTTACAAGTTTTCAAGTTGTAGTTCATCCTATTCCTGCTCTGAAGCTTGACCACAAACTGGAACTTTTGTCATTACAGCGAAAAGACAATTCTGTCCGCTAGATTTCACACAGCCGCCTTGTTGCACGGCCACAACATTTGGATTACCTACGCTACACTAGAGTGACATTCGAGACCAGATGTTGACTTAATATTTGCTGCTTGTTATTGACCACGTTTTGTATTAGAAAAAATAATTGATATTTATCGTTATAAAGTCTTCAAATATCGTATATATATATTTTTTAAAATAAGTAAATATGCAACATACATAACAAAATTAATTTTTTAATGATAAATTCCTCATTTTCAAAAAAGTACCATAATATTTGAATAATCTATAATTATACATAACATTACTTATAAAAAAAAAATATTTTACGTGTATATACATGAGACCGTGTTATGATAATTACTTAGAAAAATGAAAATATATATAAGAAGGTATCAATCGGATAGGAATCACAAAGTTAATTCTTTTTTTAATTTAAATTAAGGGGTTCTAGGGTGTATAAATTTCGCTTAAAAAAAAGCCATGCTTACTATTAAAAAATATATATATTTTATATATAAATAGATTTGTCTATTTTTTATTAAATAAATGCATAAGACTTGCACATCTTAAAATTAGACCTTATTTAGCCGCAAAAAAAAATTAGACATTATTTCTCAAAATAAAAGGATGATGAATTTGTTAGTAGTACATGTATTATGTAACACGTGTGACGGCCCATCTACTGTTAACAATAGACAAGCAGCAGTGTGGTGAACGGAAAACCTGATAATCTTATTTTCTAACTTGACTCGAGTTTTTTTAACAACATTTTCCTATTATTAACGTGTTTCGTACATACAAAGAAAGAATACGAAGTGTTTCGTACATACAAATAGTTTTAATGTGTAATATATATTGACATGATATTTGAAATTATTTAGAACTCAGATAACAAATTCATAATTATTTATAAAGCAGGACTGAATGATTTCACTCAATAGAAACAACATTGGAAGCATAGCAGAAGTGTATTTATGAACATATGATGGTGCGAAATTAATTTTTATATATATTTATATATAATCATCATAGACGAAGTCAAACAGTCTTGTGTTGAAAGTTCAAAGCTTCTTATACATACATTGATTGTAAATCAAAAACTCGGTCAGCTGTACGAGAATTGATCGCCCACCATTGTTTAAAACCACGTACTTTTCACGTAATGTGGGGTTGTTCAGTTTACATAATTTACATTTTTGGCTTCCGAGTGCGTCATTGTTTGCAGACAAACAAGCCATCTGAGTTATGATTCCAAGTCTTGCCACAGATAAGGTCAAACTAATCTGCCCTATGAGAAATGTGTAGCTAACAATGATAAAACACCTGGCTTTAAAAGCTGAAAAGGTGACAAGAATTTATGGACACATGGTTTTGTCTAAATGAGTTGTATAGAGTGATTGGCAATCTGGGATCTTATTGCTATAAAGAGCCTTCCACAATCTCACTGTTCTGCCTCACCAACTGATATTGTTGTCCTTTTCCTAGGCTCACTCACACTAGCTGAGCTATTGCCTTCTTGGTCTATTTCATCAGGCTTCATTGCTCAATGAATTGGTAACTGCATATCCATCTGGCTCAGGAATCTCAGATTTTGTTTCAGACTCTGGATTTTGAAAATCGCAGGAAAAATTCCTCTCAGACTGGAGGTTGCAGGTTGATCCATCACTGTCATTATCAACATCGTCTTCGTCTTCGCTGTAATACGTCTCTAGAGAAGCCTCATCTCCTTCCTCCTGTAGAAGGGGAAAAAGGGATGATATTAGATGTTAGAAAGGTTCTTATTTAACAGAATAGTAGCAGTTCCAGAAAATGAGATAATATATAGTACAGACCTCAGACTCCTCATCGTCAGTAGAGTAGGCAGAATCTAATTTGCCATAAAAAACTTCATCTCCTTGGTCTTTCACAACGTCCATTTGCTCCTAGCAATGAAAAACATTAACAAAATCAGACTGGACCACAAAATTGATGGTTAATATTTTTATCCGCCAAATTACAAGCTTTACTTTCAATAGGGACAACTATAATATGTAAAGAGGGCATACAATTTCAGATCTTAGTTTCTCCACTTTACTCCGCAGAGCTGAAATATGGTTCTGCAGAGCCTGTTACACAAATTACCAGAAAATCAGCCATAATCTTTGCACGTGACTCAGATGAAACATTTAAAAGACCTTTTGATCTACAAAGGGGTTTCGTATGTGGGCAGAATGTATCCTGTATTTATAATCCCTGAATCCAGTCTTCTGCTGTCGCTATATTTTCTATATGATAGATGCATGACTTCAGAGACTATTAAAATCTCAAAGGCATGCCAGGCATTCTTTTTCGCCCCATATCTGGAAAGGCTAGATATTCACGTCAATAATATACAAATGCATAGATATACCTCACTCCTTTGTAGCTCAATTGATCGCGCCAAAGCCTTCCTCTTTGTCAAAAGATTCTTTGGTCTCAACATTGCAGGTCGTTTATATTCCTTTCCACGGAAAACAAGAATAGCATATCCTTTGGAAACTTTATCTACTGAAACCAGCACACCTCCGCTCTCAGCTTCTAGTGCTAATGCAATTTTTTTTACATGCTCAAAAGTTTTGGCCTTCACCAAGATCTTAACCAATTCTCGGTACTTCCAATGCAAATGCATGTTCTCCACAGTACCATCAAATACTCCACGTCTACCTGAAAGAAGAAATCATACCCTCTTCATTACACTCATAATTCATACCCTGCAAGAAAAATCCTGAAAACTTTGGCAGACAGTTTTTACCGAGAAGTAAGAAAGCTTTCATCCGCAAACCTAGTTTGCGGAACATAAACCTCTCCTCATCAGTTATGCTATCAGGGTCAGCTTGCTGCTGTGCTGGTATTAAAGACTCCTCTACTTTATATAGAGCTCGTTCAGCTTTAATCAGCTTTCGTTCAGCCTAACAGAAAAAAAATAAAAAATAAAATAAGAGTTTCAATGAAGGACAATCTGGATTAGAGCTAATCTAATCTATTCTCACAACAAAGTATCACTAAAAAGTAACAAAACGATGGCGCAAAATTTGGGAATCAATAACACAACGCAAATCATATGGGAATTGCATATTCAAGAAAGAATTCAAAGACTACTTTTTTGGGTAAGCAAATTCAGAGTGACCTAAGAACTGAAAAACACTGCTTGTACTTGTGAGATGGTTTTGATATCAAATCTATGGAGCCTGAGTTTTAAAGAACTCACAAAAGCAAGCTTTCTTTCAAGCTTTCTAACAAGATTGGCATGCCTTATCATTTCTGCTTCCTTCATCAGTTTTTCCTTGTGGCGATCATCCAGTGTCTTACCCCACCTAGCATCTGCATCCAAAGTTTCTCCAAGTGTACCAGCAGTTCCAGATTGTTCAGCTATTTCGACTCTTGGTATAACCAGGGCCGAAGCTCTTAATCGGGCCTGCTCTTCTCCATCTTGAAGTGACTTCGCCAATCTCTCCCTTTCTAGTAAGGCTTCAGTGACATCTCGTGACAAAAAATTCTTACCCCTATAGAAGACCAAGAAGTCCTTGTTTCTTGAAAGCAGCATGCCCCCTGTCAATTTCTGCGGCCAACAGTCAACTTGTTATTACCAATTGTTTTATATGGCACACTTGTATAACTAACATGGAATTCGAAGCAAATAATCAGATAAAATTTACAAGTAACTACTACAAGATAAACCATGTGTGCTTTTAATACTAGGTGGAAATAATTAGTATACAAAATAGGAGTCTGAAATGCTCAGCAACAGAGCAACTCCATTTCTGGAGTTGGTAAATGAATCTAAGGAAAATATAAAATAGGACGGTCCAAGAGCCACTGATAAAGGGTACCGAACTCAGTACCGACAGTGTAATTTTTTTTTAAATCATTTGTGTTAGTTTTTTAAAAATAAACAGTCAAAAATAAATACACAAATGTTTTAAGGGGGAAAAAAAAAAGCACTAACCAGTACACTTTGTCGGTGGGGGTACATTTTCCTATAAAATAAGTGAGCTACAAGATCCACAATGACAAAGAATTAATCCCTAAAGTCAGAAACGTTGACCAGGTATACTTTATTACCTTGATATCTTCAGCCATCCTCTCACTAGTAGTCAGCTGTACGCCACGTTTAAGTGCAATCTTTGCAATCAAACTTTTTTCCCACAATGCAATCATTGCCACAGCTAAACCTTGGAGGTGCCTGTTTCTACCTGGAGGCAGAATATTTGAGGCACAATCAACAGAACAATTTCAAGCTCATGTGAGAGAAAGCAGGAGACAAACCTAAGGCAAAATGTGGAGGAAGAACCCTGGCAAGCCTTCGCAAATCTGTTGCTTCCTTTGCACCAAGATTTGATCTCACTCCATAAGGAAGTATTCTGAATGGTGGTTGGTAACCGGGAACAACTGCCGGGAGCATATCTGCATCTACTGGTAATGGATCACATCCGGGCCAATCCGTGTACCTAGGACCCAAACCATCTAAAAGTTTATCTACTTCATCTTCATACTTCGTGTCTGGCAATGGTTCCCTGTCTTTTCTCTCGGCAGTAGAATTTGAGTTTTCTTGTGGTGCATGCTTATTATTATTATTATCAGAACCACGCTCAGAAGGACTCCTAATATGTTTTTCAGCAGCTGTCGATGAGGAAGTAGAAGAAATCTCATTTTTCTTAAATATTCGTTTATTCAGTTCCACCTTTGGAACCTCGTAGCTCACACCTCGATATAGAGAAAGAGAAGTACCAGATCTCCAAATCACCAGTCCACCAGTCTTTCTCTGAGCACAATAAAAGAAATTGCCACCAAATGAATGGGCAAAAAAAATCAATGAAATCGAAAAATGAGCAAAAAAGGAAAAGGACCTTTTATAGGATAGGACCTCCACCTTAATCATTCAAGCACAAATGTATACAACTATAGAAAGTTCCTAGTCCTCACTCATTACAACCAACTTGAAAGCAGGTTTTGGGAAGAAAAGCCACTCAAAAAACATTTACTTGAAATTATCATGCCGATCTTCTAAACACTTCTTCCCTTTAGTGTAAGATGGAGCCAAACCATATCAAAGGATAACAATGCCCATCTAGTAGATATTAGTTAACAGCTTTTCGTAGCAACAAGAACCAAAGGGGCTTGAATATTGATTCCCATGGAGAGAATTAATTTGCTTTATCCTCACTAAGAATTGAAGCAAAGCTACTATTTCATAGTTTTAGTTACTGATTTCTTCACTTTTCCTTTTCTCCAGAAGGTTAAATACAGATAGAAACAGTTAAAAAAAAAGAGATGCTGAAATTACAAAAAGACGTAAGAAAATTATAAGAACCAGACCTCCAGTATCTCATGCATCCTCTTCATATTAAGTGCAGCGGCACCTTCAATTTTCAGCCTCACAATCTCTGACGACTTCCACCTCTCACGAATCATGTCCACGACTGCTTGAGTAACGCCACCACCTCCAATCCTCGTCTTGTGCTTCTTCTGGAATGTCAAATTCCTCAGCCTTCTCAACTCCGACTCTGGAAGAGTCAATTCCGCCATTGAAGTCCTGCTCTTCCTCGCCACTGAAGCTTTGTCTTCCTCCTCCTCCTCCTTAGGCTTCTCCCATGGGAACCTCACCTCTCCACTACCTCCAAACACACTTTCTACCCCCAACGGTGATTCCGCTGAAAACCCACCTCGCGAATTCGGCAACATTCCTTCCTCAACATAAAATATATCTTCAACAGACCCTTTTTCAATAACCATCTCCTGCCTTTTCTGTTTGCTCCCATCAACATCATCAATGTACCCAAATTTCTTCAACTTCTTCACAATCTTCTCCATTGTACTACTACCACTGTTGCCTTCACTCTCCGGCGAGCCTGAGTTCATCACACTCCCATTCTCACCACTACGGTAATTCAACAAGGCCCGAGGTGGTTTTGGACGGTTATTTTGGTGGGTTTCACTCCATTTATCTATCCAACTATCACTAGTTATACTACAGCGATGACTAGAACTAGAAATGGGCTGGTAAAAATTAGATTTCCTAAGTGGGTGCTGCTCAGGAATTGAATTAGACGTGATACTGGAGTGATTTGCGTAGAAAGTGTATCTTTTGGTAGAAATGGAGAAGCCGTACCTGAAGAACCGAGTGGGTGTGCCGTGGAACCTGGAGAAGGAGCTATGAAATGAATCAAAGAAAGTTGCTGTTGGGTGAAATTGACGACTGGGTGCAAGGGCCATGGCTGCCCCTCAGAAATATTTCATCAATCAACCAATCGGTCTGCGAGCATACAGGGATATTTTTGTGAGATATCGGAGGTTCAGTCTCTCACTATTCGTATATTATTATCCATGGCGTGGAAGTAATATCTAAACTCCGTTTGGATACGTGGGGGTTTACACTCCACGCGTGCTAGATTATCATCGCACCAGAATAGGGTTACAGTTTATCTCTCTCTGTCTTTTCCTTTTTTTCGTTTTTTTCTAAATGAAGGTTGCATTGAATTAATAAAACAGATACACCGCAAGGGGACGTCGGAATTGGGACCCAAAAAAAAATCGAGACAAAACATTTGGAGATAAAATACAAATAAATCTTGTTTTAAAAAAAACATAAGCTAGTTAGGTCCCATTGATGATTAGTCAAAGTAAATAAAAAATATTAAATAAAAAATAATATATATAATCAAGTCGAGATATTTTTTTTTATAAAAAATAGACTTTATTTATTCATAAAAGTAAAGTTATAACTATGACTAATACATTCAGGAAAAAATCTAGATTACAAGCCAACTACTCATAGTAAAGTTTCACCAATACATAAATTCATTTGTGACTGGTATGGTCTTAACTTTTAAAACTTTTGATAAACAAACCGTTTGAGAGATTGCACTCTATCTAAAGCAGAGATTTCAAACCCCACCCTCAGGAGGAGAGGACTTTTACTTTATGGACAAAGTCTAAAAGAATATTTTTTTTATTAATCCAAAACAAATGAAATAACAGAAAACATAAATGAAAAAATAGCAAAATAAACTTGAAAGATTGTAGATTTACATTTTCAATTTTGGAAGAAATCAAAAAAGAAAAAAAGTCGAGATATTTGAAAATAAAATCTTTATAAATATTCTAAATATTAGCACCTCAATTTTTAAAATTTTAATTTTACATTTTGGTCTTTCCACTCACTCTTCTTAAGTAGTTGGAAACTTCTCATAAATAGCACTGTTTATCCAGATTTCGATCCGGGAACCCGGGTGTACCCGGACCGGAACCCGGATTTGAAACCCGGGCTGGAACTCGGCCCGGGTTAACCCAGGTCAGATCCGGGCTGGAACCCGGGTGTATCCGGATTTTTGAAATCTGAAAATCCAGGTTCCGGATTATATCCAGGTTTTTTTTTTTTTTAAAGCCTTTTTATTATTAATTAGACTTCAAAAATTGTCTCCATTTAGAATTTCAAATCATATTCTCAATAGAAAACCAATATAAATCTCTTTCATTCTTCTTAATACAACATAAACCTATAAACAATTAATTAATTTTTTAACTAAATGCATGTAAAAAAAAAAATCAATATTCATCATGTAAAATGTATGCAACATACATGATGCAATCCACTACATAGTACATTGTTTGAACTAATTTGCTAAGAATATTACAAAACACATACGTTGTTTTAATCAAACTCTAATACACAACAAATTGTTTGCAAAAAATCAGAATTTTTTCCATCAATTAGCTCTTCTTCCAACAATCAAATGATAGTGGTTTTGACAAGCTCTCTTGGCTGAATCAGAAACTAGTATTTCATGGTGCGACCTGTATATAACCAGAATTGATGAGCATTTGCGAGAAATCAAGGTAATTGTAATTTCTAAGTAGAGTAAATCCATAGATGGCAACAAGAATTTTGAGTAAGTTTCCATAAACTACATACCAGTAATAAACTCCAGTGGAGATATGGTCTGGATAATGCAATACCCTCACATTTCAAGGCAAGAGATACCTCAGAAATAACAGAGAGAATGGGTAGAATTTCTTGAACAGATGCAAGTTGCTTAAAGACAGATGATGCTTCCTCTTGGTACAGTTTTTTATTCTTGTCTGGGCTGACACCACCTCCAAGTCCCTACAGAAGGAATTAATGCATTATCGTGACAATCAATCTATTACAAATTTCAGTATTCAAATTTCTCGGTGTACACCATGTGCTACATTTACAACACTTTAAATACAGATTGTAAAGATTATCAAACATATGATCCACTTTTTAAAGTAAAGTTCATTAGTCCATTTTCTTTTTCTTTTATCTTTCCTAGTATAAAATACAAAAGGGCAAGAATGAGAAACACTCTTCTCTGTACTCAACCCTATCTACTAACAGTGGAAACATCTTATAACCGGAATTGTACAATTCTCACTCATATTCAATTCTTTTACAATTTTAAGAAAATAAATGTCTAAATATTTCACCTTTAAAGATAAGGTTCACAATTGGCACAAAACTTTGAACAGGTCAAACCACTAAAATTTAGGTTTCTGAAGGCCTAAATGAAGGCAAAGTTCCCACAAGTATTAAAATTATGTTGCATCGACTCGGGTTATAATCACAGAAATTACACAAAGCATAAATGAAAGAAGCTCACATAACTAAATTTCCCTAAATTTCTTTCAAAATCTCTAACAAAATCTCACTTGGTGAAACCCTAGAGTCCTAGACTAACGATTATAAACTCAACTTTTATCAACACTACCATATAAACCCAGATCAGGCCGAGTCCTAGACTAACGATTGTGAACAACAATTTTTATTTTGAAGCAACCAGATCATATATATACAGAAACGATACTTTTCTCTCTTGGAAAGCCAAACCCAGAAATCCAATATAGAGAGAGAGAGACTCACGGGATCACGATGGAGGCAGGGATTTAGGGAAAGGTCGACGGCGACGAAGATGCGACAGCGACGATGGGGTCGCAGACTTAGGGTTTTACTTTCTTAAGTAAGCGTAATGAGAGAGAGAGAGCGAGAGAGACAGACTCAGGGGTGGGTTTCTTTTTAGGAAGTGTAAGACCCGGGTACCGAGTTTAAAACTCGGTACCCGAATATGTAACCTGTATCCGGACCGCATAGGTCCGGATTTTTCAACCCCGATTTCGGCCCGGATCAAATCCGGGCCAGAACCCAAAATTGGAATCCGATTTTCCTGATTTCGGATTGGGCCAGAAAAAAACCGGCCCAATTGAATAGTCTTACACATAAACTTTGCTTGAATGGAGAGGAATCAAGAGCCCCTGTATATATTATGTCAAAGTAAATATCCCCATCAAGAGCTATAAATTATTGGATCTTTTAAATTTTAATCTCTGTTACAATTTAATAACGATTAAAAAAATTAAAGAATAAAGAATAAACAAAATCAAAAGACACGTATTGTACTAACACGTTCTGTCATAAAAGTTAAAAACAATAATAATAGTTAATGATCCAAAATCAATTGGTATATATTTGTAACCTCAATGATATCCTTTTTCTTGAAAGTAAAAGGATAAGCAACAGAATCCTCAATGACATCGAAGACAAACGCAGAAGTCGGTTTCCAGCAGTTTTATCGATTATATGAGTTTTGCTAGAAGCAAATAATTGGCCATTAACGAGGCTATGGTTGAAGGTCTGAAACGCATCACACTTACCATAATAAACTAAGAGTAATATTACATACAATTGTTGAGTGTACAAGTGCCGTACAGTCCATTTGAAAAAGAGTGAAATCCACTGTTAAAATATTAATCTTTTTCATATAAGTCTTGTATTTATTCACTTTTTTCAAAGTGATTGTGCGGCACTTGCATACTCATAACTGCAACTATCATTTCTCATTTTGATATCAATGAAAACGAGTGTACAGAAAATATAAAAGAAGTGCATCAGCTATCCTTCGATTTAAAGTATGGAAACGCTGAACAAACGCTCATCAGCATCATCTCATTGTAATAACAACAAACAATTTCTTAACAAGTTCAAAAATACATATATGAATACTAAGACCTAAACCTTTCTAAAGCTACAATTGATATTTTGGTAAACACACACACCACACAGAATCATCAACTTCCCATTTGCGATACACGATCCATCTTTTCTTTCTTGGGAAAAGGAGATCATTTTGTCTTTGAAATCCTTTACAGAGAACCAGACAGTTTTTCTTATTTAGTTACAAATCCAATTCACCAGATCCAGAAGATGAAATAGGTCCAAGGGAATCACCTTCTAAACTGGTAAGCATCACAAATTCTTTTTTGATGTCACCCCTTTTCTCAATCCATCTTACTCCCAGCACCATGAAACGGACCACAAAATCGTTCTCTATCTTTACAAGCTCATCACTCAAGAAGGCTGGGTTTTCCCCATCAACATACTGGTAATTTGGCATTTTTCTTGCTGAGAGAAAAGCATATCTAATAGGTCCACATCTCAAGAAGACTCCATGCCTAAAAACGTGGTGAACAACTCCTTGTAAAATCTCTCCCTTGAATGGTAAGAAGATGCGACAATTAAAGACTACAGGGAAGAAAACGTCCCCTGTCTCATCCACAACCTCTCCTTTACCTATGCTCTTTAAGCTGGTTATTGCAAGAAAGTAACCATGATCCTTGCTGGCCTTTTCACTCAACAAGTCCTCCAACAGGCGCGTTATGATGAACCTCTGGAGAACAAGTCTAGTTCCCTCCAAGTTTTCTGCAAGGACTGCCACATCCCTGAGCAGTTCTACTTCACAGAACATGTCCGAGATCTAGTTCAAAATGACCAAAAGCAACAGGATTATTAACATTGGTTTGCTCATTTAATCAACCACCTTCCTTTGGACAATGCATCTAAAGAAGGTTTCCATTACATATCAAAGTAATAATAAAGAAGATTACCGGTGACAAAACTATGGAATTGCATAATTATGCTTCAACGAAAATTTTGTGCTTTTAGATGTATCTAATTTCAACTCATAGGATTAAAAACGCATGAAATTGCATGCAGTATCAGCTACTGTGCTCCCCCCCACTTCAGAATTCGAAATAAAAACCTAACAACACAAAAACTAATGAGTTTATTAAAGTCAATTTATCAAATACCCAATTCACAGAAGGCTTCACAATCCTGGAAACACCAGCTTCAGACATAAAAGATTACGACCCAGTACAAGAAAATGGTCTAATTATCAATCTCATAAATTAAAAAAAAAAAAATCATTTTGGGAAATGAAAAGAAACCCAGAACCATATAGAGAAGGGTGTTTAAGAAACAGAACCTGCTCGAGATTTTGGAGAGACCCTGAATGGAACTTGAGGAACCGGATGAAAGGAAAGGTTGAGGGAACTTGAGGGCCTGAGGCCTGACGGGGTGCGCATTCCTGGCAAACTTCTTCCTGAGGAACGTGGGCGAGTCGGATAAAAATCTATCCAAGGATACCGTTCGAGAGAGACGCGTCAATCTTATGTCGGTTGAATTTTTGGTTCAGAAAATCCCTCCTAGCGTATGTGTTACGATTCGGTGTGCGAACTTGATTGTATAACTTTTCCACGTGAGATTGAGATGAGTATGAAGTTATGAACTGTGGGAAATGATAGTTGGGCCGACGACCTTTTGACCCAACTTAAAATGGATTTTAAAAATAATTTTAAAAAACCGAAAATGAAACAGTAAAGGAATATGAAAAATAAAGAATTCGGTCAGTCAATTCACTCAATTGGGGGCTGAGTACCGTTTACTCTTTTTTGTTTTTTTTTAATATTTTTCATTATTAAATATTTAGTGAATTTTATCGAATCTATTTGATATGACTATCCCTTATTAAGTTTGGAGAAATATTTTAATTATAAAATTAAATTTACAGTCGTAATGTATCAAATTGTAAAGTAAATTTAACGCATCATATAAAATCACATCAATTTTTTAATTTATTTTTATATAATCTTTTTATGACTATAACGCTTCTCTTCAATTTATATATAAAAAAATGCTAATTGACATATTTTGAGGGTGTAATACTTTTTTCTTAAATGGAGAGAGACCAAGAGTTTCTATAATGTTGTGTTAAAATAGTACTTCTGAGTTCTGATTATTTAAGAGTAATTTTGCTTTAAAACTTGAGTAACTTCTATGAATTTATTACTAGAAAATGAAAATGCCAGCAAACTTTTCCTTTCATCTGGTTATCATGCAATAAGTTTTGCCTCCTGCATGTAACATTCCAACAACAAAATAGATGAAAAACATAATCAAGAAAAAGGAAGCATAAAATTTTATTGATAATTATCGCATCACAACTCATCATAGATAGATTCATAGCTCTAGCCTATTTTATGCATGGGTGGTTTCAATACAACAGAAGGGAATTTAAGATTTTCATGGACGTGCATGCATGCTGGGAAGACTAATGCTGCCTTCTTTAGGTAACTGAGATCAGTAAGAGATGACTCTAAAGCATCATTGAAGCATATTCATGGGGTCTATCTTTCGACCATAAGACAGAACAATCACAAACTCCTTGGCTGAGCAGCCCAAAGAAGTCTGAATTCTTTCTGACCTTGGTTTTGTCTGCAACCACAAGTCTACCAAGTTATGAAATTGCTGTGTAGAAATTATTGGCTGACCACGTAACAAGATCTCCACCTGTAAGGACTTTTATTAATGTCAACATAATATGAAACTATGGAAAAAGATATTCCCTGCACAAACACACGTTTCTTTTTTAGACGACCGGACAAAGTAAAGAGTTACCTTGGCCTCGCTATCAAGATCCAGTTTTTTCACAAGATATTTTTTTATAAATGAAACGGGTAAACTACCATCCCTGTGACAATTTGAAGAGAAAATCAGTAAAAATTGGGGGTACGTTCTCCGTGAAGTTATAGGAGTCACGGTAGAAATTATTCTAAAGGGTGCTCTCACTTTAAGTTGATATCAAAACCCTTACAAAAGCAAACAAACAAAGCACAAACTGCTGCACCCAGTACCAACCAGAATAATTTGACAAAATCAAAATGCATGCGTTTCACGGTTAAATTTATGCAAACGATAATGAGCACTAATTGGATCAACTTCGGACAGTTAGGCATGTTGCCTCTAACATCTACAGTAAATTATGATCGCATCACACATCTGATGCAAGGGGATCCGATTCTGGTGATGATGAGCTGACAGAATTGACGCTAAAAGTGCTAGACTACCTAGAGAAGGTAGACCAGTGCAAATCCAGCAGAAAAAGGTGAATATTCATCGTCTCAACGAGGAAAGGCCGGCATTCCTCGGTTGGTGGCCAAGGAACAGGGCTTTCCTCGGTTGGGCGAGGAAATAGGGGCAATATTGCGAACATGACAATATTTTGGCCATAACTTTAGTTACAGGTGTCAGAATCGCATATATAATCCCAATTCGGAAAGCTCTCTTCGACGCACACACCATGGTCACCATGCTATGCCTGGTGGTCCCCAGTTCGCGCCCAAAATCAGCTGTTTTCTCCTCCGAATTGTCATGTTTAGTAATTTTTTCATTTTTTGTTATTTTTCTTTTATGGTAATGTTTATTTTGAGGAACGATTTTATTTCAGATTTTATGCTAGACTTTAGCAAAATACTTATTTTATTTCATATTTTAGTATTTGGTCATAATTATACTTTTGCCTCTTTTTCCTTAACTCTTTAAGCCCGGCTTGTGAGCTTCAGAAGAGATACTCAATTTTTATATATAAACTCTAATATCAAAGTTTTCTCTCTGTTTGCGTTTTTCTCATCAATATCTATAGCTTCCATTGTTTAGTTAGCCATTAGAATAATTCTTATTCTGCAGCCGGCGTCAACATCTATTGATGGTGGTCTACAAAGTTCATCCTTAGTATACTCGGTGGTGGAGACTGTTTGGGAGGTTTAGTTTAACCTGAAGCTCATTCTTAACAACACAGCTAATAGTTAATGAAAATGGAGAGGATTAAGGAAAGCAATAATACAAGTACTGGCAGGAATTGGGGTTGATAAAACTCACCTAACCCGCAAGTAGCATGAGGATATCTGTGGCAAGGGTGAATCTCCTTTCCTGAAGTCATTAATCAAAAACAAAACTTAATATATGAATTGTGAATAACTCTTTTATGATCAGTTCATTACACCAAAGGAATGGAATCTCACTGGTCTTTAGAGGCAACTAATGAGAACCAAATTGGACTAAATCTTCCGTCATTCTTATAATCTACATCAATCGGAGCTTGTCCTGGAATATTAATCAAGCCTTCAGAGACAGTAGCTCTTCTTTGTCGAACACCATGGAACTTTCTACTTTTCACTAAACTTGATGGTACAGACATTGAGCCATTGTCATCGCCATGGCCTTTTGATTTATTACCATGTCCCTTAATTTTGGCTTTAGGCAGTGCTGGCTTGACCACCATTCCATGCATGGTGAACTTAATAGATTTTGTTTTGCTTGCAGCTTCCACCTGGCAATTTAAGGGTTTCAAAAAAATCAGTTTTTCCTTCACACCGTTCCTTTATTAGGCGCATACTGCTTATATGACTCAGCATTAGACGAATTCTTCATCATAAAAGGATAATTATCAAGGAGTTGTTATAAATTAGAGCATATTCTTAAACAAACTACATAGAAAAAATACAGACTATATCTTACAGATCAAACAAAACAAAAGTTTTTCCTCTTTTACCTGTCTTCTATTTTGCAAATTTTCATGTAGAGTCTCACTTGAGCTTGAACTTAGACGGTGATCTCCCACTTTCTTATCATCTCCCTCCTTTTCAACAGGCTCATCAACAAAAAGAGTAGGTTCAAGTAGAGGAAGACACTTTCTTGCAGCACATTTTATTCTAGGTATGCTGGCCCTAAATGGAGAGAGGAATCTCTCCTTCTGTTTTCCTGAAAATGGAACTGAGGGTACCACCTCAGGTGCATTGGCCTTTTTCCTTACAAAAGGGAAGATTCTAACCCTTAAATCTTGCAAATTGTGGTCTGCCCTGCAAATCAGCAAAAATTACAGCAACTTCAAACAATCTCAAACCATTTCTCCAGTCAAAATCATTTACACTTTTTCAATTTTTGTTGTATCTGTCAACTTAAAGAGAGATTTTACAAAAAAATGTTTCTAAATATAACATAGTGAACAAACTGGACTACAGCCTCAAGCATAGAATTGGGTTCAATGGAAAGCAACCGACAACCTTGCACTGGGGGAGGGGAGGTATATTCAGGTTTCCCTGTAGCAAGCATTATCAAAATTTCATTGACATCTATCATTTGTCCCCTAATATATAATATATTTTTATATTACAAACCTTAAACTAATACGCATCCGAAAAAGGCCCCAAGAAAACCACGGATTTGTTAGCATCCAAAGAAAAACTATCTTAAGGTCATCAAAATGGGACCTCTAGTTCATACAAGCCAAAAACAGCTGAAAGAGAGCTATACACAACCAGCCCTGCAATTATAACTATGTCTCGACAAGAATTAGTCCAACTAAACTAGTTGATCAACAATTGACAGCCTTCAGAACTTCTAAGGTGACTAATTTTCTCTCTAAGTTGCTACAAATGCTTCCCACTAGAAATATGTCATTTAGAGTTTTGAGTATGCTCTTTCAGTGCAGAGTTGAACATGAAGCTTTCATTCCAACAAAGTATGGAAGTCAATTTATTTTTTCCTCTCACATTGGTGAAAATAAATGTAATGAGAGTCAAAATGAATGTTGACCATCTCAGACAGAAATCTCATCTACACACCTGATATATACTTAGCTTTCATGACAATGCTGCTTTAGTCCTGCAAACTGTACAATTGCAATGTTCCAAAGCTGCATATGAGTTGTCCCAGGTGGGGAAAGTATGCATCCTTTCCCCTACTGAACCAAAGAATATATTTGCATATACTTACATTGAACAACAATTTTATTAAAACTTTGAGCATCTGATCCATTACGTTTTACAGGCCTTAATAACTCAATAAAAAAAGTGAGAGACAAATAGGTGCTGAACATGACAATCATCAGTCTGCTCAATTAGAACAGAACTTTTTAACATGAAATTTCATTTCCGGGAGCATCAGCTGGTCATCTTATCAATTATATGCACTGTCAAATATGCCAAATGGTTCCAGTGAGTAAATGAAATTTTCCGTTACCTCGTTATTAGTTGAGCATGCAAATCACATGTATAATAATAAGGAAGAATAAAGAAGTATCACTTTGGCATGCCATACATGCAGTTAATATATTCATAAAGCAATTTGTGACTTCGTAATTTCCAAATTCGTGGGAGTAATGATGATGAAATACCTTAGTTTCTCCAGTGGAGCACAACCCAAATCTTTATTGCACACGGGACAGTGATTCAACTCCTCACTAGTTAGCTTCTCATATATGCACTTCCCGCAAACTGTTTACAAATTTTTAAGCGAGAACACTAGACATTGTTTGAGAGTAGATATATACTTGATATGCAATGCACCAAACTTGCAATGACGTAAGAAACCAGTAACTTATCAGCAGAAACAAATACGGGCCGGGAGTCAATGCATATTACATTACTAGAGGGTTTTGTCCGAATCATACAAAAATGAAACGTTAGAAGGGAAAAAAAAAAAAAAAGGAACGGCAAGAAATCATTATTCATACCCAACTAAACGCAAACAATGAGACCTAAATTTATCATCCCGCAGAAATTAAGGGAAATTGACCATTATGGTTTTTGTATAGGATTAGCACAAGTGCTGAAATTAAATCAAATACTGGGGTCAATGCATATGACATTACTGGAGGGTTTTGTCCGAACCATATAATAATGAAAAGTTAAAAATAAAATAAAATAAACCAAAAACAACAACGCAAGAAAATAAACCTCATGTCCAACGAAGATGCAAATTATGAGATCTACATTTATTATTCCCCAGACTGCAGGGAAATTGATAATTATACTCTTTTCAAAGGGCATCAGCCTTTGGTGCAAATCAAAAACTGATTACTGAGAGTACTCATGATTGTAAATTATGCAGCCGCGAAGCAGCTTCTAGGACACAGCAAATACCTACACAGATACAATCCAGCATGCAGTATGTATGGCCATCCTCAGGAAAATTTCCTCTTATTTTATTCTACAAACTACCATATCTCGAAGCTCAAGTCTGCCATTACTAAAATTTAAGAAAACCCCAGGTCCCCAACAGTGATTACTAACATAAAGTGCTTTCTTTGAGTCGACTGATCACAATGAACCAACGCGACAAGAATGCAAATTGATGAAGACCCGGGTCGTAAAAAACATTGAATATTATTTACCCAGATCGCATATTTGATTTAGAAACAAGAATATATACAAGATATCAGACTTCAAATGCCAAAAGGAAACACTGAACGGAAACCACAATGAACCAAGAAAAAAAAAAAAGAATATTAGACTATACATAAAATGATAAAATCAAATAGAAAAACTCAGTCATTGGAGGAACGTAACCGTGAGAAACAGAGAGAGTTAAGAGGGAGAGAAGCACTCACAGGTGTGGAGGCACTCAGATATGGTGGTGGCGTCTTTGAAGAGCTTATTGCATAAAGGACAGGTCATGCATACGGCGAGTTTCTCCCACTGTAGCTTAACCACTTGGCTTGTCATCATCATCTTCTGCTTCTCCGTCCCCCTCTGACCCCACACACACACACAAAAAATAAAAAATAAAAACGTAAGCACCTCCTTATTCACGTCACCAACAGACTACAAATCATGAGTTTTGCCACCGTTGTGGACGAGAGGCCACGGCAATCACGAAGAAAATCATTTTTGTTGTGTTGGCTCTGCTTCCTCTTGGTGGGCGAGAGAAAAAGAGAGACAGAGTGAGGAAGTGTTGGATTTTGGAGTGTTGCCCGCTGGTCTTGTTCGATTTGGAGAATGGCAAAAGTAGTCGATGTCGATGATCCGTTCGAGGCGCAATGGTAGAAACAGTACCCAAAACATGAAGACCTTACGAGTTATGGCTGATGTTTTTTTTTGCTAGAGATACGAAGGCCAACTGAGTTCGAGTCTTCGAGAGCGAGGTGCCTGCGTTATAGCGATTGGGGGATACATAGACTGCGCAGGTGATGGGTACGGTTTGAGACTGTTATAGATATTTAATTAAATTGAAGTGATAAAATATTATTATTATTTAAAATTTTAAAAAAATTAAATTATTTATTATATTTTATATTAAAATTTAAAAAAATATTAATAATGAATTGAGTTTGATTTACCAATCAAACGTATCTTGTGCAGTTTTTTTTTTTTTTAAAATGTTTTGTTCATGAAAGGATTTCGTAAAATAAAATTTATAAAATGACTTTATTCTACTTTTATGATAAAATATATTTAACGCAAGAATGAAAATACATTACAAAAGAAAATATCACGATAAATTTTAAGAATTATTTATCTAATAATATTATTTTGTCTACTTAATTTGTTTTTTATTTTGATCTTTTATGTATTTTAATTTTTTTTATTTAATAATTATGAAAGTGACTATCAATATATTGATTTTTTCAATATTTTAAAAAATATTTTAAAATGATAAAAAAATATGAATAATTTTTTTTTTTTTTTTAAAAAGAAGATTTTAACCTAGCAGACTATTCTGAGTAGCACCGCTTTTTATCTAATGGTGGTTTTCTTGAGTAACGTTTGTTATATTTACCTCTCTCATGTTGTAGATTTTGATATTAAAATAGAGACATATCATGAGTTTGAATTAAGGAATCTCAAATCATGAAAAGTGGCCTTAGGCTAAATTAGAATACCTTAAATACAATGTATAATAAGCATGGTGTCCTTAAGTCTTTGTGCTGGTAGATCAGTGGAGCCGGAGACACTATAAAATAGAATTTTTGGATAAATGGTTACACCTATAAATTTTTGAAGGAAAAAAGATTGAGATCAACCACTATTCGGAGTAGCTATTTTGCACATCTTATGTAGCTTCATCTAAATCACACATCTCTAATTTAAAATTACACTGAGACCAAGAATGAGAGAGTAGGCGAGAGAGAGAGATGGTGAGGGATGAGAGAGAGAGCTTAGACTGAGAGAGAGAGAGAGAGAGAGAGTGATCAAAATCAAACATTTATATAATAGGAAAAACATGGATGTATGCAACTAAGAGCATTGATAGTGGTTTCTTCATCTTCATATATAAAATTATCTCTTTTGAAGAATGATTTTGTATTTGAAAAATGATTCCTACATTGATTTTATGCATATTTGAACCAAATTATAATAAAATTTTATTTTTTTTATTTTTTATTTGTTTTCTAAAATTATTTTTTATATATATTTTACAATTAACATCTACTTTGTGTTATCAACTTAATAAAAATTTTATGTATCCAAATTATTTTAATATAAATTTTACAAATTTAATTTTAATGTGTATGAGAGAGAAAAAACTAGTAAAATAATGTTTGAAGAATGAACAGTGCTTCTTCATATTTAAAGAATGACTGTTTATAATTATGTAAAAATATAAAAATAAAGAAGCCAATACAAACATTTCTAAAGACATATTCTTTAAATTTAAAGATGAAGATAAAGATAGAGAAGTAACTACCAATGCTAAGGGTTCCATCCTCACCGCAAATTTGATAAATATTTGCAATGTATAGAGTATTGATTTAAATAAGTTTTAAATAGAAAACTTTTATGCAATATTTTTGAAAAAATATAAAAAGATATATATATTGTGAGATCTACATTTTTATAAAAGGTATACTTTAAATTTATACCTAATATTATTCTTTAAGAAATGTTATTTTAATTTCTTTTTCTTTACTTAATAGTTAAAGAAGTAATAATATTAATATTTTTTTTTTATTTTTTAAAAATATATAAAAATAATAAAAAATGTGAATAAAAAATTAAAAAAAAAATAAGAAGATAAATTTGTAAGCGGAACGTCCAGCGGTCAAAGATTGTGAACGAGGACCCTCGATTGTAATGTGCTACTCTCATCTGACTCACATTAAATGGCTGTCCACTCACTGATACATCACATATATATATTTGTCAGATTTGTGCAGTGTCCGGTGAGGATGGAACCCTTCATCTTCTTCCTGCTACGTTTGATTTTGATCCATCCAAAGTTTATCTACTCTAGTGTTTCCACTCCACTTATCTGTCAGTATCAGTATCAAGACACTATATTAAGATAACTCGAACTCCATTCGTGACTTTTTTTTTTTTTTTTTTGAGGAAGAAAAACTAAATTCATTCGTTAAAGAGGACATACAAAGTTGACTTAAAAATATATAAGCCAATTACAAACGTTAGAAGCACTTCAGCACCCTTCCGTGATTGACATGGTCTAGTCCAGACGCCAGATCTCTAAAGACCTAAGTCTAAGAGATAGCACCACTCTGTCCCCGACAGAGCTAACAGAAACTAAATAACCAATACACCATACCCCGCCAAAGCGAAAGAAGGTGCACCAACCCCACCAAAAATACCGTCAAAACGGAGGAGGGACTACTCCATTCGGACTAATGTCCGAAGGCACTATTTTTATAGGATTATAATAAACTAAGAAATAACAAAATACAAATACATATGGGCTAAAGAAGTAAAATGGCCCAGCCTAAAAAAACCGGCCCAAAATCATGTGGAGGCCTTTAGGGTTCCATCGCTAAGTCACTGCCGCCACCCTCTGCATTTTTTTTCTTTTTCTTTTCTTCTGCCTTCAACGCCCGATGTCCATCCACCATCCCGCAATCTACTATCGTCGCCCAACCGCACGATCATCGGCAGCTCCGCCTGGGCTTTAGATCTTAGCTTCCTCCACCGTCCCTCTCACCCATCCCTGGCTTCGCTACCCATCGCACGAACTACGACCACACCGACCACCCATCGCATAGGCACGGCATCCTCACTCCTTCGCACAGCACAGACGCACCAAAACCGCAGCACGCATTCGTCCAAACGGCTCGAATCTCCGTCGGTACTCTGCGAGGATACTGATAGCATGGGTCAAGCCGATGTGGGTTATCGAAGGAGGAGCAGACCCAAATCACGAAAAGAAAAGAGAAAAACGGAAAAAAACTGCTGAGACCCAAAAAATTTCCTCTTTATCTGCCCTAAACGAAAACAGAAATGAAATCCTAGACTAAAGGAAGCAAACCGGGAGGGGGTGAGGGGGTTGGAGTGTTGGCTCCTCCCCTCAGCCCCCTCAAGCTAGATCTGGGTAGAAGCGGTCGTCTGAGAGAAAAGATGGAGCGTTCGCCTCGGGAAGTCAAGATCTCTCGCTACAATTTTATTCTATTCCGAACTCCATTCGTGACTCAAACTTATGAGATGGACCCTACTATAATACCAGATGCTGGGAATGTCACTCAGTCACTGTTCTCGTCTTTGTTATTTCGTTTGATCTTCTCGCATCTTTACACTCTTTGTTCTTTGGCATTTATCTTTTCGAATAGTTTTAAATATATGCATGCAGATACACATTTTGATCCTAACAAAGCGAAGCGATACGTCTAAGCCAGTGACTCGGTAAGGTATAATTTATTCCTATGCATTTAATTTTCTTGGCTTTACATCCTGATCTAATGTTTCCAGATGTTAGTAAAATTGATGATTAATTTATTGACAAGTATAGAAAAGATATACGATGGGAACTCTTTGCACTTGCCCATGTCAGAGAACCAGTGCAGAAGTCTTAAAAATGTAACTCATTACAAATATATTGTGGTTAGCATTCACCTTATGTTCAACATTTCAACCAAATACTGATGTTTATAAAGAACAATAAGAAAGAATGTGAATCAAAATTGGAACAATAAATTACTCAGCCGACTGTTTTTACACTTATATGAGTTGGCTCCTGACATCAATAAATCAGATTGTTCATAAATTAGCTAACTCGCCATGTTCCTCCCTTTGTATTAAAACCCATCTGCCATAGGTAGGCACAGGCGATCCTTGTTGAAACTTTAATCTAGAGAAAGAGATTGAGCAAAGTAATTTACTATACCGCGCGTGATAAGCGAGTCATAGTGCTCAAGCTCGAGACTCCTTTACAGCAGGAATACTTCACGTGTGAGTATGAATTCAAGATCCAATCAATCCTTTGTGGCAAGCATGATAAACAATTAGTAGAAAGAGAAAAGCACAACTGATTCCCGTGACAATGACCACCTGCCAACACAAACGGGAGATCATTCAACATTTTGATAGAATTTCATCCATAAACCTGCAGTCAAATTTACGAACAGAAATTACTAGCATACCCATTTAAACATATATCCATGGTTCTCATTCCAAGTATACGGGATGTTCATGCCAAATATTGCGGCCACCAAAGAAAAGATCGATACACAAACAGTTGCAGAACTTAGAAAGAGCTCCAACTGCAGCCATTAAGTAGATGATGATAATGTTTATGTATATAAACCACAAAAACATTCCAGAGACTTAGAATATCCTCATTGATACTAAGTACAAGATTACACGAGGAAGTTTGAAGCACCTGAATCAGCTGATTTCGATGATTGTCGAGCTGCAGAATAATCGAAGTTTAATTCCAGATCATATAAGATGCTCCAATAGCCGGGAACAAAAAAATCTTAAATTCTTAGTTGGTTACCTGAATATTGATGTAATCTTCTGTATCATCAATGTATTCTCGCAGCTGCAGCTCAAAATATGCAATTAAAAAGTTATTAAGTACGATAAAAGAATTATCAAACTTAAAAAGATTAGCTACTTCTAAAAACTTGAACATAGAGCAGGAGTTATCTGAACTGAACAAACAGAATCATGTATGAGGAAGAATGAGCAACACATCACAAAAGACATCCTTGTTTTAGTTCAACTTATCATTAAGCCTGCCTTTCCAAAGGGGGTTATTCTATTCTGGTCTTTGCCGACAATGTCCAGGCTATGCAAAATTGCAAATGACATTTAGCACCAGAATTTCAGTGAATGTTTAAAAGGAACAAGCACATTACTGTACTAAACAATAAATGCTTATCCAGAGACTGGAAATGGTCATGAAATCCATGAGCAAACTGTTCATAATAGCCAAGCAATATAGGTCCATCACGTCGTGATTATATTTTCTAATTTTCTAAACCAGGCTTATTACCCCCATTGCCTTAAATTTCATATAGTTTCCCAGAATTTTTTTTTTTTTTAGGTAGTTTCCCAGAAACTTGCAGCAAACACCTTATCTCTACTACTTTCTTTTATATTTAAACCTTTCTATACATATATGTACATACATAAATATATGCATATGTAAAATATAGATACTGATATAGACCCATGTATAGAAGACCTAAGAGAAACCTGAAAAGAATTCTCCATCTATGCATGTATAGCCCCAGGCCATTATACTTAGGCCGGCAACCCGGTCTCTTCCAGCTGGGTTTGTGCCCGGCCCGGCCTGACCCGAACGTAGTTATCTAAGGTGCCAACCCAACCCGGTCCGGCCCGAATAAAATCGAATCGGCCCGAACCCATGGGACCCGACCCGAATAAAATCAAATCGGGTCGAACCCATGGGACCCGACCTTTAAAAAGAACATCATTACTCTTCCTTGCTTCCAGAAACGCCTTATTCACAGAATTTACAAACCACGGGAAGGAAGAGAGAGAAGTGGTCTTGGACTCTTGGGGTTGAAGGAGATCTCAAGCTGATGATGATACAAGTGGGTTTACCCAACATTTTCAGCCACTCATCAACCTGCACATCAAGCCCTCAGTTTCCAGCCATTCATCAGATGACATGCCAAGAAAAAGCCCTCAATTTCCAGCCATTTGTGTCTTCAACCACAACCTCGTACAGATTAACCAAGGCTTGCCTTTTCATTTCCGTATTGCCGACCTTCATCCTTGTCCATAAGTCTCCAACAAAAAACCGCATGTCATCTTTGCAAGCACCAAGACCAGGCTTTGAAACAACCAACGCATACCCATGGGCCATGAGTCAAAATACTGGTTGTGTACATGTCAGAGAGGTCCTTGGCAGTTCTTCTCTTCTCTGCATAGCAAACCCAAAAAAGCTCATCCTTTTTAGCTTCTCTCTCAGATCTAGCTCAGATCTTGCATTTTCCTTTTTTTCGTTTCCCTTTCTTGCATTTTCCTCTTCTCTTTTCTTCAAAGCAAACCCAAAACTTTTTTTTACTATTTTCTATTTCGTTGCGTTTTCCTTTTTGTGAATTTCTTCTCTGCATACCATTGGCGTCCATGTTGGCCAGAAGGACGTGGAGCTGGTTGCCAGAGGGCTTGAGGCTGAGTGAGCGAAGAAGGCTGAGAGGGCAGCTACAGTTTGAGGACTGAGTTATTTAGTCAGACGGGTTGACACCAATTAACAAACCTGTTATTCAGTCGGGTTGGAGACCCGCTCAAGTAATAACCTGATAAAAGCCAGGTCGGTTCGGGTCAGCTTAATCGGATCCATCGGGTGTTCGGGTCACATGCACACCCCTAATTATACTGATAATGTCAAGATACTTCTGCTTATAAAAAGAAAGAGAACCTTCAAAGTCACAAAATAACAATTTGTTCAGCAAACTAACAACAGACTAGTTCCAGAAACAAAAACCGGAGTTCCAACTTATCTCCCCACTAGTCAATTCAAAAATTACTCACCAGTCACTGATTACTAGCATCTGCCCTTCATAGTTTTTTCAACTATCACAAGTCTCATATCAGTCAAAAAGAATCCACTGAAAAGTACCAATGGACGAAACATACAAACAAATTAATAAGTAACTTATAAAATAGCACATACCGTGGTTAATTTGTTCAATGTGCCATCAATTTGCATAAAGTAAGCCTGCAAAATATATTACATCCCAGTTAAGAATTCACTTCAGAGAAAACATGACATGATAAGAAAATAAACTTTACAACCTCCAGTAACATTTCAAGCTCCTCAACATCATTCTCATCTCCCCGGACTGTGGCCATACTTGCTCTACTTGCCCTGGATATCTTTGAGCCAATGGTTGGGGAGACAGGAAACCAACTGGCAGCACCAGAGCCACTAACTGGTGAAGATGCACCAGACAACTTTCTCGACAAGTAAAGGTCAGCCATATCATCATCATCATCAAGTAGTTGTTCAAGTTCATCTCTAACCTGCAATTAGTGACAAGCAGCAGATTGCTCATTGCCAAACATATTTTTTTTTTATCAGTACTCATTGCCCAACGTATGAGCAAAGCAAACGGAAATTATAGACTCATTTTCCTTCATTGCAACCTAATGAAGTAAATTATTATCAAATCCACAAAAGGAAAAAAAATCAGAGTGATAATTTTCGAAATATTTTCCTATTGGACTACACTCACACGCTACATGCCCCAATGGGGATGGGGATGCTGCTGCTGATGAAAATAGAACAATAGACAGAATCACAAACAGAATTGTCAACAACTTCCACTGAGGTGGCGTTGCATATTTGAAGCAATTAAATGCTATCTGTCAAGGTTTCAAGATTTTTCTTTATCAGTGCTTTATTCTCTAATTTGTTTTTATTTTCCTAAAACTATATAATGGAGACAACTACTTCAACTAATATGGAATATTAATTGAAGAAAATGGTTTAGATGCTCTGGATTTTTGCTCATAGAGATCATATCAGCACCTCCATTTTTGCCCGCCCAAAAGTATATGGCCAGTTATGCAAGCAATCCAAAGCCATAGCGGCCTCGTTTGTTTTCGGAAATGAGATGAGATGAGATAAGTTGAGATTAAAGTCAAAAAATTAAATAAAGTATTGTTAGAATATATTTTTTAATATTATTTTTGTTTTGGGATTTGAAAAAGTTAAATTGTTTATTTTATTTTGTATTGAAATTTGGGAAAGTTGTAATGATTAGATGAGATAAGATGAGATGGATTTGAAAAAGTTGAATTATTTATTTTAATTTGTATTGAAATTTGGGAAAGTTGTAATGATTAGATAAGATGAGATGAGATGTTTTCTGAAAACAAACAAGTGAAATGCAAACAAACTGCCCAAATCTATGAAATATTTTTTCTTGGATAGGTCTGTTTTTCAAGCTTCAAGATTTCCAGATTTCCAGATTTCTTAGTTTTATAACTGTAACAATACTCACTCTTTACTCATCCCAAAAATACTCATAAAAAAACACTCACTCAAATGCAAACCAATCAAAGATAAATACAAGTTGGCTGAGTCGGGTATGAATTAAACTTTCAAGGGTCAAAATTCTACATAACAGGTAATTGGCTTCTACAATAATCCCTATATATTTATTTAAATCTTGAAAAGAAATTGATAATGCCTATATGTTGGACATAAAATTACTTAAAAGAGTATACCATGCATTGATATTCATTAGTACATTAGGTAGAGAGGAGGAGAATAAAAATTATATTTCAATAAATAAATAAAGATATTTGGAGAATAAAAGGTCCATAATCCATATTACACAAATTCTTCACAGGATAAATCACTAAAAGGACTTATTAAAAAATACTAAAAGGAGGGGCTTTGACTATATAATAAATTTGCCTTCTAGCATGTAGATGTACAGTGCAGCTCACATTACAAGAAATGTGCATACCTTTTGGACCCGAGCAGTCAACCTGGTCATTGAACTCTTTAATTTGCGAACCCTGTCCAAGTTACGGCTACTAATCTGTAGAGTTTTTCTGATAAGTAATCGAAAAATTTTGTTGAAAAGCACAAAAGCTTATTCTAAGTATACAGGATGAATACAAGAGAAACATGAGAGAGAGAGAGAGAGAGAGAGAGATACAAGAAACTCATGAAAAAACAGCCCATTAAAATCTATAGCAGCTGCCCAAAGAATTGGAGTATTGAAGAAGGAAGAAATAAACGACAAGGCCAAAGAGAGTTACAAGAGTGGACAGTAGAAAACAATGATGAAGCTAAAAGGAGCCCAAAGTCCCAACCCAATGGGAGAAATGATTATGACTGATCCCTTCTATAAGAGATGGAGCAGAAACGTAGTTTTAAGAGAAATTACAAGAATTTAGAGATGAGTACAAGGACGCATATACAAAAGCAAAATAGACCTAAAAGCTAAATTACGAAAAAGCATAGAGAAACTACAAAAAAGACCTAAGCTAAAAATTGTAAAATTTAACACAAATATGGTGAACTCTCCAGAGAAATGAGTCAGTATTAACCCATCTAAAAATAATGCTCCCCTCGAGCTCCAACTGAAAATCCAAAACTAGAGAAGTGAAGAGGCCCCGAGTGACCGACCATGGAGATACCAACATCTTACCTTCATAAAAATACCAAAGACTTAAACAACTCTCTTTGGACAGTCCCGCATCTTCAAATACACAGATTCTCATACAACCATTTTTTTTTACAAGTAAAATGAAAATTTTATTAATACGAATGAAGTAGGCTAAGCCCATGTACACAGGAAGTATACAAAAGAACGCCATTCTCATATAACCATAGAGCGCTTGGAGTAAAATATTCACTAAAATGATTCTCCATTGGTATCTAAGTAGCAAAAGCCCAATGTAACTCTCATGTTTCTCTGTGTGGAGTTATAAAAAATGAAGATAGGGAAGAAAACAGAATGGAGATACTAAAAAGCTTCCAAGAATTATTTTGGACGTTAAACACAACCCAACTAGGAGAAGCAACCGAGAACTACAACTAGAGGGCAGGATGGAGTGGGTAACTACGAAAGCAGCCAGATGGGGACAAATTTGAATAAGAGGAAACACAGAAGTACTCACCTTAGAGGTCAGCTCATCAAGTGCAGGATATGCAGCACTCTCCAATTCTGTTGTACGAGCAGCAAGGAAACTACAAATAGCTTCCAAAGCTACCTCCAGGGCCCGGAACTCAAATGGAGACTCTACATTGCATAATCTAGATAATTTAGATATCAAGAAATGAAACGAGGACTGAGATTATGTACTTTTCTATAAAAAACACTAATAATAAATAAATAAATAAATAAGGATGAAGAACATAATTCAGTTTCGAAACACACCAAGGACAGTCCCAACTCTTCACTAATCAATGCCATTTTTCTTTAAATTTTAAACCACTAAATCAAATATCACGTACCATCTTCTTCACTGGCCTCGACATCATTTTGCCCACCTGCGTACTCTTTTCCGTTGGGTTGACCTTGGCGAATGGCATTGACAGGAGGTAAACGCCTTTGAAGTTCCTCAACGACAGGGACAACATTTTCATCCGTTGGATCCCGAAGCAATACCTATCCCACAATAAATAAATAAAAAAATACAATCGCGTTCAGCAAACATAGCTCAAACTCAAAACTCAATTAATACTGCACTAGTTTTTTTTTTTTTTGCCACTCATTAAATGCCATTCATCAATCAGCTCATAGAGTTTGAGTCAATGGCAGATTCTTTGCTTCGTCCATTAGACATGAATTTGCTCAATTCTCACCCAGTTGATTAATTGATCACCGCAAAGAGAAAAAGGATAATTGATCATCAATGCTACCATTACCAGCAAAATGAAAGTAGTTAAATTGACAGAGTAAATACACTACAAAACACAATTGAAGATGAAACCGAAGCTCAAGTCGACGGGGACTCAGTCAAGAGAGAGACTGACCTCTTCAGCAGTGATAATTGCCTTGATATGCTGAAAGCCCCAACAAAAAAATCAACAAAAAATCCATCAGTCTCAAAGTATTCGAAGAATCAAACAGGCCCCCCTCCTTTCCCCACCTCAAGAAAAAATAAAAAAGAAGAGAGAGAGAGAGAGAGAGAGAGAGAGAGATAACCTCCAAGTTGAGAACGATGGCCCTGTCGCGGCCGAGGATGGCGGAGGGGTAGGACAACAAGGGGTCGAGGATTCGGAGATCGCGAGCATGGATGTGGACGCGGTGCATGATGGCGTACTTGTCGACGTCCAGGACGGTCCGTTCCCCCGTACAGTCCAACAGCATCCAGCTCCGAGCCAGCATCTGGCTCTTCTTCTTCGGAACCACCGCCGCACCTGGGTCCGCGGGCACCACCTCCATGTCCCGTGCCATCGATGTCTTTCTCCCTCTCCCTCACCGCTTCTCACATCCCGATCCCGAATTCTCTTTAGAAACAGAAACCCTAACCACCAAATTTTCGTAAAACATCCAATTGCTGTAGAATTACAATCAAGTGGGGAAATGGACCGATTGGCTTTGAAAGCGGATAAAGCACATAGCTTTTAAATTTTAATAATAGCTTTATATAATTTAAGGTATTATATTTTTTGCAGATCGAACTTAATAAGATGCGGTATCTCGATATGATTCTTATTATCATTAACAACTATACCTCTCTTTTTGTGAATTTTGGGTATATATTATCTGATCAGAACAGCTTTTGAGCGGTCAAGAAAAACAGAAAACAAAACAAAACAAAACTGCTTATACGTGCGAGTCCAATTTTTATACTATATATGATGTTTTATATGTAGCTAATTTCAAGTTCTCTGGAGTCGAACGATGTTCTTCTCTCGATGTATACCAGATTGCCAGTGGCGTACGACGTGCTTACTCATTGCTGTCTTGAACTAGGCAATTCAACAAAGGAAAAGTAACCTGGGGAAGAATGTAGAGTACTGCTTCGCAGGCGTCAATGGCCGCTTGATGGAACATGGAAGAATCTGGAGCTGGCTATAATTTCACGGTACTAGAATATGAATAATATCGGTAAATAATAATAAAATAATTTAAAAATATTTGTAAATAGTTATATTTCCAATCAGTCCTTTATTTTTTGTTTCCAAGCAGTTTTCATGTGAATACAGAAAACGACGTAATAGTTGTTGTTCCATTGCCTGTATTAAAAAAAGAAAAAAAAATCTTTTGGAATGGTTGGTGGCAAACAAAAAGAATGTTAGAACGATCGACAAGATAGGCATTCTTTAAATTTAAAAATCATCTCAATTTATTTTATCTAATTTAATTATTTTAATTATTATTTAATTTTTAAATAAAATCTAATAAATCATTAAATTTTAAAACAAAAATAATATTCTAATATTAATATATATATTATATCTACTCTATTATAATAAATGACTATCTAACTATAAATAACATTTTTTATTATTTTTCCGTTAACTTTTGTTATTTTTTCGTTAAATCTGTTAAATCATGTTTTACCAAAAGGCTTTTAAGACACTTAATCATTTGACGTATAACTTCATTGTAGAATTTAATAAAAGATCATATTTTACTAAAAAGTTTTTAAGACTTTTGACCATTTGATATATAACTTCCTTATAAAATTTAATAAAAGATCATGTTTTATCAAAAGGTCATTAATAATTTAATAATTTTTTTTATTTTTATCACATTTTATAGTTCTACTAATTAAAATATTAATAATAATTATATTCTAATCAAATTAATAATATTAAATATAGAGAGTAAATAGATAATTCAATATGGATGTAGACCAATGCTCATATTTTGTTGAAATTTAGATTTTTTTTTTATCTTGATTTTTTACTTTTCTTTAGTCTTGTATTTTTTTTTTCAGATAAATAAGCTATTGACTTTTTCACTTTTTTTTATTTAAATCATTATATTAGGTATACCCTGAGACTAAATGCACATGATGTTATTCCCCAATATATATAATATACATACAACTCATTTATTGTTATCCAGGAATATATAAAATCATTTGGTATGCCAACCACGACAATAATTCTAGATATCCCACTGGGATTGACTTTATGTTCATTTTTATGTAAGGAGATTAATTAATTAAATGGATGGGGAAAGATTATCCATCCTTACGTATTCCATGTGTCCATTGTGTTCCCGAACCAAAATAAAGTCCTAAAATAAATCAAAATTTAAAAGCCAGCATGTTCAAATTCTCCTCATAGGCTTGAATATAATAAAAGATTTGAAGAAAAAATTAAAGTCTGGTATCACAAGAATTATATATAAGCTAGATATGAAAAATACACTATCATGTAAATTAGGAGTTTCATCTTTATTTGCCGGAGAGATGTGATTTTGGAGAGAGATTGTGTACATGGATCATATGGTACATCTCAATGACAAGGTTCTAAATTTTGATTAATGGCAGCTCAGCTAGTTTCTTTAATAGTTCTCGCGGCCTAAAGCCTGGTTTGGATATGCAGTTCAGATGAGATGAGATATTTTAAATAGTAGAGAGATTTTTTGAGTTAAGATGATATGAGATGAATTAATTTGTAAAAAAATATAAATTTAGATAATAAGATGAGATGAGATAGTTTTGACTTGTTGGGATTTGATAAAGGAAAATACTAAAACCATAACTGGATATTCCCAACTAGGATCCCGACTGGTTTTTTTTTTTTTTAACTTAATGATTAAGTAAGTATTTTTTATTGATGTTGTGAATTATTTTTAAAAGATTAAAAAAATGAATGAGAAAAAAAAAATCCCACTGGGAGGGATCCTAGTCAGGATCCCCCATGTGTGTGTAGAAGCACTCTTTGATAAAAGGTGGGTCCCACTAATATTTGAGTAATAGTTATGAATATAGTAATAAAAAAAATATTTATAAGTAATTAAAAAATCTATCATAAATAAATTTAAATCTCAAAATATATTGGCAAGTTGTTGGCCAAAATTACTCTATAATTTTTTAAAAGATATTATTCTTAAAAATATTATTATTATAAAAAAAATTTAAATCCCAAAAAAGATTGGAAAGTTGTTGGCGGAAATTTATAATTTCTCTTTTTTAAAAGATATTTTATCTATTTATTTTTCTATATATAACAAACTCGTCATTTTTTATTCTAATTATAAATGATAATAATTTTGATTATTGTAATAAATAAGTATATGAATTATGTTGTAGATTTGTTTAAATAATTTATTAATTTCGAATTTTCTAATAAAACTCCAAAATGCACTTGTATTCAATACTCACAAAATTATCAAATTCTTTGTGAAATGTGAAAATATATTATTCTAATAATGACTTATTGATTATTTTATTTTAATCACAAAGAAATTTTTTTTACTGTGTGGGATTCTTTTTACTGTTTATGTCAGAAAATAATGAGATGAGTTTGAAAACTTAGAGATGACATAGAGATGTGAAATTAACGTTCGGATAGACAAAATTATCTCATCCGTATAGACCAGATGAGATAGCTTCATCTCATCTAGCAAGCCAAACCAGGCCTAAGAGAATGAGATCTGTTGTCCCCACTTCTCTTTATTATCATCATGGAGGCCTTTAGTAGGATGTTATCGGTCATGGTTAGAAACAGTTTTGTGGCTGGATTTTCGGTAGGTGATCCTAATTGGGGCCTTATTACTATATCTCATTTATTATTTACATATTACACATTAATTTTCTGCAAGGTAGATCAAAACCAGCTAAGGGCATTAAAGGCAATTTTACTATGCTTCGAAGCAGCGTTAGGCCTGAGAGTGAACTTCAATAAATCAGAATTAGTGCCAGTTGAGAACGTCAGCAACACTCGGCAATTGGCCAGCACCATTGGGTGTAAGGTCGCATCTTTTCCCATGAAATATTTGGGATTGCTGTTGGGGGCTGCCTCACGGGCTTTATCAATTTGGGATATAGTTATCGAGAAGATAGAATAAAGATTGGCAGAGTGGAAGAAATTATACTTGTTAAGAGGAGGTCGGATGACTCTAATCAAGAGTACTCTCTCTAACATACCAACATATTTTCTATCTTTATTTCCAATTTCACCTTGTCTTGCGGCACATATTGAAAAACTCCACCGTGATTTCTTATGGAGCGAAATGGGGGAAGAATTCAAATTCTATCTAGTCAGTTGGGATAAGGTGTGCGGGCCAATTTCTTCAGGTGGGTTAGGGATAAAAAATAAAACAAATAAAAAATAAAATTGAGAACTTTCAATCGAGTCTTACTTGGAAAATGACTATGGAGATATAACATGGAATTGGAAGCCTATGTAAAATGGTGGTTGATTTCAAACACGGACGCTTATGGGTTGGTTGGTGTATTAAAGAGACGAACGAGGCCTATAGAGTGGGAGTTTGGAAACACATTAGACGAGGGTGGGAGGTGTTTACTCACCATACTAAATTTGTTCTGGGCGATGGTACCCGGATAAAATTTTGGAGGGACATATGGTGTGGAGAAGAGGCTCTAAAGGATTCTTTTCCATCTGTTTTCGGGGTGGCATGTGATCAAGAAGTTTCAGTGGCAGACTTCAAGGTTTGATCAGGGGAATAGATCCAGTGGAACATCACCTTCAGTAGAGCGGCCCAAGATTGTGAAGTAGACAACTTTGAGGCATTTTTCAGCCTAGTGTATTCCATGAAGCTAAATGGACTATGAGCCGATAAGCTGTGGTGGACACCTGTAGGTAAGGGTACATTCTCGATTCGATCCTTCTATAAGTCCTTTACACATTTACTGAATACTCAATTCCCATGAAGAATATTTTGGAAGAATAAGGCACCCTCCAAAGCACTTTTCTTCACTTGGACAACTGCCTTGGACAAGATTCTGACAACCGATAATCTGAGAAAGTATTAGGTCATTATTTTAGATTGATGTTATATGTGTAAAAAATCTGGCGAGACAATGAATCACTTCTTGCTATATTGCGAGACAGCTAAAGCCTCATGGATTGAAGTGTTCAACCAAGTAGAGTTAAATTAGGTAATGCCTGCCACAGTAGTTGAGTTATTAGCCGGTTGGACACTTTCGGGAGGTGCTCTACAAATCAAAGCCATGTGAAAGATGGTCTCTATCTACATTATGCGATGCATATGACGAGAGCGTAATGATCCGACATTTGAAGATAAAGAGCAAACACTATAGGAGCTTCGATCTTTATTTTTCCATCTATGGATCATAGCTATAGACTTTAATGCCCTAAATTTACATGGCCTAGATAGGTCTTATCTCTTGTATACTATCTTGTGTATTTAGACTACGCTTATCCTTAGTAATAATATCGTTTACTTATAAAAAAAAATGAAAGAAAAGAAAAACAAGACCAAACAACAGAAAATACATAAAAAGAAAGGATGAATGACATTTTGTTTAACTATTTTTGTTTGTAGTTTTCATGAACAATACCAACCAATAACACCATTCCAACAGAAAAAATAAGTGGCCAAACTAAACAATACAGCTCAAACGCCAAATATCTTCCGGTTCAAACGAGGCTAAAGAAGAGGTCACAAATTTGTGTAATTTGCATGGGCATCTTAACAACCTATATCGGTATATATTTCTTATTTGTCTATTAGATATTGAAAAAACAACTCCCCTACTTACAAAATGATAAGAAAATGACAAAAAACCGCGTCTTGTGCTCAGTGCAGGAGATGCCGCCTTGTTGGTAACAAGTTAACAACCAATCAACCATTAGAAGAACTTCTCTCGACAGCTATATACAGTAATTCCTTTTCGTCTGATTAAATAAACAAAGACTCTATACAGTGCTCCTTTTCATCAGCCCTGCACTGCCAGGGCCTGCAAGTGATCTATAAAAACTTCCAAGCTCAAATCATCAGTGAGAATTATATCTGATCCTTGCATGTATGTCGAATTATGAGTAACGGATGGATTCAATTTTGCTAGAAGAAACCTTGCCTGACTGCCATGCTGATCACATTTTATAATCTTAGGGGCAGGAACTCTTTCAGCTACGAGCTGCTCTGCGTCAAGCTCTGGAGCTTCCAACAGCTTTCTTAAATTCCCATGGCTTGGGTCCTTGTCATAACCAAGCTTCCTCCACTGAGCAATCTTAGATCCGTAATGAATAACCACATGGAAATAAGAATCAAAGAGCAAAATAACATCTGGAGAAATCGAGCGAACATCTAAGAGGACTGGAATAGGCGGCCCGTCAAAGGAATATTGGAGAAGTGTAGGTTGGATCATGATAAGTGAACCAACCACCCCCTCACGGTTCAGCATCAGCCGAAAGAAAGCAGTTTCATCAGGACTACAGTTAAATACATCAATAAACTGGGACCTTCTTAAGTAGTACATGAACTGTGGATAAAGTGAGAAAGTGGATGAAAGGTGGAACGAAGAAGGATCTTCCTGGACATAATCACCAAACTTCGAAGCAAAACGGATCAATGCATCATCCAGCCATCTGATAACCTCCCGGGCTTGACACTTTTCTGCTCGAGCAATAGCAAGTCTTGCCATCACAGAAGCGGCTGCTTCTTGGTCGAATCCAGCAGCAATTTCTGGTGAGTGGTTTCCAACCCATCGTCTTGCAGCAGTTGTCACTCTTTTCCTTATTTCCGTGTTCCCATATCGATATCGTGTTATAAATTGTATGGAAAATGCAGATCCAGGTTGGACCTTCTGCTCATCACTCACTTGAAAGAAAAAAGCAAAGCATGTTTTGCTAGTGAGTGTGCCCAACTTCCATATATAAGTACCACCCTCCCCAATCTCATTGTTACTCACTAAATTGTTCTTCCGCTGAAGGGATACACAAGGTCCAAGGGCTCCACAGATTTTGACATCTTTAGTGGTCACTATCTCAATAGTTGCATCAAAATACATCTTCAAGTTTCCTTCTTCATCACGATAAAAAATGTGCTGCAAGCATTTTCTAAATTGGCTTGACTCGAATGAGTCTCCTAGCATCATGAATCCACCTGAGCCCTCAACAGGGCCTTTTAGCTCCGAAGCTCCAACTTGATCAAGAGAAAAAGCAAACAAATCAAGAACAATAGATGCATCGGATAACCTGTGGGATACTCGCTTATAGAAGCTGCTAGATTTACTATAGTAAGATGCTTGACCATTTATCAGGTCTCGATGAGTTCTGATGGCGCTCCCAAGATTTGTGTCTACAACAATCCCTGGTCCTAGAGTCGCAGGTCCAGATGAGAAGACCATGATACGAGAGCCAATATTTACTAAGCATCCTTCCAGAAGTCCAAGTGCAGCTAATATTGCTGCTCCTGTGGACCGTAGAGGGCGATGACCCAACCTGGCACACGGTGAAGAATGGATCTCTTCTATTGCAGTAGTTACACTGAATTCACATTCAGACACTGGTAGCAAAAATCCCTGCTTTCGGATAACTGGTGTCTTTCCAAGATGCTGTTTCTTTGTGGGATTGAAACCCAGAAACTGTTGGGTCTAAGGTTTTAAAGATACGAAGAAGACACATTAAACCTTAAGCAGGTAAACATGTTCTTTTGTATGCATGACATGGGCCACACTCTAACCTCATCTCTTGGAGAAGCAAGGCATAAGTATGACGGAGAGAACAAAGAAGAAATGCAGAAATGAACAATAAGACAAATATCCTTAAATAAACATGCGACTAGGGTATTGGAGAGAACTGAGCGTTATCAGGTTTTCAGAATCACCGGAAGAAACCAGAAGGCACTGAACCATACACCATTACAAAACCAGCAAAAGAATCCTTGCCGCACCCCCCCCCCCCCCCAAAAAAAAAAAAAAAACCATATCGAAATACAATTTGTACGATTGACTTCGTAATTGACAGTTGCTGGATTAATAACACTTGTTTACTTATAAAAAAAAAAAAATACTATTCGTGACTACTCCAGAAATGAACTATGGGCTACAAAACAGTTTTGCCTTCATCCCAGAAGTGAATGAAATATGTGGCTGCTAATTAAACTACGCAATTGAAGCTTTAGACTTTCCAAAACACAGTCATAACCGCTTAACGTACAAGTTGAAACAAATAGCATTATTTTCTACAGCAATGGAAAAGAACGAAGAAAAATCAAAGCAAGTACCTGCTCTGAAGAAAGCTCGCGATCTCCATGAAACAAAACGACTCTCGAGCACTCGGAAAATCCAAGATCATGGACACGAACCATAGAATCAAAGGTAACCAATCCCACCAACGCATTCTCCGGCAACCGCTCCACCAAAAGCAACAACTCGTTCTTAAGCGCCCGTAGCTCCTCCTCGGCCGTGCAGGTGTCCACAACGAACACAAACGCAGATCCTCCCCCTCTCAAATCCCCGCCCGACATCGACAACAACGATGACGACGAAACCATAGACGCCAACGAAGATGACGACGAGAGCCCGGTCGACCAATTATGCTTGTAATTCAAATTCGGACCACTTGGGTTGGCACCGGGGCTCACGCTCTTTCTCCCGGGGGCGTACTCCACCGTGCTGTAAGTCGGGAAAAGTTCTGCGGGAAGATTGGTCTCTCCGATACCGGAATAGGAGCGAGGAAACGGGTTCTTCTGGTAACAAAACGGGCAGTACCAAATGCGAGACGTGTAATCGAGTCGGGCGTAGGGGTTCAATATGGCGCCGCAGTGAGAGCAGAGGAGAGGGTCGTAGGGGAGGATCGGGAGCTCGGATGATTGCATCAATGGCGTGCACATGACGCTGAGGGGTACGACTAGAGCTGAGCATTCAGATTTAGACGCTGGCCATGAGTTCCAGGACCAGCGGAGACCTTCGATGGCCTCCAACTCCACGAAATCCATGGGGAATAGTCTAGAGGGTGGGTTTGGGGGTTTGTTAGATTAAGCTTTCATGGGTCTTCGCTGGGTGGTGGAAACCTAACCCTTGAATTAAGAAGGGAAAAGTGGTTTTGAATTGTTAATTTCTTTTTAATGTCTGAAAAGTAAGAGGATAATTCTCTTTTTTAATTTGAAAGAAAGAAAGTAGATAAGTGAGCAAGAGGGGGAAGTGAGGGGACCGTTTGGTTCCCAAGAAGCGAGAGAAAATGGGAGAGAAAGGGATGGAAAAGCCTGTGCTTTGGAGTTAGGGTTTAGATGGTGGCGTGTTAAGCTGGCGATCTGAACACTGATTGATTTGGCTTAAAGTGTCATTTTTTATTTGTTTTTGCGATTTGGCTTAAGTTGCTTGATTGCTTCATCCGTTCGATGCGTCGGTAAATGTTTGGTGCTGAAGGGAGTAGCGTCATAGGCGAAACGAAGCAGTGGTGATTGGCATTCATGTAGTGAAAGTAACGTGATTAATTCTTAAACTGGTTGATTACTGAAAACAAATATTAGTGCGAGGATGCACACCACCATCCACACTGCCGAAAGGAGAGGATCTAATTACTATTTAGCATAAAAAAATTTCTCTTTTTTTAATATTTTTAATTATTGAAAAAATATATAACTTTATTAATAGTTACTCTTTAACTATTAAGTAAAAATAAAAAAATAAAAATTCAAACAGTAACTTTGAGCGGTATCATTGCAGAAACTAAGTAGCATTTTCTTTTATATATATTAGTAATGATAAATGTACAATATTTTTTAAGAATTGTATGTCTATCATTTTCTTCTATATATATTAAAAAAATTATTATATCCGAATAATATATTATCGAGAAGAGTTATTATATTCTCAACTTAGTATGTAGAGTATATCTAATAAAGTGTTGATGCAACACAATTTAATTTAAAATGTAAATTTTAATATTTGAATATTACAAATAAAATTTTACAATTTTAAAGTACGTGAATTGTGTGCTCTTAGCCTCTCACAGATTTGAGAATATAATAAGAAAAAAGCTCACAGTCGGATGGGTTTGAAACACATTTTTGTACCAGCCACTAACATCGCGACATGTAGGCATTTCTAACACAATTATTATTTAGCATGTTGGTCCTTCTCTTTAGAGGAGTGAAGTTATTTTCTCTGTCCCTGACAGAGAGCCTATCTTCCTACATGCTTAGTGAAGATTGCTCTTAACATGGATGAAACAGATCTTTCAACACTGTGGGAGGGTCTGAAGCTAACTGAAAATGAAGACGAAGCAATTGTCGTATCCAATAAGTCACTGGAGGCTGCGCAGCCACGAAAGGCAAAAACTGCCTACTAGTATTGGTCACTTCAGACAAAAGTGTTAACAAAGAAGCTTTCAGATCTACCATGCTCCAAATGTGGAAACCAGATGGCTGGGCTCATTTCATTGATGCAGGTAACAACAAATTCCTAGTAGAATTTCAACGAGTCTCAGACTTACATAAAGTCCTCAAAGACAGACCTTGGTCCTTTGATAGATCTATGTTAGCATTCAAGGAAGTCGATGGCAGTGTCCCCATTAGTTCAATAACCTTTTCACGTGAACCCTTTTGGGTGTAGCTGCACAATATCCCACTAGCAAGAATGAGAAAACACTATGGTGAACTCATTGCCTTTGGTATAGGACAGGTATTAGAGGTAGAGGTCGATGAAAATGACTTGGGATGGGGTCACTTTCTAAGGGTGAAAGTGCTTGTAGATATTAACAAGCCTCTGCCTTGTGGGAGATGGATCAAAGGTCTTACTCAAAAATCTTGGATTGTATTTAAGTATGAATGCCTTCAAAATTTTTGTTTCCAATGTGGGATAATAAAGCATAAAGGAAAGGGTTGTTCCTTAACCAAGCAGGATGAACAAACGCCAAGGCAGTTTGGCACATGGCTAAGGGTAGAGGCTGCACGAACTTACATCAAGGAATCTAAGAGATATGGGAGCAAACCAGGATCAACAAGCCCAGACAAAAGCTTAGGCTACCAGACTTCCATGGCAGAAGATGAGCCTCCTAGAAGTGAACAATCTCTAGTGATACAGGTATTTCAAACTGACCATTAGGATCAAATCAAGGGTGGAGCTAGGAGACTTACTCCTGAGACCCCCTCGGGTGCTACTCCAACCCCAAGACCTCCCGTTTTCTAGCCATCACAAAAGGACTCCTCCTATAATGCAATGGACTCCACCACTAACAGATTTTCCCCACATCATGCTTTTGTGCTCCATAAAGGTCAGCATATTCCTACTTTTTATGACCATTATCCCTATAGTGCAGCTTTGGACAAAGAGAATAAGGAACCTTTTTCTGTACAGAAGATAGCACTAGCTCATGTCACAAAATACCTTTGATGAACATTGACTTAGTTTTAAATATGGAACAATTACCCGAGACAAGGGTCCCCACATCACTTTCCCACCCCCCAACCCTGGTGGATGAATTAGAGAATGACCAAATTGACTCCAACCTCACCTCCACCAAACCAGTTTCAACCAGGAAAGTTAATTGGAAGAGACTAGCTCGTGAGGTTCCTTCTCCATCACTGGAGAGGGGGCTGGTTATAAAAGGAAGTACCAAAAGGAGGGCTAACAACTACTCTTTGGATTCTACCTCTCAACTCCCCAATGCCAAGAAACCAAAGGCATTGCCCAACAATGAGGTTCAAACCTCACTCTCAACTTAGGTGGTCGTTGCAAGGCAGCCCCACCAATTGCCATGATTTACCTTAGTTGGAATTATTGAGGGCTTAGAAACCCTCAGACGGTTCGAGAACTACACCATTTGGTGTGTCAAAAGAACCTAGACTTTATTTTCCTCATGGAAACAAAGTGCTTTAGAAGCAAGGTAGAACATATTAGAATTCAGTGTAGCTTTCCCAACAATTTTATAGCAGACAGAAGAGGCCCTAGTGGTGGCATTGCTCTACTATGGAAAGGAATTTTTGATGTAAATTTAATATCCTGCACCTGACACCACATCTCAGTCAAGGTGGTCCACTCAACCATGAACCAGACCTTACTCCTCACAGGCTTCTATGGCCATCCAGAGGCAAGTAAAAGGACAGGTAGCTGGGAATTACTAAGACTACTCAAACCATGTGATAATCAAGCTTGGATTTGCCTTGGAGACTACAATGAAATATGCTTCCAGCATGAGAAAAGGGGGGGTGCAGCTGAAAGACCCTATAGATTAATGGAAAACTTCAGAACAACAATAGAAGACAGTGAACTCACTGAAATACCCTTTGAGGGTGATTTCTTCACCTGGAGCAACAGAAGAGAGGGTACTCATTTAAAAAAAAAAAAACTCGATAGGGCCCTAGGGAATTTATCATGGTTTACTCTCTTCCCTGCCTGCAGTGTCCAAGCCTTAAGTGCCCAAAGTTCTGATCACTGCCCCATCATTCTGTTCAAAACAAAAAACTCGACATGTGAAGCTTAATGACAGAGGCCTTTTAGATATGAAGCCAGCTGGAATACTCGAGAAGAATGTGGTGCCTTGATACAACATGTCTGGACTAATCTCTCACCCTATGGATCAAAGCTCTAGGAAACACTACAAGGCCTATTTAAGTGCAAAGATCAACTGTTGCATTGGTGCAAGAACCTTCTCAAGTATCAGAAAAAACTTATCAATGCAAAGCTCCAACACCTAAAGCAGCTTCCAGAGGGACTGCAATGAAGAAATAAATAATCTCAAAGTTGTTATAGACAAACTGCTTGAGGAAGAAGACATTAAATGGAAACAAAGAGCTAAACAAACATGGCTCAAGGAAGGAGATAGAAATACAAAGTTCTACCACATGTGTGCAAATCAAAGGAAAAAACGCAAGGCCATCCACAGAATATCCAATGATACAGGTCTACACACCTAAGGAGATTAATGGCATATTCCAGAATTTCTTTCAAGTCCTCTTCACCTCCTCTCAGCCCAGACAACTAGACGATTACACAAATGCACTTGAGCCCATAATCACAGATAAGATGAACTTCTCCTTCACCAAACAGATTTCCATTCAAGAAGTCAAACAAGCCCTCTTTAGCATGAATGGTCTCGGGTCCCCAGGACCTATGTTCTTGCCAATTTCTTCCAACAACACTGGGATATTGTAGGTCCAAGGATTTGCTTAGCTATACAAGAAGCCTTCAGTTCCACCTCCTAACCTAGGGAATTCAATGAAACCCACATTTCCTTAATCTCAAAGGTAAAGCACCCTTCCAAGGTCTCTGAATACATACCCATCTCCCTCTGCAATCTACTTTACAAAATCCTGGCCAACAAACTCAAAGTGATTATCCTTGAACTGATTTCACCTTCCCAGAGTGCCTCTGTCCCAGGCAGATTAATAACAAACAATGCCGTTGTGGCATTTGAAACTTTGCACACCATGAGAAACCTCTTGAAGGATAAATAAGGTTTTATGGCACTAAAATTATATATGAGCAAAGCCTATGATAGGCTTGAATGGCCTTTCCTAGTAGCAGTTATGACCAAACTGGGTTTTGCCAAACAATGGGTCGAGACCATCATGAGATGTGTGAGCACTATCTCTTATTCCATCCTTATCAATGGTATCCCTCATAAACCCTTCTCCCCATCAAGAGGCATCAGACAAGGAGACCCTCTCTCTCCCTACTTATTCATCTTATATGCTGAGGTTAGGGCTGAGTAGAAATCCGAAAATCCGACTCCGAATCCGGCTCCGCTCCGACTCCGACTTGTCGAAGTCGGAGTCGGATTTTTTTTCCTCTTGGAAGTCGGAGTCGGAGTCGGAGTCCATGATGAACCGACTCCGACTCCGACTCCGCTCCGATCCGACTCCGACACTCCGCCTCCGAATCCGAATCCGACTTGATCATCTGACTCCGCCTCCGATTTTATACATATTTTATAAAAATATATTTGTTTTTCTATATATTAATCATTTAAATTTTATACAATTATATATTATATATTTAGCTGAACTCAATAATACACTAGTTAAATAATATATTTATACTATAATATATATATATATATATATATTGACTAATAATAGTTTAGTATATGACTATAGGTAAATATCATACTATTACAAATTTACAATATTACTACCATGTAACACTAAATTATTAATTTATAAATATAATAACATGTAATACTAATGTATATATAATATACTATAAACACTAAGATGCATAATAACATCAACATGTAATACTATCCAATAACTAAAGTATTAGTTACTAATACTATATATATAAATCACTATAGTATTAGTATTAGTATAGTTATACTAATATTTAGACTAATACTACTATATAGTTATACTAAATTAAAATCAGCATAACAAATACTAATTCATATAGTTATGCTAATCACTATAACTAATACTAATATAGACTATAGTTATAACTTATAGTATATCTATACTAAATCATTATAACTTGTACTAATATATTATATAGTTATACTATATCACTATAACTTATAGTCTTATACTAATATAGTTATACTAAATCACTATAACTATATTAGTATATATAACTATATAGTATATATACTATATAGTATATAGTATTAATAATAACTAATAATAATATAACTATTAGTGTATAATGTATTACTAATATTTATATATATTAATATATATATCAAGTATAAGAGATTAGAGATTTAATATATATATATATATATATATACATATTAAATCACTAACATACTAATAGTATGATAGTATAGTATTAGTAATTAATAATTATACTATAAGATATAGTAATATATATACTATATTATATATAAAATAGGCCATAATGGTGTGGATTAGTAATAGTATAATTAGTATTAGTAATAGATTCAGTTGTTATAGTAATTAGTATTTAGTAAATTAGTTATTAACTTATTAGTATACTACAGTCTACTATACGGTGCCGTTTCACCTCATGATTCTTTGAATTAGCCTTTAGGGTTCCTGAGTTCCCGAGTTCCCCCAATCCCCCTCTCCCATTTCAGAATCCCTCTCGCGCAGCCCCTCTCTCGGACAGCCACACTCTCGCGCAGCCCTCCCCTCTCTCGCACAGCCCCTCTTTCTCGCGCAACCACTCTCTCGCGCAGCCCTCCCCTCTCTCGCACAGCCACACTCTCGCGCAACCCTCCCCTCTCTCGCACAACCCCTCTCTCTCTCTGCGAAGTCCATAGTTGTTCGAAGTTCTCCCATTGCCTAGGTCCCTTCGTCGCCGTCGATGGCCTCTTGAGGTGTACTGCAGCTGTCTGTTACACTCTCAATCATAGATTAATCACTGCCCATTGAAGATTCGAAGTCGGTAATTACCCAAACTCATATCTCTGTTCTTTAATCAAATATTTGAGGTTGCTAATGTTGATTTATTTCTATGGTTATTTCCAGATTTGGCTTTTGATAGTGCTCCTTCCAGATCTTGGTTCACCACAGTAAGCTCCTAGACTGCCCTTGTCATGTACTGATTTATACAGTTAAATGATTGGGTTTTAATTTGCTGATTAGTAATTTGGGTTTATTTTGCTGATTAGTAATTTGGTTTTAATTTGCTGATTAGTAATTTGGGTTTATTAGTGGTGTTTTAATTAATGTTGTTGGGTCTGATTGTAGTGATTGTAAGATGAAAATATTGTTCTTGAAAGGATGTTAATGCTTTTGGGGCTGTGTTTGGCTGTTTTAGTGGTGTCTTGCATTCATGTTGTTGGGTTTGCTTTTTATTTTTTTATTTTTTTATCTGTTTTTCTGGGATCTGTTTTTGTTGAACCAATAAAATTTTTCAAATATGTTTCTGTTTTAGTGATTGTAAAACATCCATAAGTTGAGTTAATGAGTTTGTATTGTGTTTTTGGGGTTGTGTTGGCTGTTTTAATGGTGTCTTGCATTCATGTGGTGAAGATAGTGCATCAATGGGAACATTGGGGAGTAGTAGTAGTACCTTGAATGATGATGATCCCATGAAATTTTTGTTGGGATTCCATAAAGACCGAAAATCAGCATCCTTGATGGATTGTAAGTCTGAACTAGAGCGGTATTTGTTGGAGGATGTTGAGGTTCCTACGGGAAATTTTGAAATTTTGGTATGGTGGAAAGTCAACTCAAGCAAATATCCGGTTCTTGCTCTAATGGCAAGAGATATCTTGGCCATTCCGATCACCACCGTTGCATCTGAATCGGCATTTAGCACAGGAGGCCACGTCTTGGATCCATTTAGGAGTTCTTTGGCTCCTAAAACTGTAGAAGCTCTTGTGTGCACGCAAAACTGGTTAAAGTCCACTCCTATATGCTTGAGTCAAAATTATACGGATGCCATTGATGATGCGGAGAGTTATAAGTTAGACTCAAGTAATGTATTTAGAGATTTTTTTAAGTTGTTATATATGTTGCTTTTGACATTTTGTGATACTAACCTCCTATATTTTAACATCTTAATGTAGAATTAATCACTGGTACGGCCAACTTACTTCGTGAAGATGATTGACATCTTGACAGATTGAGCCTTTGAGGTTTGAATTACTATCTAAAATACTAAATGCTTCATGCTTAATTCTCTTTACTTTTCTCTTTACTTCTACTTTGTTTATACCATATTTATTTAAATTTTAGAGATCTCAGTTCAAACAAGCTAAATGGATCCATTCCTCCAAATAGGCTTTTTGAGAATATATATTACAACTATGTAAGATTCCACATCTTCCTAATAAGATGTAATATACATGCTTTTTATGTTTGTTTAAATTTATTTTTCAGATGTAATTAAAGTTTGATTGTTTTCCTTACTAATCTTTTCATTTTTTTTTCAGGCACATTATGAAAGTTGGAACATTTGGAAGTTTGTAACATTTAATATCTTTTGGTTCATTTGTTGGGCTTTTGTTACAATTGTAATTTGAAAGTTTGTAATTTATTTTATTTTGGTTCATTCGGACAATTTGTATTTAAATGTTATTGGGATTTAATTTGGTTGGCACTTAGAAACTTTTGGATTTCTTTTGTTGTTAGAATGGAACTTAGAGAACATATATTTTTGTAGTGGTAATATTATTATAATGGGTGTGGATGATGGATGGTAGGTGACAGGTGACAGGTGTGGTCCGTGTGTTTATTGTAGTGATTATTTGGATCATGGATGTGGATATGGATGATGGGAGTACATGTAAAAATAGGACTTTCATTTTATTTTTAAATTTTGAATGCATGTTAGTATGTTACTTGTTTTATTTAGTTGTATTTTTTGTTATAATCAAAAAGTTTAATTAGTTTAGATTATAATTTTGAGAAAATTGAAATTTGAAAGCCTACAAATTTTTTTTTTAAAAAAGTGGGTCAAATATGAAGTTAAAAAAGAAAAAAAAAAGTCCAACAATCCGACTCCGCTCCGACAAGTCAAAGTCAGAGTCGGAGCGGAGCCTATACACTTCAGAGTCGGAGTCGGAGTCGGAGTCGGAGGTTGGGCTCTCCGACTCCGAATGGGTCGGTGCTCAGCCCTAGCTGAGGTTCTTAGTAAACTCATTCAAAAAGCTAGAACAAGAGGATCTATCACTAGTGTCCCTATTGGCAACTCAGAGCTAACCATTAGCCATCTCTTTTATGCAGAGGACTGCTTGTTATTTTGTAGGGCCAACCCCCTTGAATGGAGTAGGTTACTTTTTTTTATTGGAAACATATGGACAAGGTTCAGACCAAAGACTAAACAAGGAAAAAACTTCTATTCTATTCAACAAAAACACAAGGTCAGAAGCTAAGGACATCATCACTGCAATTGCAGGGGTCAAATCTTCCCAATCCTATGACATATACCTTGGCTTACCAACTCAGATAGGGAGGGCCAGAAATGCAAGCTTTAAACACCTCATTGATCGAATCAGGAACAAAATCAACAATAGGAAGATGAAGTACTTAAGTCAGGCTGGCAAAGAAATCCTCATCAAAGCTGTCCTCCAAGCAATCCCTACATATAACATGAGTGTTTTTAAACTGCCCAAATCCATCGTGGAAGAGTCAAACTGGTTACTAAGGCATTATTGTTGGGGCCAACAAGAGGACAAAGGAAATGTCAATTGGAAGGCCAATTGGTGCTCCTAGGACCATCTGAAAAGGTCAAAAATTACAGGTGGCCTAGGTTTTAGGGACCTGGAATTCTTTAATATGGCCTTACTTGTAAAACAAGATTGGAGACTAATTCAACATCCAAAATCACTAGCTACAAAGGTCCTTTCAAACAAGTACTAACCTAATGGGAATTTCCTACAGGCTAAAGCCTAAAGATTAGCCTCCTTTATATGGAGAAGTATCCTCTATGCTAAGCCCCTTTTGAAAGCTGGTCTCATATGACGCATTGGAGATGGACAAAGTACCAATATCTAGCTAAACAAATGGCTCCCACACATGATTCAAAGCCCCATCAGGGACTCAGTTCCTGAGGTCGCCATAGCTACTCTAATCGACCAACACACTCTATCATGGAAGATGACATCCTAAAGACCCTTTTCAATGAGGAGGAAGTCACCACAATACTTCAAATCCCAGTCAGCCTATGCAAAAGTCCTGATAAGATCATGTGGTGTGGGACAAAGAATGAAGTATTTTCAGTTAAGATTGCCTACAACCTACAAGTGTCAATTCAACAATCCTCTCAAGGGCAAACATCCATCTCATGCCACCCTAAAAAAAATGAGGGAGAATTTGGAAACTTCCCATGACCAACTTAGAAAAGCTATTCATCTGGAAGGCTTGCCACAATGCCTTACCCACCAAGTCCAATCTCAAAAGAAGAAGAATAATTGAAGACTCCTTATATCCAATCTGTAGCCAAGCCCATGAAACCATAAAACATGTACTTTGGGAATGCCCATCAGCTAATGATGTTGAACTACTCCTCTGTCTATTTCCAAAAGCATAAATATTCTCCTCATTCTTTCAAAGAAATGGTTCTATCTATGTTTGCAGACTTGGAAGAGTCTTTGTTAGTTGAATTTGTAGTAATCATTTGGAAGCTTTGGAAGAGAAGAAATGAATTTATATTCAAACATATTTTTACAAATCCTCTTACTCTCTCAATCTAGTCAAAACAGAAACAAGAAAATTTGCAAATCCTTCAAAAACTCACACTAGCTGCACCTCTGATAGCGGTGCTCATTGCTTCCCAATGGGAGCCACCTCCTTATGGAATCTACAAAATTAATTGGGATGCAAGTCTAAATAAACAAAATTGTAGCAGTGGCATTGGTATGGTTATCAGAGATTAGGAAGGAAAATTTATTGCAACTATGAGAATGAAAAGACCTCTTTTCCCAAACCCTTACCTTGCTAAATCCCAAGCTGCTCAACAGGTTGTTCTTCTAGCAGCTAATATTGGACTTAGGCACATCATTCTTGAAGGTGACGCATTGCAGGTGATTCAAGAACTCACAACTGAAAGCCAAAACTGGTCCTAAGCAGGTCAGCTATCCATGGAGACAAATATCCTCCTTCAAAGTTTCAAATCATGGTTTGTCAAACATGTTAAGAGAGCATCTAATGAGATTACTCATACTCTAGCTAAACATGCTCTAGTTCTCAATGATCTACTCATAGAACTTGAGGACATTCCTAGTTGTATTGGTCATTTGGTCTCCTTTTGATGAATATATTTATTCTATTTAAAAAAAAAAACTATTTAGCATAAAAAAATTTCTCATTTTTTTATAAAATTTTTAATCTTTTTAATTATTAAAAAAATATATTAATAGTTACTCTTTTAACTACTAAGTAAAAAAATTAAAAAAAAATTAAAAATTAAAATACTCGAATAGTAACTTTAAGCAGTAACATTGAGGAAACTAAGTAGCATTTTCTTTTATATATATTAGTAATGATATATATAAAAGAAAATATATATAATATATATATAATATATTATATATATATATAATATATACAATTATATATTATATACAATTATATATTATATATAATATATATAAATTTTATATAATATTAAAAATATTATATATAATATTAAAAATTTTAATTTAAAATATATAATATAGTAAACCGGTTGGGTCCGATCCTAAAAAAATAGAATTGGAACCAGACTGGTACCAACCGATTTCGGACCTGACCGGATCGGTTCCACTAGTTCGGGCCGGATTGGTCCGATTTTCCAGTTAAATCTTACACTCCTACTATTAGGGTCATCTAACCTATTTGTAGAATATAAATTGGCTTCATATACAGATTACAATCATGCATTTGGTTTCTGTATACAGTTTCTTTACCATTTGGTTGGTTATGAATTAATGAATTGAATATCGGGACAAAAACTGCTATGTTATTGCAATATTCTCTCCAAAATGCAGACGTCAGGCAACCCAAAAAGTTTTGGTCGACAATTTTTCAATTGTCCAAATTGCAAGGATAAAAGACAGTATAGCTTTTTCGAATGGGTTGATCTTGAAATGGAACTACCGGATTGTTGTAAACGAACTTTGAAATCAACACATCGAAGAAATGAAATGATAGTATCTGAAAGAGCAAAAATTAAACACATAAAATTTCAATCGATGAAGAAGAAGTACAAAAGTGCCTTGATTGCATCTTGGATTGTATTTATTGCATTATTTCTTAGTTTGAAATTTAATGAGCCTTCATGCTTGTAAATCATTTAATGCTACATTAAGATGCACTTAGCTTTTTGGAGCAAGCTATATTTATATTATTTTTTATGAATATTATTTGTTGAATGGAGTTTTTTATGATTCAAATATTAAGTATTATTACTTTACTTTCTATTGGAATGTTGAGGCTAACTTGCAAATTAGGAAAAGAATTAAATACCAACAAAGTGGATGGAACTATTCAAAACCAAATCTTCTTTTACCAAGAATCTTATTTACTTGATGATAGAGATCAATAATATTTAGCCAACCAAATAAAAGGTGTAACTGGTGACAAAAACGTCTATACAATCATTGCCAACAAATTATCCCCATATAGATAAAACATGAGAGGAACAAAATTAGTAGGTTGAGTTGCCATTTGCCCAAAGACCATCATTAGTCAACTAAACCCTAAACATCAAAAGAGACGATGATCCAGTCAACCACAAAAGTATCATGGCTACAAAAGTGAATAGCACCAAAAAAATTTCAAGATTTCCAATAATTAATTATCTTGAAAATTTTAGGATGCTCCATACTCTTCATTTTGTGATATTGTTAGGAATTGCATATTTCTACAAACAAAGAAAAATTTTCACAAAGGGTGACAATAAGTGACCAAATCAAACATTTAAATATAAAATAAATAAGATAAGATTAGTATTCATTCATACATATCAAATGTTGTTGGCATAGTGGTCGGGTCTGGAGGTAATGTAGTTGAACATGGTTCGCTCATACCACTATAAAAAAATATTTCATCAAGTTAAAAGCTTCGCACAAGGAACATACGACATAATTATAAACATAATGAAATCATTGCAAGTACCTATGTGATGGACATTTCGTTCTAACATGCCGTTCTTGTTTACAAATGCTGCATCGTCACTTATTTGTTGGTACATTTTCTTTTGTATTCTTTTGTCGTACCGTTTTGAGTTTTCCTTTAGAAATAATGATTGCAGGATCTTGCAATGAAAGTTTAAGACTATTTTGCTATGAACCACATGTCCCTCCGTGTTACCACCACTATCATCATCATACTCATTAAGAAAAGCTCTTGATGAATAGTTTATATTCCCCTACAAGCATGCTCATATTTTTTAATAGATAGTTACCCTCATCTTAGCAACTATTTAAAACTATCTTATCAAACGATATTTCTTATCAAATGCAGTTGGGATCGTCTCCAATGGCCCCTCATCGACACAGATCCCATTTACCATGTGTCTCTTTGCACTGATTGTCCACCTCTCTAACACATATGATTGTAGCACAAGGTCCAAACAATTTTTTTTTTGTCAAAACTTGTAGGATGTGCTGTCATAAAAAGTCAATAAATTCAAACTTGTAACATGTGCAAGTGACAACATTTTTTTCCATCGAAAGTGTTACTTCATATGCCGGATTTTCTCTCCCATTAATGGCCACCAAATAAATTTTTCATCCATCTTCCTTACGTGTTTTGTGTGTCTTGAACCGTTGGCTGTTACATAACTCATCTTGGAAGATCAAAAAGGATTTTCTTGTGTAAACCTTGGCCACTTCCTATTCAATACTGTAAGAAGTTTTCATGATTGGCCTCGATATTTTTGTCTTCACATCTTTTTTTTTCTCACTTAGATAATGGGCATTTAAAGCTGTATCATATTGATGGACAAAATTACTTACCATCGTACTTGAATGAACATAGTTTTTACAAAAATTTGTTCATACTCTCACTTCGTTGAGTTATGGACATTCCAGCGTAAAATGTAAATCTCAAGTAAGCGAGCACCCACTTTTCTCTCTTGACATAAATAGTTTGCAACCAACTATTTTCTTCCAACTTATATTTCACTAACATTTCAGTTCACTCCAATTCAAACTATTGAATAGTTACCGTGTCATGAATACAGTGGTTAAAATCATATTTAAATTGTGGATATAGGTTCTAAACATGAGCTGGATGTTCAGGGATTTTTTGTAGGATATGCCATAAGTACAATTTGTGAGTTTTATTGGGCAATACCTTCACAATGATTTTAGTCATTGACTTGTCATCATTAGTTACTATTGTAGAGGGAGCACGACTAGGTATTGCTTCCAACCATGTTTTCAATAACCATGTGTAAGACTTGGTTGTCTCATTTATTAATAACGCACATCCAAATATAATAGATTTATAATGATGGTTAACTCCAGTGAATAGAACAAAGGGCATCTTGTAGCGATTTGTTAGGTACGTAGCATCAAACATAATGACATCCCAAAAATATTGATATGCAGCTCTTGATCTACCATCTGCCCAAAAGCAATTTCCCATCTGCATGAACTTGAATCGAATATACTGAGCTTGGATTATTATGTTCGCTTTCCAAAAAGCACTCATATAACTTTTGTGCATCTTCCTCTTCAAGTACTTGCTTCCTTCGATTGTCTAAATAATTCTGAATGTCCTTAAGAATGCAACTAATATTATAATCACCACCGTGCTCCTTACTCAATGCAGACATTATTTTCCGTGTTGGTATCTCTGACTCATTTAGCTTGTCTATTAAATTTTTTTGCGTCGGTGTCACTAGTTTATGACCACAAAGCAAAGCAAACTTGTACTCTTAGGTATCAACAACTCATAATTATGTTGGAGTACAAATTTAGACACAACCCATTTGTCTCAATTCTTCTTTATTGTCATCATCGCTTTACAACCACACTTTATTTTTGGAGTCTTGAGTCTTACTTTCTGTTTAAGTTTAAAATTATATCGACGGAATTCTTCTCTCAAACACACATACTCTACACCAATTAATGATTTGTCTATGCTTGACAACTGAGTATGATTTGTTCAAATGCTAAAACCAGTTTTTCTGGAGAAGGTTTTATAGCAACTAAGTGCATCCTTTACATCGTCAAACTTTAGTTCCACATACGGGCTCCAGATATGATGATGACATTGTATGGCCTTCCTTAGGCATGTTCATGTCGAGTTCAACCTCACCATCCTCTTCAATCATCTCAACTTCATCGGCGCTAGAATTAGAACTATCTAAAATCTCAACATGATCTTTTGATGTACTCGTCATTCACGCAACCTAATATCATTTACATGGCAACAATAGCTCAATAGACAATCAAATAAAATAACTTTTACCAACTATAACATATATCCAAAAATTACAAAACTCAGCTACTTCAAAGGTATAACATAATTTGAACTGGTTGATTCGGCTTTAAAGTACTTAAAAAAATGATTATGTCAAATCACTTGTCTATGCCTATCACTCAATTTACAGTTCATATGCATATTTCATATACAAACTTAGTAGGTGAAGGTATAACTACATTTTGAAACATGACTAAAGTGGAGAGGAGACATTAAAAGTTCAAAACGATTCTCCACCTTCATTTCAAACGATTATCCAATTCTCTATCATCTGACCTATCACTCTATAGTTGTATCATCTGACCAACAGATTACCAATGGAAAAGAGCAATGAAGGAAATCGCACAAAAAATATAACAAAAGACCAATGAAGGAAATCATACAATATTGCCCCAAATAGAAATTTTTTTACCTTCCGTCAGCTTCAAAGACGAGTACAGGTGGAGAGGGTAGATTTCATTGAGGGCAGATGGAGAGAGGGATAGAAAGCAAATAAGGAGTCAGTTTGGTGTTGTCAAGTGCAAGAGAATTGTGTTATAAATGCCTACGTGTCGCAATGTTAGTGGCTGGTGTGAAAATGGGTTTCAAACCCATCCGAGTGGAAGCTTTTCTCATATAATAATTCAATCTTTGAAAATGATGCAACAATTATAGAATATACGTATACTGACCCTTTTACAAAATTATTGGTGTAAAAATAAACTAAACAGATAATGGTTCTAATAAATTAGACCTAGACCTAAAAAAGGGAATGCTGGAATAACAATTTTGTATTCTAATAATGGACTTAGTCACGATTGTGATTGGCATTTGGGAAATAAACAATTGAATCCTCTATTATGAAGTCGTTGAAAAATATATCCACGATGATCCAAATTGGTAGAGATTCATCAAACGAATGTACAAAGGACCATCCCCAGCAAGGGTGGCGAGGGGTAATCCAGATTTGGAGATAGTGATTTCAATCTTGTCGTGCATGTGGGAATTGGTAGCAGGATTATGCACCAATGTGGAAATAGCACACGGTTTGGGAGGTGTGTGTCGTGCATGTGCGGTAGTTTGGGGCAAGGTAAACAAAAAACTTCGATTCCATCCGATTTTAAATGGATTTTAACATTTTGAATCAATAAGAAATCGAATCGATTTTAGTGTTTATTAAAATTCAATAAATAATTTTAGTCAATATTTTGAATTAAATCGATTATCGTGCACACCGAATCGATTGGTCAATGAACGATTCAATGAATGATTCATAATGTTCACTAAAATTCGAAATTGGATTGATAAGAAACCGAATCGATTTTAATGAACATTTTGAATCGTTCACTGAATCACTTCATTGACCAATTCAGATAGATTCAAGAAGATTTTAGACCAATTTGAATTGATTCCAACCGATTTAAAATTATATTTATTTTTAAGTTGTCTAACGACTGAGTTTATTCTTTTAATTTATTGTACAAATATATAATATAACTAATCATATATTAATTTTTTCATCATTGTATTCAATAAGAATCACAGAAAAATTAAAAGATAAAACATGTAGTCTTTATTTTTTTAGTTGAACACAAAATTAAGGAGATGAACAAGTATTCTATATTAAATTTATGATTATGCATAAACTACTAAATTTGTCATGCGTTTATAACTTAATGATCTTTATCTTATTCTTATATAAGATAAAAAATGTCGATAATTGGGGTTAAATACATAAAATACATATTTATTGAAACTATTTAATTCATATCATATTTTTATTGAAAACTAGTTAATGAATTTATATATTATACTCTTTTATACATGATATAAAATGCTTGAATTGCATCAAATGTGATTTTTAATACTTTTGATCAATATTGAAATATTTGATTCAAAATTGTCATGAATCGCCTAGTTCAATTTGTTGAAAAACCTGATTCATTGAATCGGTCCTTACTTGGTTCCGAACCAGGTTCTGATTTTTTCGAGGCTTGATTTGGGGCACTTCTTGTGATACCCAGTAAGTGATAATGATGTATGAGATCCAACATTATTTAAGAATGATATGTTTAGGGCTGAGCAAAGATCCGAATAAGACTTCGCTTCGTTTCCGCTTTGGAAGTCGAAGCCAGAGTCGTTGATGAATCGACTTCGACTCTGATCCAATCCGACTCTGCCATTTCGCCTCTGACTTCGCCTTCAAATCCGACTCTGACTCTGACTTCAACTTGGCCTTCTGACTCCACCTCCGATTTTATACATATTTTATAAAAATATATCTGTTTTTCTATATATTAATCATTTAAATTTTATACAACTATATCTTATATAGTTAGTTAAACTCAATAATATACTAGTTAAATAATATATTTATACTATAATATATAGACTAAATTGACTAATAATAATTTAGTATATGACTATATGTAAATATCATACTATTAAAAATTTACAAGATTACTACCATGTAAAATTGGTGCATGCAAAATTGGTTGAAGTCCACTCCTATATGCTTGAGTCAAAATTATATAGATGTCATTGATGATGCGGAGAACTATAAGTTAGACTCAGGTAATGTATTTAGAAATTTTTTTAAGTTGTTATATATGTTGATTTTGACATTTTGTGATACTAATCTCCTATATTTTAACATCTTAATGTAGAATTAATCACTGGTATGGCCAATTTACTTTGTAAAGATGATTGACAATTTGACAGATTGAGCCTTTGAGGTTTGAGTTATTATCCAACAATCCTTTAATTTCTTCTATATATGAATCTATCTTTAATTTATATTATTAATGTTATTATTTTTAATAATGATTATTTCAGAGACCTAAGTTCAAACAAGCTAAATGGATCCATTCCTCTAGATAGGCTTTCTGAGAATATTACAACTATGTAAGATTCTTAAGATATGTTTGGGAGGTGAGATGAGAATTTTGTGTTTTGTTTTAAAGTTTAAAATATTATTTTTTAATTTTAAGATTTGAAAAAGTTAAATTGAGATTTGAAAAAGTTGTATTGGGATTTGAAAAAGTTGAATTGTTTATTATATTTTGTATAGGAATTTGAAAATAATGTAATGATGAGATGAGATAAGATGAAAATTTTGTATAAGACAAAAGATCCAAACCTATCCTAATCTTCCTAATAAAATGTAACATACATGCTTTTTTTTTTTTTATGTTTGTTTAAATGTATTTTTTAGATGTAATTAAAGTTGAGTTGTTTTCTTTACTAATCTTTTCATTTTTTTTTTCAGGCACAACTTGAAATTTGGAACATTTGGAAATTTGTAACATTTAATTTATTTTGGTTCATTTGTTGGGCATTTAGAAGATTGTAATTTGAAAGTTTGTAATTTAATTTATTTTGATGCATTTGGAAGTTTGTAATTTGTTATTGTTGGGAATATTTAATTTGGTTGGCACTTAGAAAATTTTGAATTTCTTTTGTTATCAGAATTTAGGAAACATTTGTTGTGGTAGTGGTAAGTAAATATTATTATAATATGTGTGGATGATAGATGGTAGGTGTGGATGTTTATTGTAGTGATTAGTTAGATGTGGATAATGGATGATGGGAGTACATGTAACAATAGGACTTTCTTTTTATTTTATTTTTTTAATTTTTGAATGCATGCTAGTATGTTACTTGTTTTTATTTAGTTGTATTTTTTTGTTATAATCAAAAGTAAATTATTTTGTTTAAATTGTAATTTTTGAAAAAATTGAAATTTGAAAGCCCACGTAAATTTTATTTTTTTAAAAAAGTGAGTCAAATATGAAGTTAAAAAAGATAAAAAAAAAAAAAGAGACAAAAATCCAACTTCGTTCCATCAAGTCGGAGCTGAAGCGGAGGATGTACATCTCGGAGTCGGAGTCGGAGTTAGAGGTTGGGCCCTCCAACTCCGACTTGGTTGGTGCTCAGCCCCTAGATATGTTATTACTATTTATAATATTCTAATGAGACTCTAATTGTATCATTAACTAATATTTTTGAAGTATATGCTATGTGGGTTAGACATTCTATTGAGACGTTACAAATGGTATTAGAGCCTATCATAACCATAACTGTGGGACTTGAGCTGTACCATCTACAGATTGGCCAAACGAGAATGTCGAAAATATAAGAGAGAAAGATTGTGATATCTCATTCTAATAAGTTATAATGGTGTATAGGATTTCACATTATTTAAGAAGGATAAATTCATACTTTTTATAATGTTTTAATAGAATTCTAATTATATCATTAATTATATATATTTTATATAATATAAGTCATAAAAGTTAGGCATGTATTGGGACATTACATTTTTGACTTCGAGCTTTGAAGGGCGACCGTTAGCGAGCGTAATGATGGCTGCATGTGTGGTAGTCTAACAGTGAGAATGTGATAAATTAGATAGATATTTTCCAATCTAATAGAGAAAAAAATAAACTAAACGAAACATATAGAAAAAGTAAGATTTCAAGCCTTTCACTATGAAATAACGTTTAGAGACTTCACTTGGTGGAGAGAGACGCAAATCCACCAAGATAGGCACTCATTCTAGCTGAAATTTGGAGTCTCACGTGGCAATGGTGCGGCCTATAGATTCACTTCCAAGGTGGCAGTGAGTCAAGATCGAAGGTGCCACCACCCCGCAAGGGGTAGAATGAGGGAAGGATTCTCCTCCCTTAATTACTTCTTTTAAACTTTTTTAAAAATTAATTTTTAATAATTTTTATTGATGTTGATGTAAGAGTAGGCATGTAGATTTGTTATTTGTCGGATTTTGCCATGTGGAGCCGCTTGAGAATTAACTGACGTTGGATCAAGGTGTTTAAGGGTCGGATTCAGAAATTAGTTGAGACGGTTTGTAAATAGTAAAAAATAATATTTTTTAATATTATTATTATTTTAAGATTTAAAAAATTAAATTATTTATTATATTTTATGTAGAAATTTAGGAAAGTGGTTTTGAAATTTGAAAAAGTTAAATTATTTATTATATTTTGTGTGAAAATTTAAAAAAGTTTAATTTGAGATTTGAAAAAAAAAATTATTATGTTTTTTGTGAAAATTTAAGAAAAATGTAATGATAAAAATGAGATAAGTTGATGTAGTTTATGAATCCAAACCACTAATTATAAATTATTAAAATTTTAAATATATAAATGTTGCGAGTTTGTAAAGTAAATAAAAAAAATTATTTTTTATACATCAAGCATACTGTTGATATGAAAGTTATTAATTTTACTAATTGATATTTTGATTTTTTAAAATTATAATGTATGAAAAATGATAATTACAATTTTAAAATATATAAATATTATACACTCTTAAAAAAATGTTCTCCACATCCTTCACGCCGACCCCCGTTCCGGCGAGCAAACAACGGAGACCGAAGCTCGATTACACCAGCCACCGAATACCAAGGGTTCCTTCTCTCTCTCCTACAACGTACTGGCGAGGAAGAGAGGGCTTGATTTCTCAACCTCAGCCTTCAGTCGGCAAGGTAAGCCACCGTTCGTACCCAAAGAAAGTCGGTATTTCCCTGGTTTTCATATTTTCTCCTTCAAAAGAAATTTATCTGTGTTTACATCTTGGAAGGAGGGTCAAGAACAAAGAGACTGTGATTCCTGGCCCAGATTCTCGCATACCTGTTGTTTTACTTGGTGGGTTCTGACTATTATCCTTACATATTTGGCTTGTCAGTTATTTTGAACCATTAGGAGGAAATGCCCAAATAAATTTGAACTACGAAGTGTATAGATTTTCTTAGAAATGAAGAGTGGCAAAACGAGAAGAAATTATTCCAAAAACCTAGCCAGCACATTACACATTTCTCTCACAGGGCAATGGTGGTTTGTTGTGTAGGACCCACCAAGTAAAACAACAGGTTTTCATATTGCCAGTGTTCATTTCCTTGACATTCTTCCTTTCACGTTCTCAGAGACTTGCGATGGGTTAGGAACAGAAGTGCTACACGGGAAAAGAAAAAGAGATGCTGTTTGTGAAAGGAAAAATATTGGGACCAGTCACTATTGAGAGAAGCCACTTATGTACATATTAAGTGGGATTATCTATCTTTTAAAAAAAAAAAAAAAAAGGTGGGATTATCCAAATCACACACTTATCAAATTCGAAATTAGCATAGGGAGAGAAATGATGAGAGAGATTGAAAATGAGAGAGATGATGAGAAAGATGATGAAAGAGAGACGAGAGAGACGAGATGAAAGTGAGACCAAGATGAGAGAGAGAGAGACAATGAGAGAGATGATGAGAGAAAGAGCGCTGGCTAGAGAGAGACTTGCTGAGTGCAAAGTATGCATTGTTACAGTGGCTGTTCTATATCATTGCTCATTTGTGAAAACAAAAATTCTTTGTAGTCAATTTTTTTTTATACATTTTATTCCATTAATATGATTGGTCGTGTCACTTATTTTAATATAAAATAATTATTTTAATAAATCACATTAATAAAATATGTAATGAGCACGCAAAAATAAATCTATGTAATAGAACTCTTGTGACAATTCTGTTTGCGATGGTTTTCGTTTCTGTATTTTTTTTTCCACGTCAGAGAGCCCGCTGAAGCCTTCTATAAAGCCACAAGGGGGTGGGGGTATCCGGTTTTAATCCGAACGGGTCGGGTTGGATTAGTTTAGTTCTGGGTGATTACCGGGTCGGGCCCAAATGTAGCTTGGACGGATCGGGTTGCAGGCCTTCAGAGGGGTGCGGGGTGTGTTAAAAAGTAAGGCTACTGTATAGCATGACTCCGAAAAATTGTTTGTAGCTTGCAGCCAGCACGAATACAGGCCAAGTATGTTTGGTATTTCATACGGAGAGCTCTTCCTCTTGATCGGTGCCACCGCTGCCCTCGTTGGTACTCTCTCTCTCAGTTTAGATAAAAGTTTGGTTCCAAATATTCCGTATGTTCCATTTCGATTTGGTCATAGCTTTTCTGGGGTTATTTGAGTTGTGGAATTCGGTTATGCGGGTCCGCTTTATGACGATGTAACGCAAATAAAAATTGATTTTTTTTTTTCTTTTTGCGAGAGTTATAGGCCCAAAGGATCTCCCAATTTTAGCTAGAACTGCGGGGAGGTTAGCTGGTCGAGCAATCGGGTACGTTCAATTAGCTCGTGGGCAATTCGACAATGTTATGCAGCAGTCTCAAGCTCGTCAGGTAATTTATTTTACTTCCTCTTTTTATACCTCAGTGTACAGATAAATAGACGGATGAGGATGCTTTGTTCTTTGAGTAAGAGATTATGGTAAACGTGATCAACGGAATCGTTAATTTGGCCCTTCGAGAATGCATTTCAAGCTTATCTACACTTTGTGACGAATGGGTTTTAACTAATTTTGCCATTCTTTCTGTTTGGAAGTCGCATGGAAATGATCATGCTGAATCACATTGACGAGCACTATATATGGCTCTTTCTTTCTATTTTTTTTTACTTTTTCTGATTTAAGGATTGGATATAGGTCTATAATCCAATCCAAGGGAACCATGGAAGATTACAGTTTCCTTATTCCAACTGTGCTGCTTATTTTGTTTGAACTATTCTGTTCGACATATAGGTCTATTTGTATCCTAAACAGCATCCAAGGATTTGGAGAGAGAACGAAAGAAGCACTCCATTGTTAGGGTGAGGCGGAGTGCTTTGGAGAAGATTCTTTGCTCATGTCATGATGGGATATGTGAGGCAATCGGACAAATGGACATGAGCTAGCAAATATGATGTGGATGTTTATGCCATTATTCTCTTGTTGACGGATGATGATCCCCAATAATTCTTTTTCCTCCAAAAAGTTTCTGCAATCCAGAAATAGAGAAATACAACATGTACACCTCACATATCAAACGCAGCCCTCGGATCTGGACAACATGGACTCAACATTAAATACTGTGGAGTTTAGATATTGTGTCTATTTCTCTCTGAATTGTTGGAAGTGTTTGTGACAGAAAATTGTAGGGAATCTAAATCTCTTGTTGATAGAAATGCTCCGAATCATTCTTCATCTCTCTTCCTAGGGCTCATCATGGTCTATTTAGCTAGGTATAGCACATAGGCCTTGCTATTAGTACCAATATTAGGCATGTGTTTTCATGGATTTACCCCCTAAGCTAAATTCCTTTCTGGCCACAATGTTCTTAGAGCCCTGGTGAAGACATGTAATGTGAATGATGTTCTCAAGTGGTACCAATGCATTGTAAACTGAAGTTCCAAGGCAAGAAAGAGTGGCTATAAAGAGAAGTTAGAATTATCCAAAAGATAGATAGTGCCTGGTTAAGATAAGCAATAGTTTTGGTAATTTTATAACAGCAAAATACACAAAAGGTTTTTCAAACTTATGTGCTTTGCATTAATCTTTAGGTTCACAAAGAACTTCAAGATACAATGGCTCAACTAGAGGTTATTCGTCATGAAATCCGAGGTATCTCTTTTATTAATCCTGGTCCTCTGACTCGAAGGCTGATGGACGAACCTAAAGATCCTGCTTCCAACATAGATTCTGGTACACCAAGTCTCTGAAATTTTTATGTTATTGGGTTATTTCAGTACCTTTGCAAGTTTATTCCCTCTGTTTAAATGTTATTCTTGTTCATCATCCTAAAATGTTTTTTTGGTCTCTCTCTGCCAAGCAGGCAATAGACCACCTGATAAGTGTGAAGAAGCACAGAAGCCTATAAATGCTATGATGAAGGTTTTTTTTTTTTTTTTTAATTTTTAATTTTTAATTTTTATCTTGGTTACATCATTAATGTTGCTTCTTACTTCGGATCATCTTAATCCCATTTTATGCATCTCTCTCAGGACTATAGCTTCAAAACCTCAGGTTTTGTTGATCTACAGAGTCAAGCTACTGCTTATGCTAGATTGGCTGAGTCTGAAACCTTAAAGACTGGTTCTTTGAGTAGCATTACAGAAAAAGAGAACATCATTGATGAATCTACTCTCTTCACTGTCCTCCCAATTTCAGCTGAAAGCACTGGGATGCTACCAGATCGAAAGGGTAATAGTACTTGCCTCTATCAGTTAGTATTTTTATCCATCTCTAACTTCTGGTGTACTTATTTAGTAATGGAACTTCATGTTTTTTCTGTATTTAGTTTCTGTGCCTAACCCAAGAACAGCGCACATCAGTTTGGACTGGAGATTTTCCTCCCCATATTAAATAAGAAACTTAAAAGCACTTGTGCTTTTTCTTGCTAATTTTTTAGCTGCTGCTCTGCAGTAATTAGTTAATATCTTCAGCCTGTTTCTTTGTACCACCTGAGACCCTCAATCTGTTGGCCTGTGCCACTTCTTGTTCCTATTGGTAGAGCTTTAAACTTTGAGTTTCATTGAAAGAAATAGGCCAAGTATCTTTACGATGATTTCTCTTGGAAGTGGTGCAGTACTTTAGGTACCAAGGATAGTAAAGATATTAATTTCTGAAGCAGTTGAAATTGAAATTATCATCATTTGCAGTCTACTCTTCCACCTCGTGTTCTTTTCTTGAAAGAAATCTAATTAGATATTAGAGGCCCGTTTAGATACAAAGGTGAGATGAAACCATTTCATTTCATCTCATCTAATTTCAACTAATAATCTCACTACTATTCACAAGCCATCTCAACTCATCTCACTATCCAAACCAAACAGGCTCTAAAACTGATGCGAAGAATTGTAACCTTTTGGAATAGATGAAAAATTGGTTGTTGAAGACTTGAGCTTGATGGCTGTAACAAAGAGAAATACGGGGCTTAGATTGTAAAGCCTTAACTCTGGCACGTATTTTTCATAGGGATATCTGGTTTTGACTTTGTATGCAAGAAATCTGTATGAAAGGATTTGTAAAGGTAAACTATTTTGCTTAGGAAATAGTGGACATCTCATATTTCAGTAAGTGGACATCTGGCAAATTGCTTAGGAAAATGCATTTCATTATACATAGATCTTGTATCCTTTTTATTATCAGTTTAGCCAATAATCGTAGTTAACTAGTCAGTAGTAGGAACATTGGATTAGCTGCCTAGAAAAAGGTTTATTCATATTAAGCTTATGAATTTCAGTTTTATTTTCATTCAAAGAGTTTAAACAGAACCGTTTGTCCACGTACATTTTATTTAACTTGTAATCGTCATTCAAAAAAAGGAAAACTCCTCTGTGTACATCGCTTGTAGAAGTCCCGATTATTATTGTTGGTGTTGTCGTCTTATTTGTTCATTAATTTACGTCACTGAATACACTTCTTTAAAAAGACCATTCAACATACTTAAGTTTTTTGAAGGGACAATGCTAGGGTGCACAAATGTGCACTCCAAATATGCAAATGAGTTTTTTTGTTTTTCTTTTCTTTTTCTTTATGCATTTTTTAAAAGTCCTTAACCATTAACAAAAAATAAAAAGAAATATAAATTCACTAATAGTCACTTCCTTAACCATTAAGAAAAATAAAAATTCAAATTCAAATATATGAGTAGGCACATTTGGTGGCTATATTTGAGAGTCATACTATCATTTTCCTTTTTGAAGATAGCTTGAAAGGAGTTTTATGTTTATGCAGTGTCAAATATTTATATCCAAATACTTGTAAAAAAATATATTTATGTCCAAATAACTAACTCCATGGATGTGGTGGCAGGAAGTGCAAAAGGATCAGACATTGTGTTGGAAGCAGTACTTGAAGCAGAAGTAGCACGTAATGCCAAAGATTTCTTTTCACAACCCCAAAATCAAATAGACCGAATAGATAGGTAATGCTACATTTGGATCTACCCATAGGGGGTTGGGGGAGTACATTTTCCACTCTCAAACTAACATATGTTTTACACATACCACCCTAAACTACAAAAATTGATACAATGCACCCTCCAATTATTAAAAGGGACACGCACCTCTAAACACCACCGACTGTCAAATAACACTGCATTAAAGCATGAAGGTGAAAACTAAAAAGAAATGTCTTCACCGGCTGCCAACAGTTTCTTCGAAATTATACTGAACGGGTTGGTTGATCCCCCTCCCGTTTCAGCAACTTATCCTAAGGTCTCATCACCAAGAGCTCCCTGGCAATGATATAGAAACCAGCCTGCCTGCTGTGGCAGGCGTCTTTTTTGTTTCACAATAAGACCTGGACGATTATCCCTACCCTCGGGTAGCTTACAGGTTTACGTCCATCTCTGGTCAGGTACAATTTCCTTTCTTTTATTTTTTTTCTATTTAATCTTTCAGATTTGGACAAAAGGTTCTATTTGACATAAAGTGGTGGTCGGATGGTGCAATGTTTCGATTTCGGTTGTTTGGAGTGCAAAGAAATAAAATACTTGTTAATTGGAGGGTGGAAACCGTATCTATCCCAAATGAAAATTTACGTTCATATTTCAAAATTTCTAGTGAATTCTATATGAGACTGTATATTGTTAATGCTGATGAAGATGTCAATGGTTGAGATCGTTACCATGTAAGTTTTGCTAGCTGTCACAGGCTCTAATGAGAAATTTGCTCTTACATTGTATAAAACCAGTTCATAACAACTTGCGCAAGTCAGTTTGTATAAATAAATCATCTATATAGTGCCTGCTGTTTGCCAGAATTGCCTTTGGCCTATGGGTTGAAGTCAATGAAGTCCTCCAACTTGAAAGAGTAGAGGATTCTTATAGGAGAGGTTTGGATAGTGTGTTGAGTTGAGAGTCGAATAAAATAGTGTTAGAATATAATTTTTTAATATTCTTTTTGTTTTTTACGTTAGATGAGCTGGTTTTTGAAACTAAACAAGGCCTTAGTTTTAAACGGCATTCCATTTGCAACTCACATGGATAAAAAACTGAAAAAAACTATAGTACAGGAACGGTACACAGCCCAGGTGTTTAAAGACTAATGCTTAGATTATAATGTTGTACATTTTATTTTTATATCTATTTTATACTTGAAGGTTACAAAAACCTTAATTTCTTTTTTGGGTTTTTGGTTGCCTTCGGTTTTTTCTAGAGAAGAAGAAAAAGAGCAAATTTTTATATCTCATCTGAACTGACTTTGGCGCCTCTTTCCTGATCAACTCGGCAATAGTGAAATTTTGATAGGATTTCCAAATTTCAAAGCCGTATAAGAAAAGGAGGAGATTTTCTTCTTTTGAATCAATGGCTTGTTTGGGAACAAAAATAATTTCATCTCATAATTTCTATAATTTCCTTTTCAAATAGTATTAAAATACAGACATCTTTTAATTTTAAATTTTAAATTTTAAATTTTTTTATCTAATCATTACTATTTTTTTTAACTTAAAAAAATATAAAAAATAAAAATTATATTTTAATAATTTTTTTATTTAATTTTTTTCTCATTTTTTTAAAATTTAATAAAATATTTTTAAAATTATTTCACTATAATTTTCAAAATTCTTATTTTATCCCACTTCACAACCTCAATTATTAGATTATTAGATATAAGGAATGTTGTTAAAGAGACATTTTGTTGCCTAGGGCAATCAATCACCGTCAAAAACAACTGTTTCCATTAAAAGCAAGCTCATGATCACAATCTCATAAATGCCAGATCCAATAAATCTTTAAACAGTTTTGCTATGGACAACCGATATGTGTGAACTGGATGTATCCGGCTGTACGCAAAAAGGCAAAAGTAAAGAAAAGGCAAAAGGCATAGTTTCAGATTTTTCTTCTTCCTTCGTAGAACACACTTCGAAGCAAAAAATATTTTCTGTTATTATTCTTCTTCGGTAGCAGACCATTGCGGCAACAAAGGTTCACAGATTTTTCTTCTTCTTTCGGTGTAGCAGATCACACTTTAAAGCAAACAACATTTTCTATTTTTTTCTTCTTCGGTTAAGTAGCAGACCACTGCAGCAACAAAGGTTCACAAAAGCTCAAACATCAACCAGACTTCACAAAATGGATGGACAGCAACTTGGTGATTTCTTGAAACCCAACTGCGCCTTTTCCATTGAAAATGAACTTTAGCTTTTCATCACAAAAAATTTCCCTCTTATTGGCAGGGTCCTGGAGGGTGCGAGAAGACTCAGTGGCACTGCCAAGGAATTTTCCAAGTTGAGGAGAGATCGGATAGCTCATGTTCGAAGGAATGGTTGTTGTTGTCGTCGCTGTGGACGGCTTCTTCAGTTTTACAGTTGAGGTTGAAGCTATCTTCGCACGCGCCATAAGCGTCTTTGTTCCTTCCACTTTCTTGACAACTAAACAAGATTGAGAACAACGTTTTAAAGTTGTTCGATTCATTGTTCTTCGATTTAAGATAACTTTTTTTTCCCTAAAACAACCGGCCACGTGGGACGCGGTGCCCCTGGCCGGTTGCAAATAGACTTTTTTATCTTTAAACCCTTAATAAGGGGAAAAAGAGGAGAAAAAAGACTCCATACTCCAAAAGAAACCATCTCTAGTTTTGCGTAGATTTCTTTTTTCTATTTTTGTTTTTTAAATTGAATTCATAATCAATGGTGTAGATAAGAAAATGTAGAAGCAAAAGAAAAATGCCACTATATATATTCGAGTCAAGAAAATCCAATCATGATCCTCTCTCTCTCTCTCTCTCTCTCTCTCTCTCTCTCTCTATATATATATATATATATATATATCCAACCCTAAAGGATTCCACAACAGTCTACATTCAATAATAAATGTGAATCGATGTCCGAAAGCAGTAAACAAATTCCATAAACTAATGGCCATAAACGAAACCCCCATCAACATGCACATGGTCTTGTTCCCTACCTCACTTGGCTCATGAATTTTAATGACTAATTCCTCACATAAAAAATAATAACTTGCAACAAATTAAAGATTGGAAATTAGGAAAATGATGGTATATACTTATATATGAAGAATCTTCAGATCAGGAAAACAGTAGCATTTATAAATTTGAAGGAATAAAACACACAACAACATGAAAGCATGCCGCATTAATAACAAAGCAATAAACATGGCAGACAATAGGCCAGGGGGGGCTAATAATTAGTTTATATATTGCTTCTTAAATATTGTGATCTATTACAAAGCTCGAGATTCTTAATCTTGATGATATCTATATACGACCAAACATCAAATAAAAATTACAGACAATCAAAATCAAAGAACACCGGCAGGCCAGCAGCTGCTTAATTAATAATTAATTGATCCATCAAGTGCCTTAATTATCCTTTTAATTAGTCCTCATCATGCATTAATGGCCGATACATGATGATGATGATGATCACTTTGGGGAAAGCTAGCTAGCCAGCAGACCAAGCTACACGTACGTAGTTTAGCTACGGTTCTTGCAGTACTTCTCCATGGCTCTGGGTGCTGGATCAACTCGATCGGACAAAATTACAATATTAGTTATATGGAATATTGCCGTTTAACTAATTAATTAATGAATATTAGAAGATGCATACCAAGGCCAATAGCTTCTGATCCTTTCATTATGCGCAGGCGCTTGCATGAATCAACAAACATCCTATATATATTTACACCAATATTTATTCACTTTTTTTGAAAAAAGAAAAAGAAAAAGAAAATATGCCTGCAGAGGTGAATTAGTAGTACTACTTACTCCCATGGAACATCGCCCACGAGCATCCAGTCGCCATCCTTATCTTCATAGGTGGGCACATACTCGGAGCTGTTCAGTAGATCCATTAGCTTGCTCTCGTTCATGAAGTCAATCATTCCTTGGTCCCCATAATTGCCTTCGATCGATTAAAAACCATAAAATATATAACTATCTTATATAAATATATATATATATATATTTATAATTGCTTGCAAGAATTATCATGTGTTGATCTTTTCACCATGTATATATACATAAAATCTAAATACAAGACTGAACAACCTGAATCTGATCTTGTTTCTTTCTTCTAGCTGGTTTATAAATTGCATCATCATGAGACTGGAAAATAATTTCTTAAACAGTACCAGCTGCAATCTTCTTCTTCCCCTTAATTACTTGTATATATAGAGCCATTATATTATATATTAATGTAGAGTACTCACCCATGGTGAAGGAACTGAACATCTTGGCCAAGGCATCAGAAAGTTCTTGGTAACTCTTGTACATTTTCAAGTCCACTTTACGAAGATATGGTGCGCCGTCCATGCAAACCTTCACCAAGGCCGCTGCAGCACTTCTGCTGCTGCCCCCTGCAGCCTTCGGATCTCCTTCCAGCTGATTTTTATTATTATTATTGTTATTATTTTGAGCCATCATCATGTTCTTCCTGTACGATCGCACTGGTGGCCATCCCACAACTTGTGCCCTGAAATATTCCATCTTTCCCCGTATTATTTAACTCCATTTTTAACAAAACTATATAATTATCAAACCCTAATGTTTATGGATTTACTAGATCTTTTTATACCAGAAAAGAATAATAGAAAATATGTTGAAAGTTGAAACTGTAGGCCATAAAAAGTCAGCAAATTTTTTCATTCATTGGAAACGTACTTACAAATAAATATATATGCAGCTTAAAATTTAAAAAATGGCTTTTCCTAGATTTAGAAAATAGAAAAATAAAATTGAAGAATCTAAGAATAATTAGCTTACTTGGCCGGTGGCTTAGCCGGATCCTTGGTGCAAGTAAGGAGGTTCTTTTCCTTTGAAGCATTCTCCGACACGCTCTCTTCCAGCTTAGACTGAAGGTTAAGTTTCAGATCAACAGTCTCCGAGAAACCTCTTTTTCCGGTAGCTTTTATAATAACGTCAGGTTCGCTCCCACCGCCACCACCAGGCAATCCCAGACACAGCTCAGTCTCCTTGAAGTTCAAATCACGCTCATGAGAGCCCAGCATGTTCACCATTTTCCTGCTAACTTCCATGTGGACAAGAATGCTTCAGAAGCTTTAAAGGGTTTTGCTTCCTCTATCTATATATGGCTAATTTGTTGGTGATTGTTCGACGTTTCCCTTAATTTGCTTGTGTCTGCTTCCTTCTTCTATTATTGTGTTGCTTAGCTCAAGAGTTAAGAGAGACCCCCCCTCCCCTCAAATAATATAAAGTACTGCCTGGAAGTTTGTGCGTGTGGCTGCATGTGTACGTCATGTCGAGCTACTTGTTCCTGTGCATGGCACGTTGACACGAGGGGATACCTGGGACGTTGATCTTGGAAGGGTTAACCGAGTTTGATGATCTTAATGATTTTGCCCAAATTATGTCAAAATACGTACAACACCTAGCAGTGATCCACTGTAACGTGCATGGCTGTGGGATATGTGAAAATATTATGAGGTAAGTATTGTCTAGCCATACCCCAGCTTGATGTCGTGAATTTAGCAGTACTTGTCTCTTGGTAAAAAAAGTGTGTTGGAGATACGTACTTCATGTCTAGCTAGCCAGAGAAAATTTTCATTTTCTGACCTTTGCTTCAAACCTGCTGCATGTGATTAATTAATTAACTACAGATCATCATCATACTTCGTGCAGTCATAATAGTTGTAACTAATTAATTGCCACGAAAACAAGACAATTTCATGAAAGATTTAGATCATGTACGTCATGGAGAGGAGTTCTATTGGCCTCGGATTACAATATGATCATAAGTACTTGAGATCATCACACGCAAAGGTAGATTGTTGAGACGGTTCAAGTGCGTAGTTCATGCATTGATGGTAAAACCTACAAAATTTGAGATGGAAAAATCTACTTATCATCATTTTTATCACCATTCTCTCAACATGATCCAGCCTTAACGTGACATTAAATAATAGGTTTACAAATAAAATATAATAAATAATCTTTAATAATTTAATACAAGGTCATCATAATGGCGAGAAGATAATGATAAAATGAATGATAAGTAACATTACTCAATTGAGATAAGAAGAGAGGTGAACAAGTTCACGTTTATTTTATGTTTGAGTTAAAATATCTCATATCTAACGTTAAATGAATGCTATCAAATTTAAATGCATAAAATCATCCTCACCTGCCCATTCCAACAAGGGTGGAATCAATTAATTATCAAGCCAGGACGATATTTAATGGAGTTTCAAGTGGGAATCAAGTAGTTTTTTGCCTAGCTAAAAAGATAATTTAAATAAATATTGTGCCAAATATTCAGGTTATAAATCTTCAAACATGCAGGCTGCAAGCCGGGTGTATGTGAGCAATGTCGTAGATCAAGAATCCCCAATACTATTATTGTTGGAGGGTCATTCTCCCATCAGTTTCATGTCCTTTTAAAAATTAAACTCCTTCGATCGATCTACTTCTGCAGAGATATATAGTACCACACAAATTTAGCAAATCACAAAAAAGAGATTTTCTGCAGCATCCCACCATGTTCCTTTCTGCCGCTCCTTTCCTTTTCCATCATTTATTGGGTACGTTGGGTGTTGGCATCAGAAGCTAGCTAGCAATGGCATATATTTCCATGCATCTGTTATTATAAACGTAAAAATGTACATAGTTTACGTTAATATATTATTTTTAGGAACCTTCCAAATATATATGCACATGGATGAATGATTTGTACCATGTTAGGGCTACTCCATTATTATATATCTCTAAATAATTAGCAACGAATATAAGCACATAACATCATGATTAATTAGAATCATTATTAATTAAACAAGTACTACCAATTACTTTCTGGTTCAGGTCTGATTGATCCACGATGAAAACTCAACAAATATTCTGTATGTATAGCTCATTTTTCATACTGAAAAATCTGGCACTGTTTTTGTCGCGGGAAGCGTTAGACAGAAAGTTTCCTCGACATGATTCAGCTTGAGCGAAGGCGCTTGAGTCTAGACAGAGAGTCGCTCGACAGTAGTTACTTTTTCATACTACTTTGATCTGGTTTGAAGTTTAAGCTAGGCTAGTTTAATTTACAGAGTATATGTACGTTGATCTCTTTCCATTAGTTAAGCTTTCCCGGTCTGCACAAATGAATGGATATTTTGTCCATGGTTAATCTTTTTTTACAGCAAGAATGAATTGAAGTGACTGAATCGTGACTTTGGCTCACTGCAGGCTAGTGATTGGCATACATGTGTTTTGGATAAGCACATCTATAGTGTCACAAACCCCCCTGCAAGACACATGACATCAATCAACAGTTGTTCTCAAATATCATTGATTTTAAAGCTTTTAGGGCATGGTGGTGACTTGGAGACAGGTCACATCCTAAAGAGAAGGAAACATCCCTAAACCTTGCTGTGCCCTTGCCCTGTCAATGTCCTCCCTAACCCCATTCTGGTTTGTTTCTTTCTATCGTACGGGATGAATCTACGATAATGATCCCATGGTCTGAGACACTCCCAAGTCCCAAGCACATTATACACACATTAGGAGAGAGGGAGAGAGAGAGAGAGTCCAAATTAGGATTTTCCCTGGTGTGCCCTTCTCATCTTTTCGACTTGGTCGAGTCAAAATCATGTAAGAATACAAGAAACCATTTGTACTTGTCTTTGTTTTGGCTTTGAAATCCCAAAAACCTAGCTCCTAATTAATCTAGTATATATAGAAAGTGACTCCCATTAGTACTCCAGATCATAGATAATTTTTACAATGCATTAGTGACTTATGTTGGAAGGATTCGGATTCTTGAGGTGGTCCTAAAGTAAAGAGTAATGAATTATAATGACAGGGCCAAAATAAATACCAGGTCGATCCAGCTGGTCCCTTGGTAATCTTTCGACCACCAAATTTCATGCTATATATGTATTAACACAGCTCGATCTAGAGTACCATACTTACTGCGCCCACCAACCAATATTGGCACAACATATATAGTTTAATGGTCTATAAAAATGATTTTTGAGCTTTTATTAATATAAACAAGCTGCAGTAGTTGATCTCATGATCGCTGCTAAAAACCTGTATTCTCGTAGTGGCCGGCCACTCCAGCTTGGTTTCTACGAATCAAAATCTCAGTCCCTTTCTTTCTGCAAGTTTTAGATAGATGCAGATGCCCGCAGAGAGTTAATTACCATAAATGCGAGTAGTTGCCGTACGTACACTCACTTTCAGGGTGCTTAATACAGCTAGACTAGTACGTACTGATCTCTCTTCTGTTTTTGTCTCTTCTTCTGATCTCTACCATGCATAGCAATATTGGTGCAGATCCAGATCAAGTATTGATCCCATTTGAATTAATTCCTGCAAATTAAGGAGATATATCGAAATTTAACAATAACCCATAAATTAATAATTAATCAACAATTATCAGAACTAATTGTCTAGTTTATTATCTTGGTCCTACAAAAAGAACCGTGGGAGAATCCTCCCCACAATGATTATATTCCAAATGCTTGTAGAACTTGGGACATTGAATACCATGGTGGGGGCTGACCAGGCACCCTCAGCTTGGAATGTCTAGTTAAAAATATAGCTGACCATAGTTGCCTCTTTGTCCAATATCATTTATCAATATTCTTCTAACTTACCCATATATATTTTAAGTCAACTAACTTTGATTTTGTAAGTCATCCATGATGAAGTTATTTCATATATATATATATAAATATATACAAACCAGAGATGAATTAGTATATGATCGATCTGTTTACTGAAATCGAAGAGGATACCAGATCTTTCAGCGGCCTAGTGGGTGGCAAAAGAATCAACATGCTTTTTAGAAAGAGATTAGATCAATCAACTTATGATCCCAAAAAAAAAAAAAAAATTACCTTTTTCTTTTTTTTTTCTTTTCCTGCTACTATGATGTCAAAGTTAGGTGGGCAATAATCTTGGGGAAGGCTAGGGAGGGGACCATTTCATGATAAAGAAAAGAAAAAATCTACTCAACCTCCTACTATTTACAACATACTCCACACTCTATCTTTTTTTTAATTTTTTTTTTATTTTTTTTATCAAATATATTTTTATATGAATAGTGAATAAAAAATTATAAATAGTTTAAAAAAAATAAATAAAAAAAAATTTAAAAAAATATTAAAAAATATTAAAAAGTGTGGAGTGTAGAGTGTGGGGAAGATGAATAGCAAAACTCGGGAGAAATTAGAAGATGAGCAGTGCAATCTATGCGATTATCTATCTGAACCCAAAAGACCTCGTTATTCCCACAAAAAGAGAAGAAAAGAAAAGTTGGAAACAGACTTTAGGGGAAATTGTTTCCCATGATCTCGTATATACCACTTAGCGAACATTTTGTCCTTGATTTTGTTTTGAACAAGAGAAAAGAAAAAGGTATCTAAATAGTGACAACTGATCACAATTTTATAAGGTCCCCTGCCCTACTGCAAAACCACCTGACCCAAATCGGGATTATTTGCCACCCAACTCAAGTTTTTTTTTCTTTTTTTTTAATCTTCTTGAATTCTTTTTTCTGTTAAGAAAAAAAAAGGCGTACTTTTTTTTTAAAAATTTAATTTGGAGAAAAGATATTGACACTGTAAATTGTATTATTGCATAATTATTTTGAAAAAAAATAAATAATATATAAGATTCATATAAAAAAAATTAATTTTTTTATAATAAATCTTATTATTTTTAAAATAATTATGTGATATTTACGAGATTATATATACGTAGAATTACTCATTAATTTGGGGGCAAAAATTGTTGTAGGCTTCGATAGCCCAGTTCTGTATATTTGGTCCAATTCTGCAAGGAACTTTCCAAGCCCATCTGTTTCTTCTCTACAGTTCTAACGGCACATTTTGGTCCAAGTCGAATTCGCTGCATCATTTGAAAACAAGATCGGTCTCTTTTGTCTGGATAGTGCGACCCTGTTCGGTCTCATGCTTTGATTCTTTTTTTTGGATCAGAAAGTTCTTGTTTTCCCGGATTTTTTTCCCCACACTTCCATCTAAGAAACCCTAAGGCTGTTTATGCAAAGAGGAATTCTATGTATCATTTATTCAGTATTCACTCTCATATCTTATACTTATAATTTTTTCATAAAGTACCGAAATGTTTTTTTATAGAAGGGTGAAGTATTTTTTATAAAATGTAAAATATAAAAAATAATTAATAATTAATGAGAAATAATTTTTCAATATCAAAGAGTCAAAAAGTTTCTTGATTTAAACACATACATCAGACCTAACATTGAAATGACAATTATAGCATTTACTTGCATGCATTTGGAATTAGAAATAACAAGTGCTTTTGGCTATTTTTGTGGGAGAAATGGACTAGGTTAAAAGATCCAGGGCAAAAATCTTTCATCTGGGAAAGACATATGGGTCCCACGATCATTGTTGGTGTTCCACGTTTTTCTGGTTCCTAGGGGTCATGCCCACGAATGGTTCTCGCAGCAGAGACGTGGCTCTGGGGTTTTTACGCCAACAGATGACCGACTCCCCTCTCCCTGATGATACCGAGCAGCAAGTCTCAAGGACACGCAGGTAAACATCATACATCATACATCATAGCAGTGGGGTCCAAAAGTACCCTTCGTCTGTGCATATGTGGGTGTCACCAACTCGCACACACACCACACGCATCATGTATTTGATATTATTCCTGTCTGGAACGTCCCTTTCACGCGTTTTCATTACACGCTTCCTCTGCTCCAACTTCAAGAGACCTGATCATTAACAGACTGATTTTAATTTTTTTTTTTTTCAGTCTCTGGCTTTTTCCCATATACTTTCATTGTTTGGTTTAATTAAGGAGTGTCTATGACATAGTAAAAAATGAATTTTAAATTTTCTGAATATCGAGTCATCTAAAGTTTCTGTTTCTTGAAAGCCCTTCAGATTTTTGAAACAAACGTATCTGATGAACATCCATATTATACGGATTACAAAATACCAATTTGATGTTGGGTTGATATATTTTTTCTCAAGCTCACTGTCAAATGAAAGCTAGATTCAACTCCAAATCTTCTTGTATTTATAGCAGGAGTGACATTCTGGTATATGTATTTGTCCTAGCTTTGAATAGGCTGACAAATATGGTTTTCGAAATAACCCACAAAGCTCACCCCAAATATCCATATCCGTTGCTTCATCAACATTTCTATATCCGCTCTATTATCATTTGCTAGTTTTATTTGGATATTTCTATACCGCAAGAGATGTAGGGGCCAGTGCATGGGTGTATAAGGTGGGGTTTCCCCTTGAAACATGTGATTGGTCCAATACCATAGCATTTCATTGATGCTGGTGCAAATTTCTGCAGAAATAGTGGACACCCTTTTCTGCAGAAAGTGGTCCTGGCCAGGTATGACACAGAAAATGGGGAGCTTAAGCAGAGGGATACCCACGGATTTAATGCTGTCATCTAGAACAGGTACTGTTACAGCTCCAAAAAATATAATTTTTTAATTTCTATACACAAAAGTCAAAGCAATAATCAACAAAAATTAAAAATATAATAATAATGTTTTGTTATGTTGTTGTGTACTAATTGTGTCCCTACTAATTTTTTGACCGCTTAACCCTCCCCTGCCTAAAGCTAACTTGGTGGTATCTGTTGAAGTGTCTTGGATCCATCGTGCACCTACAGCAAAGAAAATTCTTCATGTTCTTAAAGCTCCACTTACTTGTACTATTCCTAGGACTAGCTTGAAGCTCTAAAACCGGCATCTTAAAGTTGTTTACAACTTTGTTTTTCCTATTTCTTTTAAGGATTAAGTGGAAAGAGTTCTCCTAAAAGCATCAGTTAGCTAAACCAAAAGGTATCAGCACCGACTTGCTAATGGAGCCAAATCAAACACTCCAAACTTTAACATCCTGTACAGGGGGCGCCATGTCTGTGGTAGTAGGCACAAGAGCACACAACTAAAGTTGTCAAACAACATATATTAAAACCTCTGCCTCATGTTTCTGGCACTGCCGCTGAGATTACCAGATAGCATTTGGTAGTATCCAAAGTTCAAACTGTGGGCTAGGTTTTTACAGATTATAGAACAGATGTACACTGTCGTTGAATATATCCCCAACCATGTTCTGCCTTCGAGTATTGCTTGAAAACTGAGACAATGCGAACAAACACATAGATTTCTTTAAGTTTATCAATCATCACCTTTACTTTCCTTCATGATTCATAAACTGCAGGTTTATTAGTAGAATCTCTGTGCACCAGCATGCAATGCCAAATAATCCATGTCACAGATAGTTGGTCAAAAGCTTGCCGACTAGGCTGCATCGACAACAGTGAAGTGTCAAATCACATCCAGCCTGTAATTTCTTGTGGATCAAAATCTGCAAGATTTGGTTCTGCCTGTCTTTCGAGTAGTTTTGGACCGAGCAAGTGCCAAGCTGTTTAGCTCAGGCGCCACAAGTACAAGCTCGAGACGTAAATGTTATGTTCATTGGTCATATGCCACAAGTTCGAGCTAACTTTGTGGATATCGTCAATGTTACTATCACTACGTTGCAGAAGCAATAATGATTAATGACAATTTTCAGCTCAGCCACCAATATGGTCAGACCTATCAATCGTACTGAACAATTGGATTCCACATAACTAATTAAATCTACTACGCTTTTAAATTAAAGTTGGAAAGTGATTGAAAAGTGATCATACCTGAACTATATGATATTGGAGTAACGAATTAAATTACTAGAAATAATACAAATTAATTTTATTACTAAGTTTCACAAACTGAAGTGTCGTGAATTAAAAGTTAAAATCAAAGGAAAAAAAAATTTGCTAAAAGACATGTTTTCTTATAAATTGTAAGTTGAGTTGGCAATTCACCATGTGATTGGTGGCATTTTTTAGTATAGTTATAGATTTGGGAAACATCAACATGTATATTAAGCATATGTAGTAGGACTTGTGGCGTCTCTATCATTACTAAAAAGTAACACATTTATATATACAAGATGCCAACTTAGTTAATTTGTAAGACTTTAGTAGTAAAATTCATATGACATCTTTATCATTTTTCTTGGAAATAAGATCTTAATCGCACACCACATGCAAACTTTAGGGTAATGCTAAGATTTGTTTGGTAGAATATCGATGCTCAAGGAATACAAACATACAATTTTGGGGCATGGTGTTCCAAAAATTGGTTTGGTAGAATTAAGTTGCATTTGGGTAGTGAAGTATTTTCATGTACTCTCTGAATAGTAGTGAAAATGAAAAAGTAATGATATAATATTAATTAATAATGAATAGTAGTGAGTTATTCTGCGAATACCTGACTCAGTATCCAAACTAGGCCTTAATTAACTTGATCCGCATCCTAAACACAAGACTAGGGAGTATTGGGATTCATTTTTCAGATGGTAAAACAAGTTTAAAAATGATTAAAAGTCTGCTAATTGCATGCCCCCATGGCAACAACTTGGATGTTTACTAAGATGTTAATGATTACTGTTTATATATAATGGTGATCAAGCCGATCTCAAGTAATTCACAGTTGAACTCAAGTTTTATGCTCATGTTTGGTTGAAAAATTATCAAACCAAGCTCGAAGTCATGATTCATTAGTTTGGTTGAAATTACTGGGCAAGTATGTTAATTTATAAATTACAGTTCCGTTTAAAAAAGTCCTATAATTTTTTTTCCGCCTTAATTTGTAAATTCATATTAATATAAGCTAACCACCAATACTTATGTAGTGAGTCGAATTAATTAGAACTGTTCCAACGGAACTTGCATGTTTTGCTAGACTTAATTACAATAAATATATACATACAATATACATATATATATAAATATAAATATAAGAGTTTTTTTTTTCGATGCCTAGACAAACTAGTTTCTCGTATTTGACTATCAATTGATATTTTTTTTTTAACACCTATGTAATACTTTATGTACCATATAGTTATTTGTTGCACGATGTTGGGTCGACTGAATTATAATCGAGCCGGACCAATAACCAAATTATCATCTGCTCGAAAATAAAAAGAAATAATAATTATAATAATAATAAAAAAAAAATGTAGAAGAAGTAGAATAAATATAAAAAGTTGCATGTCAGGGCTGACCATGCGGTACTACACATGCCATCCCACATGTCATGTACCTCACCGGCCCTCCATTAACCAAATTCAAAACACTGCGAAAGTTTATGTCCCACATGGCCATGCTATGTCCATACCAAACATACATGTGGACCCCTTCCACATGGTACTTGCTCCTCTCCTTCAAACCAACGCTCCTGATTTCCCTCCCACAACCTCCCAAAACGCATCTTGACCGTTCCTCTGAATCCCTTGGACTTCCATTTGGGCGGCTGAGCTTGTCCCACTCTTGTCCCCCTTTTGCATCGACAAGTTGCCTCAAAGGTGCTGCTATTGCTACCGACAGCTTAGCTTGAATCACAAAGCCATTTCACATCTCTTTAATGCCTTGTTTATGATATTCTATAAAATACAACCTTGCATTCCCACCTTCACCCTATCATACCTTTCCTTCAACTTCTTTTTTGTTCCAAGAACTTGAGCAGCCTCCAAAGAATATTACAAACACCAACCGAAGAAGGCGCGCAGAACTTGTGTACCAATCCATCAAGAAGCAAGATCAAGATCTTCTCAAAACTTTGTTTTTATCTTTGTATCAAAGATTAAAGGGGAAATGGAAAGCAAGGTGGCATATGACAATGATCTCAACCTCAAAGCAACCGAGCTTAGATTAGGGTTGCCGGGGACAGATTACAGTGAAGAACAAGCACTTTTTAGTCCTAGAAACAACAAGCGGCCATTGCCTGAAGCGAACGAGAAGTGTGGATCAAAGGGCAGTTCTGATGCTCCACACACAGGGAATGAAACTGCCCCTCCTACCAAGTAAGTACTTATAACTCGTTTTTGTCCATTTATAAGTTTCATAAATTAGTAGAGTTCGTGGAGTTTCGGTCATAGCTAGGTTTGAATCTCGATCGACTTCCTCCCCAAAAAATTCCAACTCATATAATTTGTTACATGACAGGGCACAGATAGTGGGGTGGCCGCCGATCCGATCATACAGAAAAAACAACCTGCAGCCGAAGAAAACTGAGCCCGAGGCTGCTGGAATTTACGTGAAAGTAAGCATGGATGGAGCCCCTTACCTCAGAAAAATTGACCTAAGGATCTACAAGGGATACCCAGAACTTCTTCAGGCTTTGGAGAACATGTTTAAATTCACCATCGGTAAGAATTACATCGATTAGTGTTGCTTTGGTTATTGATGTTTTGATATTGTTTTGGCGTGTGTTTGATGATGTTTCTGACGGTGAAATTGACCTCGGTTTTACTTTTTTTTCTAGGTGAGTACTCGGAGAGGGAAGGGTACAAGGGATCGGAATATGTTCCAACTTATGAAGACAAAGATGGTGACTGGATGCTGGTCGGAGATGTACCGTGGGAGTAAGCTCTCAATATATCTCTCTCTCTCCCACCCTCTGTGTTCTTTATTTCTCAGTAGTACTTACGGAAATTACCTGCTCTTGTTGCAGTATGTTCATGTCATCCTGCAAAAGGCTGAGAATCATGAAAGGATCAGAGGCTAGAGGCTTGGGATGTGGTATATGAAATATCCACAAGTAAAAGCAACCCTAAAGGAGCAGGAGAAGAATTGATGTCTCTGTCATCAAGAGCAAATCTCTTAGCTTGGGTTCTCGGACGAGAATTTTGGATTGGAAGTTTGGTCTCGTCGTTCACAGTCTCTAGTCTTCGACAGGGAATCGTACGTAGACAGAGAAACATGGTGCAGTTACCGTTTATTTCCTGACATTTGGCAGCAACGTCGACTCTGGAGGTCTGAGGATCTTCGATGCTAATTGAATGGCTTCGATCTACTGATTCTATCAAGCCTGCAAAAGTGGATGCATGGAAGAAGTTATTGCTTCGAAGGCAGGCAGTTGTATAAACCAAATGACATGTTTAATTATTTTAGTTTGGTTTTGTATAATATTGATATAAATTACATCAAAACTATCTACCGTATATGTCTATACAAGATCGAACCTGAAATTTATGTCTATCGTTTCTATTTTGTCTCTCTTTCCATAGCAGATTCGTTTCTACGCTAAACATGTTTAGCAGATTAATTACGTAATTATCCTCGCAGGTTCTATCTTAAATGATGACCAACGAATCTGGATAGAAGGATGGCTGAATTTTTATTAAATGACAGAGATTTTGATTTTCATAAAAAAAAAAAAAAAAGAGAAAAAGAATAAAGAAAAATACACTTTGTAGTATCAAACGCACTTTGCAACTTAGATTTCAAAGATCCACACATTATCTCTCAAGTCAAACTTAACAAAAAAGCATGATCATTATTGTCCGAATTCTTCATTTTTCTCTTTTAAATGAATCTCACAAAAAATAAATTGAAATTGAAATGATTTGACGTACGTCAGCTTTATTTTATACTAAAAATTAATATATATGATGAAGCTACATTAATGATCTGTAAATTTATTTTTATAAATACTTTTATAGATGCAAATCTTTTTATAAAAAATAAATAATATGAGAGAATTTTGTGGAAAGTGCAAATTGCAATTTCTCCATTGTTTGATAATACGAATCGCTTCATCATTCAAGTGCAGCTCAGCCTTGTACGAATTTAATTGTTTTGAGGTACAAAGTATAAACGGCTAAGGCTTCGTTTGGATGTCAAACTCATCTCAACTCATCTCAACACATCATTATAATTTTTTCAAATTTCAATACAAAATATAATAAATAATTCAACTTTTTCAAATCTCAAAACAACTTTAATATTTAAAAATAATATTCTAACAATATTTTATCATCTCAACTCAACTCAACCCAACTCATCTCAACATCCAAACGCATCCTAAAAGGAGCTAAGATAAGGGAACTCTTTTTTCATTGCAAGCTTCTCTCTCCACGCGATATATCTTCCCACCACCGTTTTCGGTATAACCACATTTTCTCCAGCCAAAAGGGATCGACTCTCCACCCTCCCTCTCCCTGTCTAACCTTCGTTGGACCTGTCCAAAGATTTTTTTTTCTCGATTTTCTTTTAGTTTCTCACCCCTAGCATCGAAATGAGCCAATTTGCTGCCTACCAGCCTCCTACGACTACCACGTACCCCACCATTAGATTCTCTAATTGTAGATCTGTTATACGGCAGAAGAAAATCGACTAAAAATGTGACGTGTATGTCTCACGCGCCGTCATGCCAGGGGAGGTTTTTCGCCGCAATGCATGTCACCATCATGGTCAACAACTTCGAATCTTAGATCCAACCTATACTTTATTGCCAAAAGGGTGGCGCATGAGCTACACGCGCCTCCACAACCAGTGGCGGTCTTTTGCTGGCGATTCAACTTATTTTCTGGTTGCTACTTTCCTATGTTTCTGCTTTTTCTAACTAATGATCAATATTAAACGTCTACTTCAGCTAGTCCAACCTAGCAAAATATAGCACACAACAATCTAGTACAACTTCTAGTCATAGTTTTATAGTCTATTTATTAGATTATGTAAAAACGGCTTCAAGTGACTTTCCCTTGTGGGAATAAATAGGTGGGGGCCAAACTTTTGGCTCCAGATCTTTTTTCTTTTTTTTTTTTCCCTTGTGTTGTATTTGTTGGTCTTGGGATGATTGTTAGGGACTCTCACCCCATTGAATCTTGTATTATGTGATCTCTTAGTTTATCTATGATATGCTTGCTTGCTTAGAAAATGAGCTAAGATAAGCAAAACAAAAATAGCAATGGTAGTTGAAACATATAGTACCATTTTTCCCTCTCCAATGGTTAGAGATCACAATCTGCACATTGGACGCAACCAATGGCAGTATATAATCATATATATATATATATATATGAAAAATTATACTCATCATTCTTACACCATACACCACACATGATTTTTTATTATTTATTATTTTTTTTCTTTTAATAAATATGTGTTATAGAGATGATGAATAGAATAATTCAATTAGTTTAGCAGAAATAAAAAAAAAGTATGGTATGTGATGTGTATAATGATGAGTAACAAAACTCTCTATATGTGTGTGTGATGGCAGGTTGTGTGTTTAGATGATTGCCGGCCGTAATATTGATTTAACATTAATAAATATTGTTGAAGGTCGACTCAGTTTCTTATTATAAACCAAAAAAAAAAATGTGACCCTTTTGATCTGATATCATCATGACCACGTGAAATTAAAACAACAACAGCTAGGTTCAGAAACATGCATGCTGCATAATTACTTCTTCTTCGAAAGGAAGGAAAGGAGGACCTAGAGCAGCTCCATGTCATGGGAAATTGTAGAAGGGCAGCGTACTCAGGTTAGGTTACCATCAGTACTTGATCGATCATTTTAGAACAACTTATAATCCTAAATTCCATTAATGAAGTGAATTTGAAGTTTATTTTGAAACCAGGATTTCTAATTTGACTTAATTTACTCGTTTGATCTTCAAATGAAAACTAAAGTACTGCATATTCCACCAATATTCCATATATAAACTTGCAAAGAACACCCAAAGGGCAGGGGCTGTTATCCCAGTACTAACACTAATTAAATATATATACATGCATATATATATATATATATATATATATGTTTGGTGAAAGACAAATATGGAAAGCAGTAATGGTTTGGTTGTCCTATTCTTTTTAGGAGTTTTTAAAGATCATCTGTCTCACCTTACATGTTATTCACTTAATGGTGGGTGGCATGAAACCCTAATTGAATACTTAATTTTCTTTGGAAAATCGTATCGAGCAGTGAGAAAATTTTTGGGACTTTGTAAACTTTATCTTAACTGATATTCTATTAATGAAGGCTGATTAGTTGGGAGCCCCAAACCATTGAGCAAATATATAAATAACTACTTATACTTTGTTCAGTGCTTCTAGTCTAAAATATGGACTTTAGTGTTTTCCCCTTAGAAAATTAAAAAGATTGCCGGTTACATTTTTCCATGCATGTAATTGAAAATGCTAAAGGTTCATTGGATTTCAATCATGAAATATTATAAGTTAGGTGAGGTGGGGATTACGAGACGACATCTTGGTGCTAAACTATTCGATCCTACAGTCTTAAAAGCAGGTTAATTTGCAAGTTCGATCTGTTTCATCTTTAAATTAACATGATCAAGATTCAAGACTATCTTCTCTTTTCCTCTTGTCTTCTAGCTGGTGATGGAGAAACAAAGTCTGACGCGAATCCGAGGTTCAACTCCTTAATGATTCTTAAGCTATTATATATATATATATATATATATATATATATATATATATATATATATATATATATATTCAGATGTCGGATGAGAATCATGCCTGTAACATAATGAAAAATACTCATTCTTCTGACCAGGTTAATTTAACCAAGATACATGCAGTACTGCCTGCCACTTGGTATCAATTAGACAATTACTGCGCCATCTGTATAAGCAACTCGGGCAATGCGCGCTTGGATCTGTTCCTTAATTTGTGTTAGAATTGGATCCTTTGGATGAGGAATAGTATCTTGTTATAAGATAAGATGGCATTGCCTTACCTCAGGTACCTTTGAGCTAGCTTAAAATGGGGATAAGCATGCAGTTGCAGCCTCTAAAGCCTAACAAAGAAACCCAATTTATTTCTGAATTCCCCAATGGGCTTTTTGGGGAACAAGTTTTCAATTAATGTGCATGTTTTGAAACTGGCATAAAACTGTGATAAGTAGAGATTTTCATGCTTGGGTTTTCCCGTTTCTGAAACCACATCTTATCACCTCAAGTAATCTTGAGATGATTCGAGGAAAAATTGTAAATATTTGTCATTATTTTTTTGGTTAAGCATATACAGATCTATTTCTCTCTCTTATCTTCAGATTCACACCTAATATTTCTGTTTAGGGGACAATGAACTTACTGTTCATAAATAAGTCATTTTGAAGTGGAAATATCTTGGCACAAGCCAGAGCGCAGTTTTTGTTTCTTTGTTTGAAATGATTTGGCTGTTCCGGCTTATCATGCCATGCTCATGTTCTGTTAGCTCTAGCTAGATGGAACCAGCACATCAGAAAAATTGGCGCGCGTCAAATTATGATGGCATGTACTCTGACAAAAACTGATTGCAGACAGGCAGAGATGATGTCTGACAAAGTTAGGGCCCCGGGGCCCTCGTCACAGACTCAGACATGAACAATGGAGTTATCACTGGATAAATTATACAACACCCATATTGGAGATCTTTTGGTTTGCCTTGAGATCCCCATAATTTTCTTTTTATCTTTTATATATCTTTGTCAATCATCCATGTAATTTGTACCCGCTTTAGCTTTATTGTAGTAAAACTATTCCTGAAAGTGAAAGTCAACTTGAGGGATAATTCAGCTCGTCTCAACTTGGGTTTGAAATTTGAGTCTCCTTATAATCACTGAAAGTTTACCTAGTCATTAACTTTAGGATCCGTAGAATTAATTGAGATATGCGCAAGCTGTCCGACACCCTCAATTATAAAATAAAAAATAAAAAACTACTCCTGAAAGTCATACTCATCGTCACGCAAATCAGATACTGTAGCTCAGGCACGGGACTGGCACACCATCCGTTTGGATATACAGATAGAAAGAATCTGCATATAGACTAATGCATTCTGAATGCCCATGGATCGAGGCTGTCCATGGAAAAGGTGCTTGTTTGCGTAATTTCAACGAACATGTCGCGAGCATCATTAACCGCTGCCAGGCTCGATTAAATATTAAAGACTAGGTGATCATACGAAGTGGAAGAGACTCGCTTTGATCCGAGAGATTGGCACCTGTGGACAGGAGAAGAAGCTAAAGGCATGCAGAGGGGTGATTCCCTTCATCGCGCAAGGAAACGGCCGCAGGGTTAAAATGGGCTTCATGTTTTGATGAGTTAGAAGAATGGGCTCAGCACAGTTGTAGTCCAGATGTCTTTGAGGCCTAGATCATGCCCATATGATTTCTGTTCATAAGCTACGGGCCGAGGAAAGGACCCAAACTGACCACAACCTAAAATTTTAGAATGGTGCTATTATGTTTTCTCAATTTGCCTATTTGATGTATCCTTAGTGTAAATTATATTTTTTTTAACAGTTTTTAAACATTTAAAAAAAATAAAAAATTAATATACTAATAGTCACTTCCTTAACAATTAAGAAAAAAAATTAAAAAAAAAAATTAAATGCATGAGCAGTCAAAATAAAGAGATATAGTAGCATTATTCATATAGTTAACATGACGAGCAGAGTCTTTTACGTCGATAATATATATTGTTATTTATTTTGTAACTAAGTCTCATTTGTTTTCATAACTCCTCTCAACTCATCTAATCATTATAATTTTTCAAAATTTTCATACAAAATAAAATAAATAATTCGATTTTTTCAAATCTTAAAACAAGAATAATATTAAAAAATATATTCTAATAATATTTTATTCAACTTTTAATTTTAATCTCATCTCATCTAAGAAAACAAACGAGATAAATATATCTATATTTTAAATTATATCATTTCAAGTTATACTTGCTAATGAGATATATTTATTCTTTAAAAGCACGATCACTAGTATACCACTTAGTCCACATCAGCAACTGCGACATATTTATGGTGTGTTACATTTTAAGTCTCTTTCTGAATCTTCCCTTAAAATGGATGGCATATTTTTAACCTACCTAAATGGTATGACATGGTCGATGCAAAAATCTAGAATAAACAGTAGTAGTTCTCATATTTTTAACCTAACAAATCTGGATTAGTAAAATTTATAATTACTATTGAGCTCAAACATCCATGATGAGATACATTGATCGTCTGTTTGGGATTGAGTTAGGAGTAGTAAAATGTATTTAAATAGTCTAAAAAATTATTTAATGATAAAATTAAGTTGTTACATATTAAAGTACTTTTTAATCTCAAAAAGTATGTTTCATAAAAACAAATGTGCTTTTCTGAATTATATGAAACGCAGTTTCAAATTTTAAAGAAAATTGTAAATGAGCGAAAATACGTATATGACTTTTAGATAATTATAGTTGCCCTTTGATCTTATTTATCACAAGCACGACACTATCTCAAATAACATTTTATGTTATTTCTATCTCAAAAAGTATTTTTTTATATTATTTTCAAACAAATGCAACATGTTTGAAAGTGTTTTAGATATATTATATATGATTATCAAATAGTAAATAACTTTTTAATATTATAACTTATTACTTAAGTTTATCTACAAAAGTCCTAAAGTTAAAAACTATATTATCCACCACAATCCCAAACATGCACTGAATAATATTCATCTCAACCAAAATCCTTATTATGTTGGAGTCAATTCCCTTTCTGATTTTATTGAGATCGACCATATGATCTTTTTTAACTTAAATACAAGGACTCTGAACTTCAAAAAAAAAGTGATGCTTTCCGGGAATGATTTAGTAACAAATTCATCATTATTGTCATTAATTTTGTTTTTTTTAACCATGGAAAGGTTAATCTTTCACAATCAATCTTCTACATTTTCTCGTAAAAATATTATTGAAATGGAACGGATCGAATAAACCCGAGGCTATGCCCGCAAGCACACAGAGGAAGAACATGCACAACATTATATATATAAAAAATACAAAAATAAAAACATTTCAATGAAAAAGAAAGACATATTATAAATATACCATTTTTTTTTATAAATAATCTTTCTTTTTACCAAATATTATCAACTCTTTGTTCCTCTGAGTGGCAATATTGCATACCTTTTTCTTTTTCTATTTTTCTCATTTCTTGGATTGGCTAGGAGCTCTTCTTTTTCTTCTTGTTCTTGTTCTTCTGATCTTTCTTCACGTTCTTCTGGGTTTGGTCCTCCACCATCTTCGGAAACCTCACATTTCGATCCCAACCATAATCTCCATAGTACTCATTCCTTCCATAATCACTCCCTGCATTCCTGAACTCTCCACCACTGATCCCTGAGGTGCCTGCACCGGAGTTCTTCTTGTTAATAAAGCCAAAACCGCGAAGTACACCAGATTTTCCCTTTGAACTCATTTTCAAATGGCTTTGAATTGAAAACCAGAGTGAATAAATGGCAGCTGCTTTTATCATGTGAATGATAGCTAGCAGCTCTCGGTTCAGTCTCTCCCTCCTTTATATTTGGTGGAGCTACCCCAATTCAATGCCAACATTAATCGTAACGAGTTTATATTTTTCATTCATAAATGATTCACGAAAAAAGAGCCATGCGGATTAGAAAAAAACAAAAAACTAGAGCTCAGTGTTATTATACATTCGTGTGTCAAATACAAGAGCTCATGCATATTAATGGGAGGGAGACATATATGGAAGAGAGATGTAGTGGGATGAAGTTCTTCTGAAATTTATTGTTTTTTTTTTTTTTTCACCAAAGTAACAAAATATATACTGCATGGTTTGGTGAAAGAAAGCAATAACCACAACTACCCATGACATAAGGTTTTAAAATTTTTCCTACTGAATTTAAGGAAAGAGGGGCCAACCCTACTCTCTCTTCTTTAATTTTAGTTGAGTCTCGGGAGAAAGAAAAACAGTCAGCTTTTGCTTTTCAATTACATATATATTATATAATTTTGGAAACATTTAAATCTAATTATTAGAGTATTTAATCCAATTATTTATAAAGACATTGAAATGTAAATTATCCTTGGTTAAAAAAAAAAAATACCATTAAAATATTCATGCACTTCCAATGATTGCCATTTATCAAATTAAAAAAGATATTCTCCATTATTTTATACTTTTATTCTACTATATATTCTTTGAAGTTCAAACCCTAGAAATTAAAAGAAAACCTTTATCAATCTTGAAATTCCGTTTGGCTACTCCGATAGTGTAGGTGAAGAATAAAATGAACATTATCAATAAAAACGAAAAATAATATTTTGGATAGGTAAATAATTATATTTTTTTTGATCGGTAATAGGTAAATAATTATATTAAGAGGTGATCATTGCTATCCTCTAGATTTCTCTGTATTTATTTGGATAATCAAATATTTAAATTCCAAAATCAATGGTGGGAATTTCGTTAAACTCGGTATTTATCACTTTGAAATTCAAAATGGACATAATAATATTGGAAATGTACGTTAAATCTCTAATATTGAATATGAAAGCAATAATTTTTCTACGAGATGATTCGAAAGGAATAGTTACATATTGGAAGGAGATCTGAGATCCAGTTGATGGATTGCTGGAAGATCTCTTACTTTCTCTTTCATCAACGACTGTGTACACTAGACAACTGTTGATGTCGGCCCACCTACATGATAGGGACGGGACAACTTGGTAGATTTGCTAATTATTTCGGTACCATGACTTTTGAATATTCTTGTAACCCTTGGCATTTATTTAAAAGATAAAACCAATCTATTTTAGAACTTTTTTACAGGAAGCAAAAGGCTTGGAAGCCCTATAAATATACTGTGAACATTTTTTTATTCTTCTTTTAAACTTCATATGTACGGCATAATATGAGTTTATAGTCTTTCATTTTCATAATTCTTCTCAACTCATCTAATCTAATCACTATAACTGTTTCAAATTCTCACCCAAAATAAAATAAACAATCAACTTTTTTAAATCTTAAAATAAAAATAATATTAAAAAAATATTTTCTAATAATATTTTATTCAACTTTTAACTTTAATCTCAACTCATCTTATCTACGAACAAAAACGAGACCTAATCGCTTCATTGTCATGCAATCTAAATGATCTCAGGATAAGGGAGTAGGAGCAAAGACTATTTGAAACAATGGGATCGAATTCTCAATCTTTTCGAGTACAGAATTATGAAAAATCCCATAAAGATATCAAATAGAATCAGATGAAATTATCGCATTCTCAGTTAAGTAATTTCGTGTATGTGACAACTTTTTAAATGAAACAGCCCTTTTCCAGACAATATCAAAGTAGGAGATGTATGAGTAAATGTCAAGCTTTCCCTATCAGTGATTCTGTAAATAAACATAATCTATAGTTTTCTAGCTATACTTTTGAAATGTGTTCTTACAAATACGCCATTCCAACTCGCACCGAGGCTGATGAGAGCCCCCACAATAATCAATCTTTGAAACCCACCATAAAGAAAAAGAGCGTACAAAATTCGGCTCCATTGTGCCAAGTTACACGGGCTTAACAGCTGACTAATTGCAACTTTTCAAGTCCCTTGCCAGGGCAGCGAAACCAGAAATAATGATCAGACAGAATTTCCAGTTCACATTTCTATCCTCAAGCTCTATGCTCACTCTATCAATAGATGCCAAATCGCTCGAACCTATGATCATAATCTACACACAGTCAAAGAGAACCACAATTTTTCTAGTCTTCCATGCAGCCCCCAAAAATGTATCACGTTGGATCCATCTTAGCATTCAGCCCATCTTATGGCAGAATAGATAGAAGGCAATGTGGAAGGCCGAATCCTGATCATTCGGAGGCTGCTTCCAACCAATTAGCTTGATTTCCCCGAGTTCCACTACCATCCTAAAGGCCTTTCTCATACCTGAGATGGCAGAGGTACCTTACTCTCTGATCCTTCCTCGCTGGATTCCTGCAAATTGTCACAATCATTTTCAGGAAGCGAGTCATCAGAACTTTGGTTTTGGACAACCGCCACTGAATGGCTCTGCAGAGTAGTTGGTTTTCCATCGGATGCAGGCTCATGCTGGTAAGCTGTATCGACTGAAGCAATGTATGATATCCCAAACTTCTGCCCATGAGATAGTCCTGGGCAAAATCCCTGCAGGAAGAACAATGTAATTTTTTACCGTTAACACTGAATCACTGATAAGGTGGACAATCCAGCTACCATATGTGAAGTTAAGTGTTTGAATATGGCTTATGCACACTAGTTTTGACCCAGCACAATTCATCCACTTATTGCTTTACTTCGAGGCTTGGTTAAGCACTAAACTGTTTTCTAAATTACTCACGTTTTAAACATGGACAGAAGGCAGGAGTGGGGTGTTCCCTTGGGTCTTCCGCAAGGTAATGCTGAGAATGTAGCTAGTTTGGCAGCATATCCATGGCTGTAGGATTTATACCTTACACATGACTTACCTTGGTCTTCTCATAGGAACACCCTTTTAACTGCCAATCCTATTTGGGAAGGTACTATTGGGAAGATGGAGCGCCAATTGGCTGGTTGGCAGTCCCTGTACTTGTCTTGGGCGGTAGAAATACATTGATCAAGGGCATGCTATCCAACTTGCCTACCTATTATGTCTCTTCTTCTACTACCTGTTGGAGTGCCAATCGACTTGAGAAGTAACATCGAGATTTTCTTTAATGGCAAGTTATGGGGGTATAACATAAATTCCATCTAGTGAAATGGTCCAAGGTGCGTTCGCCGGTTGTAGAAGGTGGTTTAGGAGTGAGAAACTTAATTCTCTCTTTCTTTTTCTTTTTTTATAAGTAGATAATGCATGGAGACCTGATCTTCTTTTATAGGTTACAAGGAAACCAGATTTTTTTTTTCTTTTAACTTTGTAGGTTTTCTCTAAAGTTGGTAATAACTAATGTATGTGGTGTTTCCAGGACAAATGACATTGAAAGCAACCACGGATCAGGATAGCATCTTTTTTTCATACAGGAACTAATATTCTTTTTTTATAAGTATATACAGCAGCTAATACTCTTAAACTGCCATTTCGAACAATAAAAATAAAAATTAAAGCAGGCCATTTAGCATTGAAGCTAAACCCAAGAAGGTATTCTAAAAGGTTTAAAACAAACCACTGACCTTAATCAACCCTGCTGTAGGGGTTGACTCAAAAGTGGAATATAAAGGAAGTCCAGTGTGAGCCTGACCTTCATGAAATCTACTGCCATTAGCTTCTAGAAGATCAGTTGTGATTTTTGATGTATGAGAATCTTCTTTACAACCCACACTTCTACAAAAAGCCCCTACATATGAACAATGTTCCCGCACTAGGGATATCTGAGGGGTTGCAGGCAGCAGGTGGCCTTCAGTGCTAAATATGTACCTGTAAATGGTATATTTTCAGTTCAAGGAAGAAATAAAATTTACAGAAGTAACTTAGTATCATAAATTCCATCGCCTAAAGATAATCTGTTGAAAGCACAAAAGCACTTACTTGTATGGCCCGTTTTCAACAAGGTTATCTGGACCAACAGCCAAATCGAAAAGAAGCCACAAGTATTTAACCTAATTATGTTCAAGTCATTAACAACATGCAATGTAAATAAAAATGACATGAGATAAGAAATAAACTTTTTTTTTATAAGTTACGAATATAAACTGATGTCGCATGTCATACATTAGCAACACATAGAATATCAAATAAATGGTTCCTACCTGTATAAGATTGTAACACCCGGGCCCAACACCAAGCCCATGTTCTATAATTTTTTTTTTGGTTAATAAGGTCTAGGAAGCCCACTTGAGTTTTAATGAGAAAATTTATTTTTTTAAAATAGGCTACGGGCCCAAAATTTCTTATGGTGGGATATTGGATTTTACTTGATTTGATAATTAGGTTAAAACCATGCAATATTTTAGGGATCAAGTCGAATCTTATTATTTGGTAATTGGCCCAAATTGTTTCTTGAACGAGTTGGGTTATTTTAGAATTTGTGACGGGCCCGTAAGAATTTATTTGATACTAGGCCCATGAAGAATATTGTAGGTCAAACCCATAAACTGGACCCAAATTTGTTAGGCCAAAGACCAGTTGTGTATAAACTCCAAGCCATGCACGAAGGCTCATCTTCCTCATAAAAAACTAGGGCTCTGCTGCACCCTTCTTCCATGTTCAGAGCATCCCAAAACCAAAGCCCCACGTTCAAGCATCAACCACCACAAAACACGGCTCCCTCTCCCCATTTCATCCCCGTCCACGCCAACCCAAACCGCAAGCCACTGACCACAATCACATTTACACATTTATAGAGAGAGAGCCATGCACTGGAAGTTCATCCCCTTAGCCTCTGTTAATAAACACCAGCAACAACCACCATCATCAAAGCCCAACCAAATCGAGAGCCACAAATCCGCTGCCCCTCTCCTCTTCCTCCACTGCAAAACGAAACAAACCAAGCCCTAGCGTGGTTGCTGCAATCGTGAACCACCACCTAATGTTATCGAGCTCGCTTCTGCAAAATCTGAAACCAAACCGAAACTCTGTTTTTAAGACTCAAAACAGAGCACGGCCAAGGAAGCAAGACCCCCCATGTCTAATGGTTTCACAACCGCACGACGCAGCCAGCTGCTGAGTGCACCAGACGCCACCAATGTGAGACACAAAATCCAGACAACCACCTAGAAGGCCACCCAACGTATGCCACGGATGACCACCAAGAAATTTGCATTGAGTACAACCGTGAAGCCATAAACAAACTGAGACCATTGTGGGCATCCCTCCCACGCTCAGCCTCTTCAAACCGCCTAGCTCCACCCAAACCAAAAGCCCCACCCTGTTTGGCCGCCTCAGCCACCTCACTGCCGCTTCGTAGCTGCTCTCACAGTGAGTCTCGGTCGCACGGCCCTGGGTCTCTCTAGTGAACATTTATCCTTACAAACTAAAAGGTGGCTTTGGCATTTTACATAAAGCTCCTTACGCAAATAGTAGAGAAGACTTGTTTTATGATATTACAATTTTTCCCTATAAATTATAAGCCAAAGCATGAGGTGTTTGAACCTATATTTCAGTTGGGTATTATTTTATGATGGGCCTAAGCTTGACTGTAGAAAACTATTGTGTTATTTTAACTGGGCTTTGGCTCACTTTAAATTAGCCTACAAAGTTGTTTAATAGAAAATATTTAAGATTTTTAAATTATATTAGTTGGTATTAAAGTTTGATAGTTAGATTTCAATAGTAAATAATTTAGAATTTATTGTCTTAGTCGGAGAAATTAAGTGGATATCAATGAATTTGAGAAATGATGATATTTTAAGGTTAAGAGAATTTTAGATGTTTAGGAAAAAAAGGTTGTTTTAGTATTTCAGGTTTAAGAATCGAAATACATGTTCAATTAAAAATTTACAAAAGTGATGTGACTATTTTATAGGTGACAATTAATATTCGTTCGACACTGTTATGGAAAAATTCAGAAAAGATAAAAAATCCAAATAAGCGGGGTTCATATGCTAGACTTTATATAAAAGAAATGAACTGAGGTTGATTTTGGAAAATTATGCATGCTTTGTTTTGAAAAGAAACTTGTAACAACCTCAGTTATTTTTTCTGCATTACTCATGAAATCTGTATAAAAGAGAAAAGTATTTCTGTCATAACTGGTGTAGACATGAGCTATTTTTGGCATTTTATTTTTGAATTGTGCAAAAATGAGTGATTATAAAATCTGAAAATTTATGCATGATTAAGTGAAGATGCTCTAAATCTGTATTTGATTATGTGAGGATATGAATCTATTCAATACTCAATTTTGATATGATGTGGCATCCGAAAACCTTTGGCATAACATTTTAATTCTGTATCTGGCTCTGTTTCTGATTTGCTCTACTCTGACCTTGCCACTTGTGTAAAATTGTGGACATTGTTTGGGTTGGTACCAACTTCTCTGTCTCTGAGTGCACCCATTTTGAAAACAAAGTGATTTTTGTGTGGTTTTTCGGGCGCCGAGAACTACCACGGGGGTTAAACATGGCCTTTGATCCGATTTGATGCTCTGATATGATATGATGATGATGCTCAGTTTATGCTATGCCAAAGGACTTTGGAATATAAATATTTTGAATCATCACTCTAATAATTTTGATAACATATTTTGTTCTACATACTGAAACTGAAAATGTTTTGCTCTGCATTCTGTACTATGTAAATACTCATGTTTACATACTAGTATATACTCTCTGCTTACTGAGTTGTTGATAACCCACCCTTATCTCCACAATATTTTCAGACGTTTTTTATATTTCAGCTGAAGTTCAGAATAGGAAGCATGGGTAAGACTATGTGAGCATAGTGTATTAAGTACAAAGAGGGTATTTGGGTTATTGGAGAATTTTATTCAATAGTTTCGTTTTGCTCTGTTGAATTGGTATTTTAGGAAAGTTGAAATTTATTTTGAGACTTTGTGGTGTTCTTAGTTAATTATTTTGTAGTAGTTGGTTTAAAACAATGAGATCTCTGAGTAATTGAGAAATTGGAGTTTATATTTGCATGATGAGATACGATTTTAAGTGACAAGAAGTAACTCACCGACCCATCCGGGACCGGGGTGTTACAAAGATAGTCTAAAAGAAATTGCAGGACCACCACCATTCAAGTTCAAAAACAACATTCAAAACGAAGGTTGAGAAATAAGCACTTGGGTTTGGCAAAGGAAGCCAATTACGAATCAATTTTGGTTTAAACAAGGTGTTTAGCTCTTAATGACTGGGATAGGTCAAGACTCGGGATGCACCAACACATTCCAACGTGCCTGAGTTGAAGCCATTGTCTAAGTGGCCCTCAATTGGGGCCCAAAACCACCCCTGATAGAGTTCCATCAATAGACTTTTCACATTTTTCATATATATAATCTAGCTCTGATAAATATTCTTTCAGGGTTCCCCTAATCTCATCTAGAGGGCAAGAACATCCATTGGAGGTAATTAAGCCTAGAGGAGAAGTGCTACCAGATCCACTTGGCAATTAAGATCTTTTGAAGACAAATGATTGCCAAAAACAAAACTCATGCAAAACTGGTACTTACAGTCTCAGCTAAGAAAAAGCTCTCCATGTGATCTTCCTGTGTGTGAAACTCTACATCTGATATATGACAGTATCCACAAGGGCATCGAGCCCCATACTGCAAGCTGGACACCATGTCCCGACCAGCATCAAGATATCTACAAAGAAAAACCTTAAAAAGGGTCTCAGTTGCAAATAAGTCAAGGTAGTGCACATATGGATATTAACAATAGCAGACTTGACCAGAAACACTAATTACCCAGTACTCTACATGGCTTTTATTTCTATAGGGGAAAATACATAAATAGAACAAAGAGTATAGCATTATGAGCATGCTTTTGGGAGAAGTACATGGCAGGGCCACGGAGGCTCATCACAAATTTAAGAGTTTGAAGCAGGCCCGCCACAGATCAAGAGTTCAACCATAATGTAACAATATGTAACACTCAAGAATTGCTTCTGAAGATATGGATCTAAAAAATTGCAGGTTCCAGAAGTCTTTCCTAAAAAATAAATCATTCAAAGTTGTACTCTTATTATGATGTCATGAGTGAGCAATTTAAGGCAATGCACCAAGAAAGGAGAAAGGAGGGTCACAACTCACAATAGGTTGATGGTCAGTTTACAACCTAGTAACTTCAACGGATTCATTTCAAAATTGCAATACACGTGGCCAACCCCAATTAATCGGAGAGCAACTATAAGCCAATCCCAATTTAAGCAGGATTAAGGCTTGATTGAGTTGAATTGAGAAGATTAAAGATCACAACAAATAAGTAGATCAGAGCAGACCTGGGATCTCTGGTAGCTTTGTAGAGCCAATACGTGCTCTCTATTAACTCCGGACGCAGTGGGTAACTTTTTTGCCCATGCTGAAAAGGAAATGTACAGAAAATTCTACACAATCACTAGACTTAACAACATTATCAAGCTAATTCTATAAAGGCAAAAAAAAAAAAAAAAACACACACACACACACACGCAAGAAAATCATGTAAATTGAGCCCATTGAAGTCTATAGAAGCTATCTAAAGGAGGAGAGTATAGAAGAAGAACGTCTTAAGCTTTTCTGTTGTATAAGAAAATATATCATCTATTGATATATATCCTATACTGACAAAGAAGTCAACATTTTTTTTGTTTTTAAAGAGAAAAAATATGGACGGAAGCGAACTACAACTGAAAACTTAAAGTCATCAGCCAAACGGTATCTAAGAAATGCTAAAATTTGTAACATGTCACCGATTTATTACAATGTGAGATGGCTCAAACACATTCAAGTTCATTCTACCTGAATAACATTTGGCTGGTGGAGGTATACTAAAGCATTCTAAAGTTCTACCTTTCATAAACATAACCTAGACTACCTCTAAAAGAAATAAGAGCATAACCTAGATATTCAGTGGTGTATGTGCTGTAAGTCTAAAACTAATAAAGCATACTGGAAATGCAGAGATTCCAAGATGGCAATCTATTTTGCCAAATGGCATATGGGTGTCATGTACACACATATATCAGATCCTTAACTAAGACACCACCACACTTCTAGTAAAATGCCCTACAAGCAACATCAGTTCAAATAGCAATTGCCTAGGGGGTTCAGATAGCGATGATTAATATACCTGAACACTGAGTGTAGCAAGATTAAAGCCCTCAGGAGTGAAACCATATCTTTTCCAGACACTAAAGAAGGCAGTATGTGTTTGAACTGCAGGATCGATGTCCCCAGCTAACACCTTGAGCATGAGTAATATACATATAATCAGAAAACTTCCAAAATCCAGTTCACCAACAAATCGCATCGAAGATAGAATAAAAATAGACCGAAAACCTGAAGGCCAGGCCAGAATGCCTGCAAACTATTAAACACTGGCCAGACAATAGCAGCAGAATCCATATTTACTTCCACATACCTGCACAGGCACAAAAATAAAATAAAAAACCAAGGCCAATAAAGCTTAATCGAATAAGAAGATTGAAAGAAAAAGGATAATGATAAAAATAGGGCAACGGAATGTCTATTTACAGAGTGGCACACAATAGCCACAAGCTTTTACCAAGGATCATTGTAAAGATAGTGCATAGCAGCTCTGTAAGCCTCTTGGAAAATGAACAGATACTCTTCATCTCCAAACAATACATAAGCCTGAAACATTGTCAAGAAAGGTTAACAAGAAAAAAACTTATCAAAAAGAAAAAAGAAAGGTTAACAAAAAACTGAAAAGAAATGTAACAGCCCAAATTCATCCAAAACAAGCTTTTAGCAAGATTACTAACATATCATGTGTCAGCATACAGAGCTCAAATTAGTTCATGAGAAGGCTGTGACCAATTAAAATACTGACTTTATTTCACTAACCGCAGGGTATACACCTCAGAAGCCTTCTAATGTTCACTGTAGAAATAAACAAATCCTATGTACAGGTGATAAGAATATAAGACTAGCAATGAAATTTAAAGCCTCATCATCTTCTTCCACTTCTATTCTCCACTCAATTCCATTTTGTCGGTAGAAGAGCATAAATTGAACTTGAAAGGAAAGCGGTAAAATTGCAAGTGGAGTAAACGGATTCCTCAAAGAAGGCAAAAAAAAAGGCCTAACAACAATAATAAAACAAGGGTTGCTTTTTCTTTCTGCTAACTATCATATTATATATCAATAAGGGCTTCAGACTGTGGTTCTCCTACCTAAAAGCCATCCTGTTAACTCACTATACACACTTTTCAAGGGTGCTGAAACAAAAAAGTTACAAGATAAAACATCTCAATGCTTGATTTCCTCGCTGTTCGGAAGGATAACAATTTACAAATTCTCTACCAAACCGCCCACCATCAATTATCACAACTCCAAAATACTTTCTAGTAAAATAAACATATGTATTTTCAAAAACAAAAGCAATAACTATATCTGCAATCACCCCTTTAATAGCACAAGAACATCCGCAAAAGAAGTTTTGCACCGGGTATAATTAGAGATTGCTGTGTATACCTTGTATACACCCTGTGTACTCAGATGTTGCCCATTGTTTTAAATAAAATTTAATCTTATAAAAAAATTTTACAATAGAAGTATATAATATCCAGCACCCTTACCTCACTGATTTATATCAATACAATTTTGTCTAATGACATAAAGAAGGCATCGTGCATCAATGGAGAGAACTAAGCTCGTTCCAAATAAAAAAAAGGATGTTATAGAGCTGAAGCAGGTTTCAGCATTTCAATTCATGCTACTAACCTTTAGGAGATACTCATAGAAAGAGTCAATACTAGTTCCTATTCCAGCATCCTGAAAAAGCAGCATACATCATTTTCCTTAGTGACAAAATAAGTGGGAGGAAAATTTGGGTCTCCCCAAAGTAAATGGAATTTTAATTTATGTGGAATTTGTAAGCTGGTTGACGATAATTTAGAAACTTTTCAAACGCACCTCAGATAGTAAAAAGCATCAACTATTATGGATCCTACTGATGCATCTCACCTCACTGCGTATGTATGTACATAAATAATGGCATAAGTTTTATGTTTATAAACTAAAATTGAAAACTTTATTTACTTCAATAAAAGATTGTTGCTCAGCCTGTATAATGAGTACTGCAATAGCTCAAAGATGTATATCCACATTCACAGAAAAACTGACAATGCTGTCAATGGGATTATACAAATTGCATTAACTATATTTTTTTTATGACAGGGAAACACGAAGACCATGCAAATGCAACATGTCTTTTACCTGGTTAAACCTTGGACCCATGTAATCTATCCCCATCACACAAATCAGGTAAATCATGGGCCTTTCACCAATGGGACGCTGCCCCTAGGTATTGTTTTCCCCCAAGGGTTTATACAAATTGCATAACTAGAAAATTACATATGCTTCTTCTTGCATGGAGAATAGAGAGAGTAAAAACTTGAATGCAATTATCTTTTGAGTAATAAAAAATTTTATTTGGAAATGCAAAAGGCATAACCCAAGGACACAAAGTAAAAGTGAAAGGCCCAGATATGTAAAAGTGAAAGATTGAGACACAACGTAAAGTTTATTTTTGTTCACTTATACCAAAAAAAAAAAACTAATATTGGCAATATGATGTTTTCTGAGAGAGAGAGAGCATTAGACATTAGACATTAGACACTAGACACTACAGAAACTCATAGTAGGATGGCCCCATAGAGAAATCACGTTAAATAGAGTGTTACCTTCTGTGTCCATTCACCTGTAAAAACATTGATATGGGCACCAACTAAATTTAGTTTTGAACGCCGCGCCCAAAGTCCACGAACTGCATTTTTGGTAACTTGTTCAAAAACTGCATGTTCATGAAGTTGAGCAATATTTCAACATGCGTCCCCCACAGAAAAGAAAGGAAAAAGAGATGGAAAATAATGATATCAATGACAAAAAAATAGAAGGGAGGCAAGGAGGGAAATACAGTGGTATCCAAGACCCTATGTTGAGAACATAGTCTATCAAGCCAGAAATGAAGAGGATAAAACCAGTACTTCTACAACCTCCTATGCAATAAAAAGTGTATAAGAAAGGCTAATGTCTCGACAAACACATAGAGCCATCATCTATAAAGTCACTCAACCAGTAGAAGTTGCACAAAGATCAGGACAAGCAAGGAGATTGAAGAATTATTAAGTTTAAACAACTGGACCAAGGCCCAAGCATATTTCTAGAAAGTCACCAGTGACGATGAGTAATGGACAACATTGTTATAAGTCTCTTAGTGTTTCTTTTTATCTGATTGAACAGATCACCTCTAGGTACCTTCTGCTCAAGATCAAGGGGTCAGCAAACTCGTCTCAGTCGAAAATAGCTCAACTGTTTCCTCATTCAGTAAAGAATACTTTTTTTATTCTAATAAACGTCTAACTTGGGAGAGAGAAAGGATTTAAAAACAAAAAAGAGCAAAGAAGAAGAAAACGGAAGCTTGAACAATGATCCTAAACATTATTCTTCAGGTCAACATGGAGGTAGTATCTAGCCTTACCTATTAATTTTTTTTTTCTTTTTTTGATCAGTAAGCTATTAACTAGCAGTGCTATGAAGTATAAAATACGAAGGCTATATTCTAGGTGCCCTTTTTTATAACTAGGTTATTAAAAAAGAATTAAATGCCAAAATGAATGCTACAATGGTACAAGAAGTATATGAAATATTCTGCGTAACATGACAATGTCATAATAATATTTTCCCACATATATTTAATTAATTAAGGGGTTCCCAACCGTATTTTTTCAACATTAGTGAATATTTGGTATCTTGGCATCTTGTCTTCCCTTACAACAAAGGTAAAACTTACTGGGATCATTCGTCAAACGACTAAGCACTCCAAATTCCAACGTCAAAGTCCCACCACCAGCAGTTGATGTTATCTAACAGACCAAAAATTAAATTTTTAATGCTTTATGTAAATAGCACAAAACAGTGAATTAAAGACGTAGTACAGTTACCAAATGAATGTCCTAGAAGGAGGTTAATGATTCTTAAATTCGAGAGTACAAACTTGCATATTTGCTCATTGTCCTCTGCAATTAGATGTGTAATCATATACCCTATTGTACAACAGCAATTAGCAAACTGGAAATTAATCAGCTGAGTTTTCACGATTTTCTTCTCTCTCTCTCTCTCCAGTTAGATGTTCCACATGTGTAATTCTTGTGTACTTTGGGCCCTGACATTTGTGTTTCCTGCTAAATTCTTTGATTACTTGTCAAAAAAATAAAAAGGTGTAGTCCTACAATGTTATTAGCTGCTTTCACGCTAGAAAGTCACGGCAAAACTCAAGAGAAAACAAGCTTGCATAAAAGGAGGAGAAAATGCAGAGAGGCCTTGCCTTGCTTTCATGTTCATCAACTCCATGCAAAAGGTTGACAGATCCAAATGGAATTCCTGCAACACATAATATCTGAAAATGGTCATAAAATGATGGATCCATTACATTTGCAATGCCCCTACATCTAACATGTACTTCATCCACAATTGAAACCAAAGTGCTTAATGTCCAATAATTGTCAAGGGGTTGGGGTCGGGCTTGGTGTATTTTGGGTTGTTTTTCACGGGCATTTTGGGTTAGTAGGGGTTTTCTATTACGGGCAATGTGTTTTCTTGTATACATCAATGTACTTGGTTACTCATTTTGATATATATATATAATATTTTTACTTATCAAAAAAAAAAAAAAAGTCCAATAATTGTTCAGCAGACGGTGTCATAGCTACCCAACTGCTTTAAGAGAGAATGTAGCAAAATTGCTTTCCACAGAGACAAACTGCTAAAGTTTCACAAAGCTAGTCATTCATGAGCCGGTTGCTAATTTACAAGGTCCTTAATAATTTTACTTGAGATTTAAATCTCTATATTAACATTCCTTTACGGCCTACCAATTTCAACCCAAGCAGCCTATCAGAACTAGACAGGTATACGGTATACTAAACATGGCAATCCTTCATTCCCTATAGTTGTATTCTTATATGTTAGGTGAGAACATTCCTAATTTAGCATTCCAAAAAATGATAAAAATATACCACCTGATTGAGCTGCATTATTGCATATTGTATACAGTTAAAATCAATACATTTTTAATTGTTTTACTATTTTATTATTGATTTTAGATGGAAAAATAATTAAGAGTCATAAATCCAAGTTGTGTTTTAAATTGATTAAAAGCATAATTTATGCTTAATTTTATAACTTGTGATTTAATTGGGCAATATTTATTCACTTGCATAACACATTTTTAATATTTTATTTTTCATCTTTTGTCTAATTTTATTTTTATTTTCTTTGTCTAGTTTTATTTCTTTGATTATTTATTATTTATTTTCCTTGTCTAAGTTTTATTTTATTTATTTTATTATTTATTTTAATTTATTTTATTTTAATTTTTTTGTTTTACAGCTTGTCCTAAACAACATGTCGTTTAACATGCGAATTGACTTCAGCCCCCTAATAAACGACATGTAGTTTAGTCCACAGACCAAAACTACATGTCGTTTTGTTTATCTTCAACCTCCAGCATGCATGAACAGCAGCACCTCCATTTCTCCAATTGCTCCGCCGTGCCCAACCACGCTTCCTCCATCATGCAGTCCGCCGTGCCCAGCCACTTCGGCCTCGCCTGCACCACCTAACCTCCTGCACAACACCTGTGCATGCCAAGCCGCCTCCTCTGTTTTTTACACCAAAATCAGAGCATGTACGCAGCCACAGAGGGTCACAACCCAGCCACCCTCTGCTCAGCCTCCACCTGATGCAGCTCACATGCAACCACCGTCTGAAACTCTACCTGCTGCAGTCCTCAGTGTCACTCCACGCACACTGCATCACCACTGGCCGCCAGCCTCGAGCCGAAACGTCCTCTCTTCCATCGTCCAACTACACATGCAAGCTGCCCATGATGAGCCCAGATTATTCTGAAAATAGTTGGAGCAACTAAATCGCCATTATGTTCAGCTTACAAATGAGGTCATCCTGCCAGATCAAGCCCTATGACGCTAGAACATGCTGGGCAAAAACACAGAAAGAAAAAAGAAAAGGTTGGCAACACTCACGCAGGGACCCCATTGGCCTTGTTTGGAATATTTTTTCTGTAGTGTTAGGACGCACGGACGCGAACAACTTGACGGAATCAAGATGAAAAACATAAAAGTAAGAAATGCATGCGATTTCGTTTGGACGAACACGAAGACATGGAACGTGAAATGAAGAAGAAGAAAAATAAAAGAAAGGCCAGTGGAATAAAAAGCAACGGACAGCAACAAAGAAGACGCTGGGCAGTGGGAGATGAACTGGAAAGCCGATTCTTTTGCATGTGGGGAAACAACATACAGACGGACATAAGCGAGATCTTTCTCAGTGGACGAAGACATGGCATTTCACTAATTCTTGTTGCCTTTTGAAGCCTATAAAAGGGCTTGGAATTTTTTTTTTGATAATTAAAAGGGCTTGGAATTAGACGGAGAAGATCATCAGTTTTTAGGAGAGAAATAAAACAGTTATAATTTTTGTAATTAGGAGTAGAGTAGAGTAGAGTAGAGTAGAAATATTATTTTAAGTGTGATTTTATTTTTTTAGTTTTATTATTTTTATTATTATTTCAGTTTGGAGTTATAAATTACATGTCTACATTTTCGTACTAAGGTTAAAGGTGAAGTCTAATGATTTAAATATTGTTTTGGATCAACAATAGAGTTTATATTGTGAGTTTGATCAATTGAATGGTGTTATTATTAGAAACTTTGATTATCTATATACTTTTCTTGATCCATTGTGATTTCCGAATACATTGGATGCTTGAAGAATCCATGTGGTAATCAATTGGACTTGTGAATATTTCTACCATAAATTGTTCAAACTTAATCTTTAGTGATCGAAAGAATTTTTGGTGTTATTATTAGAAATTTTGATTATCTATATACTTTTCTTGATCCATTGTGATTTCTGAATACATTGGATGCTTGAAGAATCCATGTGGTAATCAAATGGACTTTTAAATGTTTATACCATCAATTATTCAAACTTAATCTTTGGTGATTAGTTTTCTTGGGCTTAATTGTTAAATCTTCCAGTTAGACGGAATCTTTATTCTAGTCTAACTGAGCTAAATTGATTAGAAATAATATTCTAAATTATTAGACGGATCCTCGAAACCTTAGTCGTTCTCCATATTGATTTATTTTATTAGTTCAGTTATATTTTTGTTACTTTAAAAATCTTCATCTCAATAATCTCTTTTCTTTTTTATTGCACGTTCCTTTTAATAATCCATTTTTATTTTATTTTCTTTATCACATCAATCAATCCCTGTGGATTCGATCCTGTAAGGTACTACAACACCTGTATACTTGTAGGTAAAACTGCTCTGAATTTTTTATTCATTATTTTGAGTGAAAGTTCAGACTCAACACCACCAAATAACCAAAAGTAACAAGATTGAGAAATAAATAATTAAATACCCGATGTGAATAAACAGCCCAAGAATTTGGGTCATAAAAAATGCAAGACAAGTAGCTAAATTCAAACTACAATAAATTGGGAAAATCAGTTAAAATCATCTAGTAGTTATACCTGTAGGAGTGTCAAATGCAGGTAATAACCTCCGGGCCAAATCCTCTGCTAAGTTAAGTAACTGGTTGTCATAAGATGGTATTTTCATGCCCTGTAAAGAAACAATACAGAAGAAATCAACAAAGACCTTCAGATAGTGGTATACAATATACAATTCATATTAAACGTATTTTTTTAAGATCGGGAGTGTTCCTTGGATGAGTTCAATAGGTTCTTTTTCAGCACGCTATTGTCTTATGCTTCTTCTGTCATTGATGTAATGGGACTAGTTTTCATAGTTTAATTTTATCCATTTCTAGTTCTTAGTTGTAGTCAATTAAGAGATCTACATAATTAGCGCAGAAATTCTTTTTTTTTTTTAATAAGTAATCGATATTATTAATAAAGATAGGCATAGCCCAAGTACACAAGATGATATACAAGAGACAAGACCTATCTACGTAGAAGTAGAGGAAACAAGAAAATCATGAAAATTCAGGCCATTAAAATCTAAAGCTATGGCCCATAGAAATAAAGTATGGAAAAATAAAGCTCGAAGTTCCTCTGGTGACCGCTCCTTATTTTCGAACATCCGGTAATTACGTTCTTACCATATGCATCACATGAGTTCTTACCATAGCCATCACATGACGGGAAGATGATCCCGTCAGGATGGCTCGACGGGATCATCTTCCACACCTCCTTAATTTGTGGGACCCCTCTCGGGAGAGTCCAGCTGGCCAATAACTCAACCACTGTTGCAGGCATTATGTATGATAACTCCACCAGGCTAAGCACTTCGGTCCACAAGGCTCTAACTGTCTCACAATGTAACAAGAGATGCTCTACTGCCTAGGATTGCTTACACATACAACACCAGTCTAGGATGACGACCTTGCACTTCCTCAAGTTATCGGTTGTCAAAATCTTCCCCAAGACTGCTGTCCAAGTAAAGAATACCACTTTAGGAGGCGCCTTATTCCTCCAAATTTTCCTCCATGGGAATTGGCTGTTTGGTAAAAGTGTACGGGACTTGTAGAAGGAGCGAACCAAGAAGGCACCCTTACCCGCGGGTGTCCACCATAGCCTATCAACTTGTTGTCCATTTAGCACCACAAAATATACTAGGCTGAAGAGAGCCTCAAAGTTGTATACTTCCCAATCTTGCGCCGCTCTACTAAACATGACATTCCACTGAACTTGGTCCTCTGATCAAAGCATGAGGTCCGCTACTGAAGCTTCTTGATCATGTGCCACTCGGAATACAGCTGGAAATGAATCCTTTAAGGCCTCTTCCCTGCATCATATGTCCCTCCAAAACTTTATCTAGGAACCCTCGCCCAACATTAATTTAGAATGGCAATTAAGAACCCCCCCACCCACACCTGATGTGCTTCCAAACCCCCACTCCATAAGCCCCATTTACCTCTCTGGTACACCAACCACCCCACAAGCTTCCATATTTACAATCAACCACCGATTTCCATAAGGCTTCTAGTTTCATGTTATACCTGCATAGCCACTTCCCGAGTAGGGCCCGATTGAATGTTCTCAAATTTTTTATACTCAACCCACCTGACGAGATCGACCTGCACACCTTATCCCAACTGAGTAGATGGAATTTGAATTCATCCCCCAACCCATTCCATAAGAAATCACGGTATAGTTTGTCAATCCGAGCCGCCACACTAGCTGGAATAAGGAACAAAGACAAGAAACATGTAGATAAATTAGAAAGGGTACTCTTAATAAGAGTTAACCATCCACCCTTTGACAAGTACAATCTCTTCCACCCTGCCAATTTTCTTCCCATCTTCTCAATGACTATATCCCAAATGGATGAAACCCATGAGGCAGCTCCCAAAGGCAATCCCAAATAAGTCAGGGGAGAAAGACTACCTTACACCCAAGTATTCTAGCTAACTGTCGAGTATTGCTGACGTTCCCCAATGGCACTAATTTTGACTTATCGAAATTCACTTCCAAGCCTGATACTGCTTCAAAGTATAGTAAAAGTGCCTTTACTGCCTTCAACTGGTTTTGATCTGCCTCACAGAATAACAGCGTATCATCTGCAAAAAAAAGTAAATGAGAGACAAGGTAATAATGCCCCGATTGGGGGTCACCAACCGAGAAAACTACCACAAAACCATTTGTAACCACTGCCGAAATCATCCTACTAAGGGCCTCCATGATAATCACAAATAAAAGTGGGGACAGCAGGACAGCAAGTTTCCTTGCCTTAAGCCACGAGAACCACTGAAAAAACCAATGGGGCTGCCATTAATCAAGACTGAGAACTTTGCCGTTGAGATGCACCAATTAATCCACGTTCGCCATCTCTCTCCGAAACCACATCCCTCCAACAAATAAAGAAGGAAATCCTAGTTTACATGGTCATATGTCTTCTCCATGTCTAATTCGCATATAATCCCCGTAGAGCCAAACTTTAATCTACTATTCAAGCCTTCATTCGCTATAAGGACTTAATCAAGGATTTGGCAACCCCGAACAAACGCATTTTGTGGCTTAGTAATTATCTTACCCAGCACCTCCCCTAATTTGCTCACGAGCACCCTAGAGATAATTTTGTAGACCCCATTAACGAGGCTAATGGGCCTGAAATCCTTAACCTCCGATGCTCCAATCTTCTTCAGGATCAACGCAATAAAGGTAACATTTAAACTTTTCTCGAACTTCCCAGCCAAGGACAATTCCTGGAACACATTCATGATGTCCACTTTTACTACCTCCCAGCATGTCTGGAAAAGCCCAAAGAGAAGCCATCTAGACCTGGTACTTTGTCTTTAACCATGCGTCTTATTACATAATATACCTTCGCTTCCTCAAACGGACGCTCCAACCAAGACGCAGTATGTGGCTCAATAGACTCAAAACCAAGTCCATCAAGCTTTGGCCTCCACCCCTCTCGTTCTGTAAGCAGCTATTCAAAGAAATCCACCATATGATCCCAAATCACTAGGGCCTCCCTGCACTCTGTACCATTGATGTTTAGCATCTCAATGGTATTATTTATTCGATGGGAGTTAGCTACTCTATGGAAAAACTTTGTGCTTCGGTCTCCCTCCTTCAACCACAATGCTCTTGACTTCTGACGCCATGAAATCTCCTCAAGAGATAATATTCGCTCCAACTTTGAGGCCAACTCTGTCTTCCGCAATACTTCTTCATAAGAGAGAGCTCTATCCTCAAGTACACTATCAAACTGTTGAAGCTCCTCCACCAAGGTTTTCTTTTGCTCCCCTATGTCTCCAAAGGATAGAGAATTCCAAAGCTTAAGGTCATTCTTCAAAGCTTTCAGTTTGCCAGCTAGAATGTAGGAGGGGTTACCTTCAAACTGATACGATGACCACCATTGCCCAACCCTTTCCATAAAGCCTTCACTTTTAAGCCACATATTCTCAAACTTAAAAAGCGGCGACCACCTTGGATGCCACCACAATCAAACAAGATAAGAAAATGATCTGAGCAAAGACGAGGCAACCTCTTTTGGCACACCTCTGGGTAATGCACTTCCCACTCTGGTGAGATTAAAAATCCATCCAACCGAAACCATGTCTGATTATTTGACCAAGTAAACAAGCCTCCCATGAGAGCGCAGAAAAATAGAAGACTCTACATGAAAAATAGAAATAGAAAACTCTACGCTATTATGGACTAGCGATGCTAGGTGGGTCGCCTGTACCTGATACGCCTGGCCTACGCTGTCCACCCCTGCAGGTACCAAGTAAACAATCCGTGGGTCTCTCTTTTTTTGTTGGGGCCAAGAGACCCACAACCATGGATCTCTTTCTAGTTGAGGCCAAGAGACCCACGACCATCTTTGTTTTAAGGCCTAGTGGTTGTCAAGGCCAAGAGTTTTTTGGATTGGTTGAGGCAGATCTGGGACGTGGTTGATGGGAAAGTTTTTGCAACTTGAGGCGGCTAGGATGACCATGGTTGAGGCAGATTTAGTTGAGACAGCAGGGATCCAAGCGATGGGTGAGCAAAACCGCCCACTCGTTGAATGATTGGGGAAAAGAGAGGGGGGGGGGAGTGAGGGAGGGGAGGGTGACCCCACAGACTTCAAAACTACGGTCATTTCTTTTACTCCAAATATACCACAACAAACAAGCAGATCTTCACCTTCTACAATCATGCACACTGATGGCTATTCTTTCTTTTTTTTTTTCTTTTTTTGATAAGACACTATCCAACATGCTAGTTGATCCACTACCAAAGAAGGCATAACTCATTCTAGACCTAATAGACCAAAAACCATGGCTATAAGAGAACCTAAACATCTACCCTATATGTTTCTTGGCATTAAAAGCAAGGTAAAGGACATTTGCTGCATAACTTTGACACAAACTAATAAATATACAGTTTTTCCCGATGGATGTAAAATTACAAATCAAGTCACAATATCAAGTCCTAGCAACAATCAAGTACATCAAGCAAACACCCAGAAAGATCAAAAGCACTGGACAACCTTTTTTTTTCTATTGGCACCGGGTGTCCGAGAATAGCATCCCGACTAATCTCGGGGGTGCACAGGCCCTCGGAAAGGAGTTTTCCACAAGTGTACCTCAGGTTATTCAAGGAGAAATCTCTTAGTCTGATGGCCCCTAAAAATTATTTGCACCAAAGAGGATTTGAACCTTAGACCTAGGGGAGCATACCCCCAACCCCAAGGCCTTTACCAGACAACCTTAGAGCAAGGTCATATTATATGATAAAATTTTGCTATACATTAGCCACTATTCACCCTCCACACCTGACAACTTTTTCTTTTTTCTTCTTTTTTCATAGGCTGTGGGGTGTGGGGTAATGAATAGTGGCTGATGAAAAGAATTATTCTATATGATAGGGCAGTGGAGTATCAACTACTTTTGTGATAATTAATAAGAGAAACTTTATTCCAAGTAAATAGGCATAGCCTAAGTACACAAGATGTATACATATGAGAACACCTACTTACAAGCTAAAACAGAATACAACTAAAGCAAAAAATTATAATCGTTCCCATTCCTTACAAGATTCTTCACCCAAAAACTTAAAGTGCTAAGGAAAAACTCCCTAAGTTTCCCTAAAGAACGTTCACAATTTTCAAAGCACCTCCCATTCCTCTCCACCCATAAACACCAAAGCAAGCATAAGGGGATCATCTTCAACACTGCAGTGTTGTTACTTCTCCCCACAATACCTTGCCAGCATGCAAAGAAATCTATCACACGCATAGGCATCACCCAAAAATTGCCAACCCTTGCAAAAATCTCATTCCACAAAGAAGTTGCCACCTCACAATGAAGAAAAAGATGATTAGTAGATTCACCATCCTTCTTACACATAAAACACCAATCAACCACCGGCAAGCCTCTTTTTGTCAGTGGTTTAAATTTTCCCGAGAGACACCAGCCAACAGAAAAAGCAACCTTACTAGGCACCTTGGCTCTCCAAATACTTTTCCAAGGATAATCTTTGACCCCACAACAGGTTAACACCTTGTAAAAAGAATTCGCTAAAAATCTGGAATTCACTGTATGCACTCACTGCAGACTATCCTCCCTGTTCTGATCAAGCTTCATCTCGTATAATCTTCCAAATAAATCAGAAACTTCGCATGCTTCCCAATCGTGTACATCTCTAGTGAATTCCACAGTCCAGTGAATCAAATTGTTAGAAGAGCACTAGGACTCAGCCATTGCAGCCCCTTTATCTCTAACAATCCTAAAAATATTAGGGTAAACATCCTTAGGAGGATAATCCCCACACCAAATATCATGTCAAAAATAGATCTTTGCCCCATCCCCCCACCTTGAATTTAGTATTCTTGACAAAGCCCCCCCCCCCCCGCCATCCCAGCCAAATAGACTTCCACAAACCCATCCCAAACATCCCTCTTACTTCATTTGTACACCAACTCCCCCACATCCTCCCATATTTAACGTCCACAATACTTCTCCAAAATGCATTATGCTCATTATGATACCTCCAAAGCCATTTCCCAAGAAGAGCTTTGTTGAAAATTCTTAAATTTCACACTCCCAAACCTCCACAAGACACCGGGAGACAAACCTTATTCCAACTCACCAAATGAAACTTTCTTTCCTCCCCATTACCATCCCACAGAAAATTCTGATAAATCCTCTCTATTCTTTTAGCAACCCCAGCTGGTAGAGGAAAGAGAGAGAGGAAATAAGTAGGCAGATTAGTCAATGTGCTCTTAATCAAGGTAACTATTCCACCTTTTGACAAGTATAATTTTTTCCAGCCAGCTAACCTCCTCCTAATCTTCTCAATCACCCCATCCCAAATAGAAACTGATTTGTGAGGAGCACCCAAGGGTAGTCCAAGGTATTTCATCAGTAACGAAGCTACCTTACATCCCAAAATATTGGCCAGATCCAAGATATTCCTGACCGTATCCACTGGAACAATTTCAGACTTGGAAAGATTAATTCTTAAACCAGAGACAGCTTCAAAACATAACAGTAAGGCTCTCAAAACGCGAAGGTGATCCTTATTGTTATCACATAAAATCAAAGTGTCGTCTGCAAAAAGCAAATGTGAAACTGTAATACTATCCCGAGTCTCATCACCCACCACAAATCCCGACATAAATCTTCCTTCAACAGCCGCTTCAAGCATACGACTCAAAGCATCCATCACTATTACAAAAAGGAAAGGAGATAAGGGGTCTCCTTGCCTCAAACCCCGAGAGCTGTTAAAAAAACCAACCGGATTGCCATCCACTAATATTGAAAATCTGGCCATCGAAATACAATGTTTAATCCAAGAAAATCCCAATTGACATGATCAAAAGCTTTTTCCATGTCCAATTTAACTAAAACTCCAGATTTACCCATTCTTATTCTACTTTCCAAGCATTCGTTTGCAATTAGAACCAAGTCAACTACTTATAAGTGGATAACAAGCACCACTGGGGTTTGGCCTACTGGAAAGGTGTGGCTACATAATTACAACCTAAAACAAGAGTGCAGATAACTCTCTTCTTGTTAAATCGCCCTTTTCCCATAAAAAATGGTTGCTAACAACTGCACTGCATAATCTTTTCAATATAGCTTATATATCATGCTAATGAAACTACCCATGAGTTGCATAAATCCTTTTAGGTCAATCTAAAGCACATCAATACTTTTTCTGGAAAACCAATGCTTTAACTAAAAAAAAATCATAAAATTGTAATGAAAATAACTCGTAAAGGTACATGCATAACCAATACCGTAGCATAATCACTTGCAATAAGATGAGCAGAGAGTAAACCTCCAAGAACGCGAATAGTAGTCTCAAACACAGACACTGTCTTATTCTGCAAAAACCCATAAAGAAAATCCAAAGTTATGCAGCAGGTGACCAAAGCAATTCTAGCTGAAATTTCAATGAAAAAAAAAATGGCCTAAGCCTTTTGTGTTCTTCAACAAACTTTTGATTACTTAAAAGATATGCTAAAAGAAAATCTGAACGATATCAGTTATTAAGATACAGAGTATTACAATGTAAAATACATGCATATACAAAATGCAAGAAACCCGAACAATTCCACACAGCAAAATGAAAACCAGGATTACAAAAGAGCAAATCAGCAAGTTGGGAGCTTTATAAAAGTTGAAATTCAGAATTTTGATACTATTCAATTGGGAGAGGAAAAGCAGTCCTCTGTTATTTAGAATCCATCATCCCCATATTGCATTAAATGGAAATCCATCATCCCCATCTGTCCCAGCAGATAAGTTTAAACATTAATTCACCAACGAAAAAAATGAGCACTACTCACTATATCAAACCGAAGGCTTTTACCAATCCATTCGACAGATGCAGCAAAGCGTTCCTTGTCACCGAGTAAAGCCAGCATGTCTAAGGAGTCAATCTGTGACAGTTGCATGATGGCAATGTGCTATGATCCTGAGGGTAACCCTCGGGATCATAACACAACAAGAGGTGAGACATACAACCACTTGGATATAGCTAAAATTTGGAAAGGAGAAATTCTCATACCAAAGTCAAGGCATAACCGCCAAGTGTATCCTCTCCTCCACATGATAAAGGTCTTAGTTCATCAAGTGGAAAAGCATGGTCCATGTATCCATTAAAAGCGTGATAGAACATTCCACGCACCTGGATTGCAAATTGAAATGTTTCTCTCTCACTTTAAAAAGATCAAACAGCACAAACTAACACTGCCATCAAATGCAAATAGAAAAGCATGGTGCGGAAAATTTAAATATTCAGATCTTTAACATTAACTCGAAACTCCTGTTACGTAATGGAGGGAAAACAATCCAGGACATGAAATTTTGAGCTATTTTCGCCCTCAGAACTAGTATTTATAAAATAATAATAATAATATAATAATAAAATATCATTTTCTGCTCCTACACCAAATCATCAACAACGCCATTCTACGTTAATATCACGCAATCAGTTATGAGTTTTGCCATATGGAAAAGTGTACATGTAACTATAGGAATAGACGGTTTAAGAGTTCAAAGGCCCTTCATTTAGAAATCCAATATGGGTAATTGGAATCGGATTCTGTTTTGTAAATTCCCGCTGCCAAACATACTTTAAGATAAATTTGCGTCACGAGTATAAATCAACCGACTGTTCCATCAAATGAGCATAGTAACATAAACGGAAAAGTGTACATGGCATTCTGACAATGAAAACCTTAAAGAAAAACCCTAATTCCGCTTCCGAGCTGGATCTGAGATAGACAGAGGGTTACCTCGTCTCGGAGCTGTTTGGCTTCCTCAGGAGTGACGCCCTCTGCAAGAGCTCTGCGCATGAAAGCGTTGTGATAGGCTGAGACGAAAAAGAAGAGCCATAGGAATTGAAAGACTGGTTTCTTAGCTTCCATTCTTCTGCCTCCCTGTTTGTGTGTGACAACTCCGTCTTTAGACAACACAAAACAACGGCATCTGGCTTTAGTGCTGCACGCTTTCGCTTTGTTATGTTATGCCTTTTCTCTGGTCGGCAGCGTACACCATGTACTTGCCTATCGGATTATATAACTCTATAAACAAAAATTTTCCCCCAATTCCTAACTTTAATCTTTATATAAAATTGGTAGTGGGGTTAATGCAAAGAGTATTTGATAAAGAGTAATGATAGGGATCCGTCATTGTAGCGGTGTGTAATTTTGCACACTCTACGTGGTAGTCTTCTGATTTTTTTTTTTTTTTATCCTCTCACCGCTCCTCTCTCTCAATTCGGTCTCTCTCTCATCTCTCTATCGTTTCTCTCTCTCTCATCAGCTCTCTCTCTCATCTCATTTCTGTCTCTCTCTCGTCTCTCTCTCTCTCTCTCATCAGCTCTCTCTCTCCTCCCTCATTTCTGTCTCTCTCTCGTCTCGTCTCTCTCTCTCCTCTCTCTCCTCTCTCTCTCTCTCACTCTCATCAGCTCTCTCTCATCCCTCACTGTCTCTCTCATCCTCTCGGTCTCTCTCTCTCATCAGCTCTCTCTCTCCTCCCTCACCATCTCTCAGTCTTCTCTCTCTCTCATCTCTCTCTCTCTCCTCCCTCACCATCTCTCAGTCTTCGTCTCTCTCACATTAGCTCTCTCTCTCCTCCCTCACCGTCTCTCTTTCATCAGCTCTCTCTCTCTCATCCTCTCGGTCTCTCTCTCTCTCATCATCTCTCGCTCGCTTCTCATTCTCTCATCTCGTCCCTTTCAATTTTCCTCTCAATTTCGGAGTTTGAAATGCAGAAAGGAAAGGAATTTGAGTTTTATTACAAGGGTATTTTGGTAATTTGATAATGGTGTGGGTTTGGCTGACCTCAAATAGTTACGGATGCGAATAATAATTCTTTGATAAAAGTTCACCAATTTAAAGATAAGCTGCTATTTTTATTTATTTATTTTTATTCTATTTTGTTTTGTTTTATTTTTTATCTTTTGCCTAGGCAATCATCTTTCAAATTATTTATGAGTTATCACTTCCTGATCGTGAATTCTGATCAAAAGTGGTAAATTGGAATGATGATTGTTCGGATATTAAAAAGAGCTCCCAAAAAATGATGAATTTAAATCTGAAGTAATAAATGTCAAGTCGGTTTCATTTGTTTTCACAAATCATCTTATATAATTATTATAATTTTTTTAAAATAAAAATAATATTAAAAGATTATATTATAATAATTTTTTATTCAATTTTCAACTCATCCGTATAAACATGCAAGGTTGTAGTCTAACCAACAAAAAGAGAGTTTGAAATAGAATCTAGAATCAAATATATAGTTTCAATTCCATTCCACTAGATTATTTGATATACAGTTCTGAATTAACCGGTTGGGCTAATAACTCACAAATAACAGTCCTCCAATAGTTTATTGCCATGTAAGTTTCACAACTTAGTTTATGTGTGACACACATCAACCGATTCAAAATTCATCACTTCACAATCAACCCCACCAAATCCTTCCCCCTCTCTCGCGCATTGTCCGGCCCTTGCGTAACTTGGTCTAGCCACCCAAAGAGAGGAAGTGACAAGTTCTTTATGAGTTTCGAGTTGGGAATAGGTGGAGATCCATGGAGGTGCAACTAGATTCTACGGCACAGATCCTGAGAGAGCAACTTGCCCTGGAGTCGACGACGGAGAGAAAATGGAGGTGAGCTAAGCATTGCATATCTGAGAAAATGGCGCACGGTGGGGCTTTGGGGGTGGACAAAGGTTCTTTCTATGTATGTGTGTGTTTGCAAATGGCTTCCAAATTCGCATTTTCCTTATTGCTTAATTCTTTTATGTTGCATCTGATCTGTCTTTAAATCAATTCACAACCTTCCGAATATGCATTTTTTTGTTTTATATTGTTTTCTTCTTTCTAAAGTTCACTTTTTTGTGCATTTTGTTTAGTAATTTTTTTTTCTAGGTATTGTGGGTTCTCGAAATTCTGGTTGTAGGAAAAATAATTTATGATTGTAGCTGAGCAAAAGATATGAGCCACATATGTTTGTTATGTTTTAGAGAATTTGGTGTACAAAAGAATTTGGAACTGATTTGCGGGTTCTCAGAAAAATAATTTCTGGTTGTAGTGAGCAGAAAATTTCCAACAGAAGAGATGAAAGGGAGGGCTAGTGGTGAGATGAGTTTCAAAAGGGAGGAGCTGGTAGTGACCTAGCTCTTTTCTATTGTGTGTGGTTGCATCTATTCTCACTTTTGTGTAATTTCTTACGTGTTAGCTCATTAAAGGAGGGGTGATGTTCTTCAAAAAATAGCCCAATCGCTTAGAAGCAGGACTGTCTTTCAATATATAAAGATGAGAAAACCTTCTAGCCGGTCGGGCTGTCCAAACTCAAATAAAAGCCCTTCACGTATGTCCTTTAATTTACATGTCCTGTACCTGTCCACACCTGATAAAAAACTCACAGACCTCCCCAATCTTCTCACGTGCCCTCTTCGTCTTCTACGAAAGGACCCTGACCAAACCCAGAGCTCGACCCTGCTGAGTTGCGACGAAGCTCAACCTTGTCAAGTTGTGAATAATTACTGATCAATGAGCAACTACACCCCATTTGACCAAATCTCTGGAAGAAGATGCTTCCAAATCCATAAACCAATTTGCATTCAACCTCAAAGAAATTCCAAATAAAATCACAACAATCAATCGAAATATTACAAGATATCAAGAAACTAAAAGATAGAAAAAAAATCTTATTTTTGAGGTCTCAAACCCTCCCTATCGAATATAAATCCTCCGTAGCTATTCCTCCTCTCCTTCACCGCAACGGCCAGCTTTTGTTCCTTTCAACTAACAAATTCACATGCAATACTCCTGAAAAAATAAAGAACAAAAAAATATGAAAGCCTAGCAATTGAAGACTTCCAAAGGCTCTACTTCCTTTGACCACAAATATTTGAGAATTTACACGGGAAAGTATACCTATATTCAAGGAATTAAAAAAACCTCTTTTTTCATGAAAGTAATCGACAAGGCACGATAAATTTCACCTTAAGTTGCAGGGAAAACAAAAAAAATAAGAAAATGCAAGCATTCCATAGAAAGCCACTTTCCTTTAATGGCTTGAAGAACCAAAGCAAAGGGGGAATACCTTTAACGGCTTGAAGAACCAAAGTAGAGGAATTCTTCATCGTCAAGAGTTGAAAATGGAGAGCGAATTGTTTTTCTCGAGAAAATATCTTTCTTAAAAAATGGATCCAGAGAAGACAAACCAACTCCATAAACTGGTTTTCTATTTTCATTTGTTATGGGTTTTAATCAGCTGTAGTGGCGGATCTACATATGGCTTGAGGGGGGCCACCCCCCAAAATTTTTTTCAAAATTCAAATTAGCCACTAAATTTTATTCATAATTTCATATATATAGAAATTGGCCCTCCAAAAAAAATTTATAATTTCCTTATTCCCATATGTATTCTAAAATTTTGTAAAATCTCAATATACATAGAAATGTCTCTCTCTAATTTTTCTCCTATAACCCCTAGATTTTGTATAATTTCTATATATTATATATTTTCAAGAATGTGGCCACACTAAAATTAAATTAAAACTAAGATTAGGAGAAATAATAAACTATTAGCATTGACCCCAAAATTTTTTATTATACAATATTAAGTTTCTTAATGTAGGATTCAAAGTGAAAATACCAAAAAAACCATTTAAGATTGATGATTTATATGAAAAACAGTGGATATGATTTATCCTCTAAATTTCATTGAGTAAGGAAAAGTTTATTGAAGGTCTCAGTTGTAATATTCTATACTTAGTGTGACACGAACATAGATAGATTTTACTTGAAAATTGATAAACTAGCTTAGATATTAGAATGAAAGATTGCATTCTAAAAAGACACTTGATAGTTTATATGAAGAAAAAAAATTCCAAATATTTCATATTTACAAAAATAATAATGGATGAATATTATTCTATGAAATATTGTCATGAAAAATCTAAAACTGGCATTAAGTTGTGTTTTAAAAATTTTAGGGTCAATTACACTTTACCCCGTCCAACTATCACGCAATTCACAATGTGTTTCCGAAACTATTGATTGTATCAAAGTGGACTCTCTTACTTTCAAAACATCTCAATCCCCCCATTCCGTCTACAATGAGCGTTAAATCGAACGGAAGACTCACCCACGTGCTTCTCATATGCTAGTCATTCAATGCAAAGACAAAATCACCCCTCACTCCATCGGCTTCCATTTCCTCAAACTGAACTTTATATCCAAAAATCCTCAAACTCCATGACCAAAACGACTAGTTTTATTAATCCCCAAAAATGGCTTCGTTTCAAAGTGAAGAACGCCTGGCTTGAAGCCATTGGGTGTGATGAAGAAATAAGCTGGGGCAAACTGCAGAGAAGGTGGGCGACGACGAACCCTAGGACCACAGTGTGAGCTGCCGACCACGACGTCGGCGTCCCCTTCGAGCTATCAGCGACTCCATTACAGAAGAGTTTTTTGGTAGAGCTCTCATTCAAATTGCTTTCTCCATTGCAGGTATCTCAGTGATTTCTCCATCGTAATAAATTCACTACTTGTATTACCAACAAATCTCTCGCCTTGATATAACTCAAAAATGCTATAAATGACTGTATGTTGTTAGGTGAAAAAATTATTCGAGTTTATTATAGCTCAAGAATGCTATAAATGACTGTGCATTTTAGCTCAACAATGATCCAGTTTATTTGCCTTGATAGTGATTTGATATCATGCTTAGACAATGTTCCAATTTAGTTTGTTAGGATTCTTTTCTCTTTTTGTATAAAGCTGCAGTAGTCTGTAAAGAATAATATCGATTGAATTCTATAGAGCAGAAAGTTTTTGACTCATCAACCTCTTTTTCGACTGTTTCCTTTCTACTCTTATAATCCTGACATATTTCAGCAGGTTGTGAAAGATGTCCACTGATTCATCTAGCACAAGCTGGGGTGGTAAAGCACCACTAGATGACCTATTTTGCCTTTGCAATCTGCGGGCACATCTAAGTGTGTCAACTACGAATGATAATTACAAAATGAAGTTCTGGAGATGCCCATATTGGACTCCTGGTTGTCAACATGGGGGTGGAGACATGTTTTGTACATTTTTTGATTGGGTAGATAATGATTTTTACTCCACATGCGGAGATGTCGTTGGCTAGCTACAAGATAGACTCCGCATACAGAGTCGTGAGTTCAAGATTGAAAAGTTCGAGTTAGAGGCTAACTTAGCAATGAAGAGGGAGCGCAGGGAGCATATCCAAGAGTTATGCAATAAGTTGAAGGAAAAATCTACAGAATTGGAGGCTAACTTAGTGATAGAGAGGGGGCGCATAGAGCATATCCAAGAGTTTTTGTATAAGGAGAAGGAAAAATCTAAAAACTCACACAAGAAATACAATAACTGCATATGGTGTGGTGTTATTGTAATTATTCTGGTTGTTGCTGTTATCTGCTTGAAAATGTCTCATCATGCTAATGAAAGTCGCCATTACTTGATGATAGCGTATGATTGGTTAATATAATTCTTTGGATGTGTATTGACAGTGGTTGTTGTTTTGAATTTGATTGTTGTATTGGACATTACTTGTTGTATGTATTTTGGTTATAGAGTGAATTTTGTGACAACAACTTACTGTGTTGATAATGATTAATAATAATGTCACCCTACATATCAAAATCCCTCGATTGGAATGTTACCATAACACCATAAAACCATAAACGTAAACTATGGACCATTACAACAAAAGTTTTCCAATAAGAGTAATGTCATTAAATCCTAACTACATCATTACAACAGCAAGTCAATATTGTCAATTTGGTCGCTTCTGTTTCCCCTTTTTGTCTTCGTTCATCCTCTCCACACGTGAAGATGACTCTACACATTTCCCTTCCTGTACTGATGCATTAGCCTTGGCAGGAGGCACTTAGATATTGGATGGCAGTTGACCAACTATGAATTGTATGCCTCCCCTTCTAGGATTGCCCCAAGAACACAGTCTTTCTTATGCTGGATTGCTTGTATCGACGTCTAAGTCCACAAACACAGGTTTACGTGTACTAGTTTGTGAGTGGTGGCCCCCAAGTCTTGCAGACCGCCTCCTGGGTGGTCATTTGGCCAACATCTTTACATGACCCACATTGGCTTACAGTTGATTAGTTTGGCCTACCTGACTTGTTTGTCATGCTGCCAGCAAAGTCTCTGACAGGGAAGTCTGCACTGTTTAACTTGTTTGTCATGCTACCTATGAAAGCGACGACAGTGGAGTGTGCTCAGTTTGCATAGATTGGGTTGTTAGCTGTGAAGGCTCTGATATTGGAGGTTGTGAGATGACCAAGTATTACATTTAAATATAAATTAACATTCTCAACATTTCAAACAATATGTAAATGAATACTGTATAGTAAATAAGGAAGAAGTAGTCACTAACTTGTTCATCTGGAAATGAAGGAACTTGAAATTCTGCTGCAGGAGTGAATGAGGGTGTGCCTGCATTCCCACGCGGACATTTTATGTTGTTGTGACCAACTTAATTACATCTCGAACAGGTCATGTGCACACTAGTTTTCCTCAACTTGTTTGCTCCTTGTTGATCTTCCTCATTTCTTCTTCGATGTTTCTTTGGCCTCCTGGGTTGTTTTCTAACCTCAGGAGCAGTGGACTTCTTGTATGTGGTAGTGAGCCATTGATCCTTACTAGGCATAGGATAAATTAAAAGCTCGTATGCTACCCTTCACATCTCCACACTATAGTAATGGTGCACATATTCCTTAGGGTCTTGGTCAAAATACACAATACATGTGTATGCATGCTGGCATGGAATACCTGTCATGTCCCATCTCAAACATGACCAGGTCCTCTTTTCCAAATCAACCACATATTGCTTACTAGCATTGTTAATTTCAAACTGACCACATCTTACATACGTTGGAGTACAAGAGATGGACAGGTCATGCATAAGTTCAAGCTTCGCAATTGTCCAAGGTGTGATTGTATTCTCTCATTTACTAATTGCTTCTCTTTTCAACTGATACCGTCCCATCAGTTTCTTCTCCACTATAATCACAATTGGCTTATCTCGTGCTTGTAGAATATACGTGTTAAAATATTCACTGAAATTTTTCACTACCAGGTCAGACTTTGAAAATGTATTAAACCATGCTCTAGACCATTGTGATGGGTTTATGACCCTTAGGTAGTCATATGCTAGCTGACTGAGGGCTTTCAATTCCTCCATAGCTCTCTCAAAGTCCCTCTTGGTGTATGATGTGGCTACTAGCCACAATTTCTCCTTCAAAGCCACACCTATGTGGCCAGCATATCGAAAATTGGCATATAAATGTCTGACACAAATACAACTATCATTGTTAGGCACCAACTCCTCCATTGCTGGCTTTAAACCCTACAAAAAATTTTCGATAGGTGGCTCATTTAATAGGTTTTAGTTAATAGAATATATTGAAAGATTTATAAAATTACATTTTGCCTGTCATTGATAAATGTCCACCCGCCTTCAAGTTGCTGTCCAAGATCGGATATAAGTGTCTCAATAAACCATCCTCAACTATCTTTTAACTCAGCCTCCACAATGACCATGGCAATGGGGTACATATTATCATTTGCATCCCTACCAACAGTACATAGGAGCTACCCCTTAAATGGTCATTTTAAGAAATAACCGTCCAAACCAATCAATGGTCTACAACCAGCCTTAAAACCCTTTCTACAGGTTGTCAATCCTATGTACATCCTTTGAAAAATAGGAGGTAACTCAGGAGTTATTCGTTCCACCCTAACTAACAAACAACTACCTTGATTCTTTTGTTTCAAGGTCTCACAATAGTCTCATACCTTGGCATATTGTTCTCTATGACTGCCAAATATGGTAAACTGGGCTTTCACTTGAGCACGATACAACTTCATTTTAGGAACTTTCACTCCCTACTTTCTCTTAATCTCATCAGTAAGTGCATTGATAAGCACATTAGGTTGGCTTATAAACAGTTGCATCATCTTATCTGTAATCCAGGATGATGTGACAATGGGGATCTTATAACTCCTGCTACAATCATGTATTGGATTCATAGACTTTATCTGAAAAGTTTGTTGCCCTTTAATCCAAGACCCATAAACCCGGTAAGGACATTTAGGGGTATTGCAGACAATAGTAACCCTATCCCCATCATTTTTTGCAAACTTTATAGACTTATCTAAATTTAGGTTCAACCTCCTGATTGTCTCTCTAAACTGTACTGTAGATCCAAATTTCATTCCAACAGATATTTTTGACTTCTCCAAGTTAACAGTTTGAAACTTAGAGAACTTAAAATCACGATGTCCTTCGTCGCCACTATGGACAGGAGATTGAAGGATGTCACTTGGTGTCATATAAGATAAGTTACCTGCTAATTGTGAAAACAAGTACTGTTTAGTAGGTTTTGAAAAATGAACACTAAAATAATAAACAAGAAAATAGAAAGAGTATTTTACACCTATGTCATCCTCTTCTGGCCACCTTGGACCACTTTTGTCCTAACTCCTCCCTTCATCCTCAACATTTGAGGAAGATTGTGGCTCTTTATCATCAACTGTCACTTGAGACTCAACACCTTTGCTCCTTGGTTGTGCAGGCTTTGACCTCGATGTTCCCATTGTGTTGATATCAATGTCATACAACTCATCTTCACTACTCAACACTTTTTTTTCAAAATGGATCATTAAGTCCAAGGCGACGTGCCTCTGCTTCCTCCTCATCTTCCTCATCCTCACCCACATCCTCCTCGACGTGATGATCATGCAAAGAAAATTGGTGCATTAAAGTTCAAGAATGAAACACAAGATACAAATGAGCCACATGTTGACCCTGAAGAGTAGCCACCATAGACAGCACATCATGGTCAGATATAAGCAATTTAAGACCATTGTGTATCCCAAGCCAAGGTGTATATAGTAGACTAGGTCACTTGGATGGTAACCATACTTGGTCACAATTGTATGTATCTCAATCCATGATAGTTGATCCTCATCATATGGTTCATGGTATACATCAGTCTTACCCCCAACATATTCCTCATTCTGCCGCCTATCAATTACCCCACCATGATGGACTTGAAATAAAAAATTTATTGTAGCCATCCTACAAAATATTGTCTATTAAATTAGTCATAGACCGTAGTCATTATTAGACCAATCATAAAGTAAACAAAAGTAAACTATTCGACCAAACAGATAAATTTGTTCATTTTCCTATTCAAGGGACCACCTCTGTGGTCCTTCTGTTACAATCCGACAACAAAGACAACAACAACACCCCCATGTTATTGTGTTCTCAAATTGGGACAACTAACGCCACTCAGCAATGCACTAGCCTCGTATTAGGAAGCATACAACATTGGACCCACCCACGTGCACTATTGGACACGGATATCCTCAAAACTGAAACATTTGTTATTCTAAATTATTCAGTTTCACACAAAAAATATACAAATTCGATGAAGACAAAGATGGAGTCATTTCAAGATGGACTCACCTCTGCGACACCCACTGTGCAAAGAAGACAGATACCAACTCGATGAAGACGAATGAAAATGTTTGATGAAATCACTCAGATTAGTGCAATGACGAACGAAACACCAATGCGAACAGCAATCAATCGATGGTCAGTGGTTTCCAAGTTAGGGTTTTTGAATTTTGGATTTGAGGATTTTCATATATGAAGTTCAGTTTGGGGAAATGGAAACCGATGGAGTGTGGAGCGATTTTGTCTTTGCATTGAGTGACTAGCATGTGAGAAGCACGTGGATGAGTCTTCCGTTCAATTTAACGCTCATTGTAGACGGAATGGGGGGAGTGGGACATTTTGAAAGAAAGAGGGTCCACTTTGATGCAATCAATAGTTTCAGGGGCACATTGTGAATTGGGTGATAGTTGGAGGGGGCAAAGTGTAATTAACTCAAAATTTTATTTCTATAGTATTTGGCAAATTATCGAGATTTAATTTTATATATGCTTTGTGATTTTGTAATATTTTTTTATTTTACATAACATCTAGTGCGATAGAAAAGTTGGCCCCCTAAGAAAAATTGCTGGTTCCGCCATTGATCAAGTGTGTGTTTTTATCGTGTGCATTTATACCACTTTCCTACATGTCTAATTGTAATTGGCGGGCTATTATTCTACTATTTTCAGATGGACTGTTCTGAAGAGGAACTATATAAAGATACCATGTTTCGGGAGTTTTTTCCTCAATAATGGGTTGAAATATCTTTTCTTGGTGAAATCTCACTCCACAAATTATATATATACATAGAATCTTTTAAGTGATTTTAGAAAATATGCACGAAGGTGAGGTCCCAAAATAAAATTGGAAATAGTATTTAGTATACGTTGGGAGCTAAAAAGGGATAATTCTAAGAATTTTTTTGAAGAAAATAGAGATGTCTCCTATGTTAGCTATAATACGTGAAAGTATATATGGATTCCATCTCGCAAGCTCTAAGTTTAAACGCTAACAGAGATTGATACATGGGTTAAAAGTACCCAAAAGAGTAAAAAATAATGGACAATGTAAAAAATATATATATTTGCAATTGTACGGTGAATAAGTAACGCGCATTCATTTTGAAAAAAGTAAATAAATATATAATCTACATAAGAAAATTAATTTTTTAATAGTGAAACCTATTTTTTTTTAAGAAATAATCTATACATCAGCCGGTTTTCCAAATTTACACCTCACACCATATGTGGCAAACCGGGTTCACTAACAAGTGAACCGATTCTGCAGCTCAATCCCACTCGAAGCACGAAACGGCGATTTTCCCCTCCTTTTGCTTTTTTGCAGCTCCCCCTCCCTTCTTTCGCTCTTCTATGTGATTTCCACCAAAATCTTTCATCTCCCCATGCTTCATCTCTCTCTCCCTTCATCCTTTTAATTAGCAATCAATTATGCCCTAACTAGTCTCCTCTTTACTCTCTCACTCACTCTCTCTCTCGTTGCTTTAGAGATTTGCGGAAGGGAATCCCCGCCAAATATATGCGCCATAGTAAGGTATTTTTCAAAGTGTTTCCTTACTCGGGTATCTTCTATCGTAAACTTAAAGAATCTGTTTGCTTGGCTTTCTTAGCAGAACTTCTAGAGAAGATCTCTTTGGCGGAGGTAAACAGAAGAGCCTAGAGACTAAAATACGGGGCTAGTGATAGTGTTTGATGAATCACACTGAGAGAAAATTGAATCCAAGGTGTTGGTGCCCCTATTAATATGAGTTGAGATAACGATGATCAAATATCGGCACAGCCTGTGAATGCGATGGGAAGGTTGTGGTCTCAACTTGTATCCATAGTGGATGAAAAGTTTTCTCGGTGTTCGTTTTCAATGAAAATTGGAACAACCAAATTGGTAGGAAATCAAAGTGCAGTAAACAAGGCCACTAAAAACTGTCTTTTTTTAAAGAAAAATGGTGGAAATTAGAGCATAAGGGTTAAGGCCCCATTTGGTTGACAGACTCAGTTGAGATTAACTTAGTTCAGTCTAATTTTAAGCTGAGTCTAACATTCAAATACTCAATTCTCAAATTATTAAACTCATCTCAATTCATAATATCTTTACAAGTAGGACCAATCAAAGGAAAATAAGGCCTTGTTTGAATTCACAAACTATCCCAACTCTTCTCATTTTCATCATTATAATTTTTCTAAATTTCCACACAAAATATAATAAACAATTCAATTTTTTCAAATCTCAAAACAATAATAATATTAAAAAGTAATATTCTAAAAATATTTTATTCTACGATTCACAAATCATCTTAATTCATCTCAACTCATATCTGAATCCAAATGACTCCTAAGGTTTTCTTTAAGATACGGCAGCTAGGCAGCTAATCTCCTATTTTAATGGGTTGAGGCTAAGGTTACATGGAAACTAATCTCCTATTTTAATAGGATACAGGAGAACTAAATTTCAAATAGATTAGGATTTAGTTACTAATCTTATCTTATATTTAAATTAAACTTGTACATATTTAGAGGATAAAGTCAGATTAGTTTAGATAAAGATAAAGATGTAGTTTGTTGAGATTCAAATTGAATTCTCAACCTTATCTTTATAATTATTTCTGGAACTATTTTTTATATAATAAGAAGGAATCACCTCAAAGAGGTATTCGGCCAAATCTGACATGGTATCAGAGCTACTCTGATTTCCTATTTTTTTACACTTCCTCGGCCAACCCTAAAATCTTTACAGTTTATGTTTTCTATTTATTCTAGCGGCTGCTTCTAGTTTCTTGATTTTTCCGGGGTCCTCTATTTCACAGCAGCATCTCTCTTTTCTTGCTCTTGGTCTGTTTTCATGGCATTTGAAAAATCTGATTCCTTGTGCATTCGGTTTAATGGAAAAAATTATTCTACTTGGGCATTTCACTTTCAGCTTCTTGTCAAGGGTAAAGAACTCTGGGGTCATGTTGATGGGACTATTCCAGCCCCTGATAGTGCAAAGGAACTATCTACATGGGAGAGTAAGGATGCCAAGATCATGTCTTGGATCCTAGGTTCTATTGAGCCTCATATCATCCTCAATTTACAACCCTACAAAACTTTCAAGGCTATGTGGGAGTATTTGAAGAGAATCTACACTTATAATAATTCCGCTCAAAGATTTCAGTTGGAGTTTGAGATGACTAATTTTTCTCAAGGTGGCTTATCAGTGGAGGACTTCTATTCTGGTTTTTCAAATCTATGGGTTGATTACACTGACATTGTGTATTCTTCTATCTCTGTTAATGGTCTCCCTTATGTGCAAAGTGTGCATGAAACTAGTAGGAGGGATCAGTTTCTTATGAAATTAAGTTCAAATTTTGAATATGTTCGTTCTCAATTAATGAATGGAGATCCAGTTCCTTTTCTTGATGATTCTTTGGGAGATTTGCTTCGGAAGGAGCAACAGTTACTTACTCGGAGTACAATGGAACAACTACTTGCATCTCTTACTCAAGTGGCATTTACAGCACAAGTAAAATCCAAGGGTCGAGATTATAGCACTACACAATGTTATAGTTGCAAGGGATTTGGTCACATTGCCACCTGTTGTCCAAAGAAATTTTGTAACTATTTCAAAAAATCTAGACATGTTATCAAGGACTGCACAATCCGACCTCCTCGGAAGCAAGAGAGTGTCTATTCCACCTTTGTTGAAGTCTCAGGTGCATCCTCTTCTTCAGCCCCTGCTGCTGCCACTCATGCTCCAGCACCTGTCAGTTCTAGTTCTCCTACTCTTACTCCCAACATGGTACAACAAATGATAATTTTTTGCATTTTCTGCTTTAGGCATCTTTGGTAAACCAAATTCCTCCCCTAATTTTTGGCTAATAGATTCAGGTGCCTCAAATCATATGATTAATAATTTCACATTATTACACAATCATTAGTCCTATGATGATCCTCTCAAAATCCAGATGACAAATGGTAGTTCACTACCAATTTCTGCCGTGGGTGATATATCCCCTGTCCTTCGATATTTTGGTTTCTCCTACTCTCTTAACAAATTTAATTTCTGTTGGGCAGCTTGTTGAAAATAATTGTAATGTCTCTTTTTCATCTTCTAGTTGTGTTGTACAGGATCGAGTGTCCGAGAGGATGATCGTAAGGGGTCCTAAGAAGGGTTGGCTATTTCCAATAAATCCTAGTTCAGCTTCTATTGTGTCTAGTTCCTTTATTTCTTGTAATGTTGTCAAAATAAGTACTAAGGATTGGCATCGGTGTTTCGGACATCTCAATCCTAATGTACTCCAAATTTTGTTTAAATCTGGTGCTATTAACAATAAAAATTATGTTTCAATGGAAACAATTTCTTTTGATTGTACCTCTTGCAAACTTGCCAAAAGCAAAGTGTTACCGTTCCCACAATTTGGTTCTCATGCTTCTCAGGTATTGGATATAATTCATAACGATATTTGGGGTATATTTCCTATTATATCACATGCTCACTACAAGTATTTTGTTACTTTTATTGACGATTGTAGTAGATTCACTTTGATCTATTTTCTCCATACTAAAAGTGAAGTATTTTCTGTTTTCAAGGTCTTTCTTGCACTCATTCAAACACAATTTGCTTCTTCTATCAAGATCTTACGATCTGATTCTGGGAGAAAATATATGTCTCATGAATTTCATAATTTTCTTCAGGAAAAAGCTATTCTTTCTCAACGTTCTTGCGCATCTACACCACAACAAAATATGATAGTTGAGCGTAAGAATCGTCATCTACTTGATATGGTTCGGGTTCTTCTTATTGACTCATCCGTTCCATCTCGTTTTTGGTGTGAAACATTAGCTATTGATGTCCATTTAATTAATAGATTGCCCACACCAGTTTTACATAATGTTTCTATTTATTCCATATTGTTTGGTCGCACTCCTAATTATTCTGATTTGCATATCTTTGGTTGTGTGTGTTTCGTTCATCTTCCACCACATGAAAGACATAAATTGACTACTCAAACTGTTAAGTGTGCTTTTCTTGGATATAGTTCCACTCAAAAAGGATTTCTTTATTATGATCCTAATACACGAAGAATTCAAATTTCTAGGAATGTTTTTTTTTTTGAAAATCAGTAATTTTTTTCTCTTTCATGCCGATCCTATCTCACCTAGTTTTTCAATTCTTCATGATGAGCCCGAAACCTTCCCTATGCCCATTCCTGATACCTCTTCTACTCTAGTGGCTCGGTTTAAACCTGATTTTGTCTACACTTGACGTCATAACACCTATTTAGCCGAGTCACCTATGGCTTCTCAAGATTCTCCTACTCGGGCACCTGATCCAACATCCACCATAGTACCTGCTGCTTCTGTTCCTCGGAAATCTACCCGTGTCTCTTAGCCACCAGATCGGTATGGTTTTTCTTCCCCCACTTCTATAACTGCTATATTATCTTCCATTGCTATCCATTCTTGTTACAAACAGGCTATAGAACATGAATGCTGGCAGCAAGCAATGCAGACAGAACTTGATGCATTTGCGACAAATCAGACCTGGGATGTGGTACAATGTCCTCCTTCTATCAAACCAATTGGTAGTAAATGGGTATACTCTGTAAAGCTTCGTTCTGATGGCTCACTGGAAGGATACAAAGCTAGATTGGTTGCTTTGGGGAATCACTAAGAGTATGGCATAGATTATGATGAGACTTTTACTCTGGTTGCCAAGATGACTACTGTAGGCTTGTTAATTGCTCTTGCTGCTTTTAAATCTTGAAAATTACGTCAGATAGATGTCAAGAATGCTTTCTTGCATATCGGTCTAAAGGAAGATATCTACATGAAACTTCCATCTGGTATGCATATTTCCTCCCTTACGACTGTTTGTAAATTGAAGAGGTTTTTGTATGGTCTTAAACAAGCTTTTTTAAGCAAAGTAAGTACGATGCTTCCTTATTTTTGCACAAGGGCGATGCTGGAGTAGCATTTTTATTGGTATGTGTAAATGATATTATCATCTCTGGTTCAGATAGACTTTTGATTCAAAAACTTCAACAACATCTTCATAATGTGTTTCACATGAAGGATCTTGGAGATCTTACCTACTTTCTAGGGTTGGAAGTTAGGTCGTAGCCACATGATTTATTTCTCAATCCACACAAGTTTATTCAAGACCTAATTCAGTTAGGGAGATTGAAAGATACTACTCCAGTTGATAACCCTCAGGAGGTGAATGTTAGGCTGCATTTGGATGTTGAACTGAGTTGAGCGGAGTTGAATTTTTTATGAATAGTAGTGAGTTGAGATTGTTGAATGAGTTTGATGGGGTCCACTAAGATGAGTTTTTATTGTGTTTGGATGTTGAGATGAGTTTAGATATATTTATAAGAAGTTGTAAAAAATTGGGACCCACCACTGTTTACCTCAAATTTTTGTCCCCCACAGTGACGCAATCTTCACAAATCGAGAGAGATGATAGTTAAAAAAAAAAGAGACCGAGAAAAAGATGATAGCAAATAAAAAAAAAAAAATCAGTTTTTGTCAGGAGAAAGAGAAAGTTGATGTTTGAACAGTTAGCTAAATATCAACTTTTTGACTTTTCGGCACTTTCAATCATTTCCATCTACAGTAAAGTGAATTCAACGAATTCATGAGGAGATGAGGTCATGATGGAGTGTTTGGATGGTTGAATGAGTTTAAAAGTGAAGGATGTTCGACTCAGTTTGGGATCCAAACGGGCCTTAAGTATAGGAAAGATGAAGGTGAACTTCTCGGATCCTACCTTATACCATAAGTTGGTTGGCAACTTGATTTATCTCACCATCACACGCCCTGATATTTCCTATGTTGTCCACACTGTTAGTAAGTTTATGTATTCTCTTCAACATCTTCATTTTGTAATTGTTCGTTTATTCGCTATTTATGTGGGACTCTTAATCGTGAACTGTTATTTCTTAAGGGTTATTCTCTTCAATTAGTTGCCTACAGTGATGCAGATTGGGCTGGATGTCCGGACTCTCGATGTTCTACTATTGGATGGTGTGTCTTCCTTGGGGATTCTCTTATCTCTTGGAAGTGTAAGAAGTAAAATTGTGTATCTAACTCATCTATAGAGGCTAAATATCTGGCAATGTCTGCTGCATGTTCAAAAATTATGTGGTTGCGTGGTATTCTTTCAGAACTCGGCTTTGCATAGGCACATCACATGCCTCTTCATGGTGATAATACAAGTGTCATTCAAATTGTAGCCAACCCAATTTTTCATGAACGTACAAAACACATCAATGTTGATTGTCACTATATCCGAGATGCCTATGAGTCTAAAGTTATCATTCTCCCTCATGTGTCCACTGAACACCAAGTAGCTGATATTTTCACCAAAACTTTGACTCGACAACAACATCAGTACCTAGTTAGCAAATTGCTGCTAGTCGACTCACTAACATCAATTTGAGGGAGGGTATTAAAGGAAAACTAGGGTTTTCTTTAAGATACGGCAGATAGGCAGCTAATCTCCTATTTTAATGGGTTGCGGCTAGGGTTACATGGAAACTAATCTCCTATTTTAATAGGATATAGGAGAACTAAATTTCAAATAGATTATGATTTATTTACTAATCTTATCTAAATATTTAAATTAAACTTGTACATATTTAGATAGGATAAAGTCAAGTTAGTTTAGATAAAGATAAAGACGTAGTTTGTTGAGATTCAAATTGAATTCTCAACCTTATCTTTGTAATTATTTTTGGAGCTATTTTTTATATAATAAGAAGGAATCACCTCAAAGAGGTATTCGGCCAAATCTGACAGGACCCACAACATTTCTTTACACGCGGGACCCACAACCCTTTTCAATAAATACATCTAAACTCATCTTAACATATAAACACTCATTTTAGGTGGACCTTACAAATCTCATTCCACCATCTCAACTCACTACTATTCATAAAGAGCTCAACTCAAAACCATGAAATTACTGGAGTGGGTATGGGATAGGAGGCCTATACATCCACTTTCATAGCATAGCTAGTGTGTTATTGGAATAACTGCTGTATTACTTTGTATTTATTGTCTCTTAGCAACACCTTATCAAGTAGTTGTTCTTTTAAGCTTTCCTTTGTGTTGCGACTTCTTTCTTCTCTACAAATGGTAGAGCCACAAGTTAGTGGAGCAGGTGTATTGTTTTAATAGCAGGTTCATTGCAGGCATAGCAGTTTATGGCTTTTCTAGTTGTTTTCTATATAATATAGTATAGGAGGAGAACTCAACTCCATATCTAAACGCAGCCTAAGAAAACGAAAAACTGCAAATGGATGAAGACAGTTTTGATAGTCTTTCGTTACCAAAAACAAAGAGAGGAAATGAACTTAATTTTTAGCAATGAAACAGAGTGATCCAAGGAGTTACGTGGATCACTGAACAACTGTAGGTATATAGGGTTCAAAGAAGAAGTTTGGAGTTGTCAAGGAAAGCTTAACAAAGGAACGGAGTTACCATGAAAGAAAACAAATGCATTAGAAGGTTTGGCAGTAAGAGGCAGAGGACCCAATTGAGATTTCCTTTTCCGAAATCTGGCAACAAATATTTTGAAGTACTATGTTGAGAGTTGAGACCAAGTTCGGTCTCCTTCTTTGGTATATTTATAGTTGGAGAGATCATCAAGGCATAGCCCTCCCCATTGATTTTTAACTCTCTCTCAGTCAAAATCCCTGTTGGTTTGAACTTAGAGTTTTACAGAGTAGCCTCTTTACGAGATGACTTTGAGGCCTTTATAGCAGTGATTTCTTTCCAACAAATCCCCCCCATCTTTTTTTGTGATTTAATTTGTGTTACCAAGGGAAGGGGCGACGAGGGTGCTGGGCAGAGGAGGGGTGAACGTGGGATTGGATGAAAAAAAAATTCGAAATGATGTCTTCTCCTCAAAACAAAGAAAAAAGTCATATCAAATGTAGGATAAATAGTAAATGATGTATAGAGCACTTCTTTTGTTAAAAAAAATAAAGAGTGCAACGTTTACACAATCCATAATTATATCTAGTATTACTAGGAAAAAATATATAGGTTTCGATCTTCTAGTAAACACGGTAAGAAAATGTGGAACCACCAAATAAACTCAAAAAGGGACATGAAAAACTTTAAAGGGACACCTGCGCAGGGCCTTGGATCATAATCCCAGCCTTCCATGCATTGCAAATGCTTATAGCTTGCAAGATCTCTCTCCCACTCGCTCTCACGGTGCAAGCCATTTAAAAGAAAATGAAAAGCATCCGAAAAAGAAAATGCCATGGAAAAAAACGACTTCCTGAGTAATTTGCACCAAGAATTTCACACTAGCAAAACATACCACTTCCCCATTTTTCAGGGGTGTTCCCTAGGGGGCTTTGCTTTGTGACCATCTAAAATTACGATGAAAATGACTTATCAATCAACCTGGCGTCGACTAAGAAAAGTCGAACTAGTCATTATAGATAGCAGTAAAGCACAAATTCTTAACCTATTTATGGGGGGGAAAAAAAAACAATTAATGGTTGAAACACTCAGCTGCAGGAGTCTCGCATTAATATCTCACAAACTGGTTCAATTGGTAGTAAAGCACAGATTCTTAACCTACTTATGGGGAAAAAAAGAAAAGAAATAATTGATGGTTAAAACACTGAGCTGCAGGAGTCTCGCATTAATATCTCACAAACTGGTTTAATTGGTCAGCAGCAAGTCCCTCAAATTCATGCCTGCCAACCGAAAAAGAGAAGTCATTGTACATTCAACGGAAAAATCCATGTCAATTAAAGTTTTTACCATGAATCCTGCAATATTGCTGATCCATGGTCCCAATATAAGACAACAGGTATATGAGATTAATAGCAACCATTCTGAAGCCATTGACCAAGCATAAAAAATTTTGAAGAATGGCAAGTTTCATACTACCCAATGACATTAAGACAAAACATTTCAAAGAGTTCAAGAATTAAGTGAAACACATATGGATGGTAAGCTAGGTTTGTGTTCTAACAATTATTAGTATGCCAAATGATAGTGGTGCAATACCAATAGCATATACATATTTTTCTTTTATAGGTAACAGCAGATTCATATGAAGGAAACAAAGTAAAATACCTGCTGCTTTTTCTTCTTTGGCCTTCTTTTTCTTCTGGGTTTATGAGCATCAGAGTTGGAACTTAGATTGCTACTGTGACCTGTCCTCGAATTTGAGGAACCCCTTAATTTAAAGTCAGAACCACTTCTACTAGTCGATGTATTGCTGGATGTCGACATTTCAGTTCTCTGTATTGATTTATTCTTGCTTGATGACGGCCCAAACCTCGATTGAGAACGACCAGAACTTGGGGCTGTAGTGATGGATGGGCGGGGTGGAGGCATTAAGGCTCTAGCAGAAATCTGCTTCTATACAAAAATATGTTTTCTTGATAAGTACCCATCTTTGAAATGAGGAAAATGGAAGTGACGCTGAAACAGCCAACTGGTTTCCTATAACAGAGAACTATTCGATAGACAACATACCTGATTTCTTTCATCACTGGACATGCCAGACGCTGCTTTGCCAGAAGCACTGGAAGCCTGTTCCCTGCAAAATCAATGATAAAAGTTTTAGATGAACCCTTGATGAACACAACCAATTTAGTTTTGGGTACTACAAAATAAAATAATAATCGGACTTCTGAAGATAAGGAGTGAACACTGAAGGAGATTAGATTGTTCTTTGTGAAAACTTTGTTCCTCTGCGCGAATGTTGTAGATTTCAATGGTCTAAATTTTCATGATTTTCTTGTTTCTATCTCTTCCTCTTAAGTAGGTGTAAACTCTTGTATACCCCCTGTGTACTTGGGTTATGCCTATTCTCATTAATAAAATTGGTTTCTTATAAAAAATAATAATAATAGGTGCGGGATAAAAAAATGTCGTAATTTCCAGCTTCTGTGAAAGGTCCAATTAAATCAGAGAATCAGAACTGGCTCTTTGAGCAATTACAATGTTGTCAAATCACCAGAATAATAAAACCCCTGCATATTTTTTTTCTAGGTAAATATTTTATGTGTGTGTTTGCCAGGAAACCCATGCATATTTTTATCTGAGCATCTTGATAACAATGTAACACATGCAATCCTTACTCCTTAAAACTATAGAAGAAATAGTACTCCCTCTCAAACTAAAAAATAAAAGTAGCATTTCCTCTTACTCATTCAATAAATACCTTGTACTCTTATCCGTCCATTCATCATCCGCATCTGCTTCATCACTTGAACTACCAGTAAGGAAGAAATCATCTTCACTTAGATCCATAAGCCCATCATCCTCACTCCCTGTCTCTGTTGAGAAAAGTTCAAGTATAGACATCTAATGAACATATGGAAATTCAAGGAGTTATTACCAAATAAAAGCTGAGATGGAGCATTTTTGTAGGTGATCAGGAGCAGATAATAAAAGGTTTAAAGCAGAAAAGATCAAACTTGTGCACAGAGCTGGATATCTGCCCTGGACCCACCAAGCCCCTCAAACACACTTGTAATAATTACAATTTTGATTGCTATGCTTCTCTATCCAAATCCAACATGATTATTCACATTTAATAAGATCCTAATCATTCAAAGTATTCAAGGTACTTTTACCAAATTCAAAAAGAATTCTCCACTTATTTTAGTATCTCTAGTGGTTGATATGAATAGCTTGGCATGCTGGATCATGTGGCTTCAATGATTTGTCAGGAGTTTAAAAGCCTTCTACAAAATTTTATCGTTCACACGAGTAGGCAAGGGCGGAAGTATACAAGACATATGCAAGAGCATCACCTATGCGTGCATGTTAGAAAAAATGATCAAGCTTCACCATCCAGTGAGAAAAATCTTATTTGATCATTTTCTCTGACGCTCCCCAAAAAATGAATATTATATTATTGGTGGTGTCTTTAAGCTTAATTCATGAAGACAGCTCGTTCCACATGCACATGACCCAAACAGAAATGTCTACAAGATATATACAGTTTCAATGACGCATATTCCCAAACAGACATTCAAAATTGTCCTTGCAACTATACTTTAAAAATGAACTTTATTCAATATCCAGCAATTTAAGTTGGGCTCACAAATTGAGGAAAATTCAGTCAATTCCCAAAACATGTGGAAAAATGCCAATGGGACTAGAATGGAGTAAATACCTTCCAAATCCTTCCCACTAGCTGCAGCAGCAACTAAATTAGCTTTGATCTGCTTGCGCAATTTATTTCTCCTATCAACTATGTCTGAGTCATCACCTCCAGTAAATAAAGATAAATATTTCTCTGTCTTGGGAAAGAACTGCAACGCAATTAAACATGATCCCATAGATTATCACTCCTGAAAAGTCCTAATTAACAAAAACAGACCACAAGTTCGTGATCAAAGCAAAGTCAAGTTTGTAGCTCTTTCCAATAGGCCATAACTTCAAACAGACAAAAAATTTGACATTTTCCCAAAGAAGGCAGGGAGCCACAGCATAATGAACAAACTATTGATTAGGTTAGGTTAAAATGCATAATCAAAACTCGCAAATTTTCACGACATCCGTCTCAAAAATAATATACAAATGCCAAAAATAATACACAGCTCACCCTAACATATTCAAGATCTTCTTTCAATTTAGAAAGCTGGTCCGCTACTTTTGTATCATGTTCCTGGCCAGATGAAGCACGTTGCAGTTTCTCTAGACGTCTTATTCTTCTTTCTACCTTTCTTCTCTCTGAACAAAGCACATTTTTAATTGGATGAGTCTAGTAGTCAGTCATGAACTAACTTCAACGATAACTCACCGAAAAATTTTATCTTCCTGTCCCGCAAAAATATTTTGCGTTCAACAGCAAGACGAGAATGGATATCCTGCTGTTTCTTGAGTTCTTCTAACTTCTTTTCCTGGGCCGCCCGGATATCAGGTGTTAAATCCTTTTAAAAAACAGCTAGTTAGGAGGTATCCACAAACCAATACCCTCACGACCAGCCAAACAAGAAAAATGAAAATGGCACACATCGATCCACCAAACAAAAGACAAAGTTTTGGGAGTAATCTAAAGCTGAAGAATGCACTGGCATACATTACATAGAAGCAACTCTACGGAGAAAAATCTCAAACTACATCAATAGCACGGGTATTAATAGGAAAGAATGAAAATTTGTGTTTTAAATTGCAATCGAATAATTTCCGTTCAAGAAGAATCAGCAGCCTCTGCGCACGCTACAGGACTCTAAATAATAAAAGATAGAGCAAAAATGCGAGCATTAGGTTATCAACTATGTAGATATGCAATTAGAAATTCAAAGACTTAACCCAAGCAGTATCCGACCTAGAACACCCAACTGTTTATGTATGACCCATACAAAAAAACAAAGATGAAAATCCCGAAATGCTTTCGACGTATTCTCAGCAACCAAACAGAGAATTAAAGTTACAATAGAATAGAACTCAGCTAGAGCCGATTGAACATAGTTTGTGTCACAAACGACCATAGCCACACAAACCCTATCCCTAATAACCTAACAGGAACTTCTACAAAGGGCACTCAGACTTAGTTTTACAAATGATCAAATAGCGAAAAATCGAGATATTTGGAATAGAATCAAAGAAGTACCTTCCGGAGCATGCGCTCGATAGATCGAATCTGATTCTTGAGAGAAACGGACTTGGGCTTCTTAGCTATGCCCAAGCCCTTAGATCGGCGACCCGCGGGCTTGACCCTGCGTTTTCCATAGCCACCATGCGCCATGGTGTCCGCCCGCCCAACAAAATCCGATCAGTCCCCGATCGATTCTTCTGGCTTACGGCCTACGGCAAGCTTTTGGGATAGGAGTTGCCGTTGTGTTGCTCAAACAAGAAAGGAAGAAATAATTAAAATTTGCCCTAATAAAGTGCATGCGTTACTCCGACAGCGAGGACGAGAATTCGGGTCTTATTTTGCCACGTCATCGAAACATACTTTATTTGTAACGTCTAGATTATGTTTGGAAAGTGAGATGAGAATTTTGTGTTTTGTTTTAAAGTTTAAAATATTATTTTTTAGTTTTAAGATTTGAAAAAATTAAATTAGAATTTGAAAAAGTTGTATTGGGATTTGAAAAAGTTGAATTGTTTATTATATTTTATATAGGAATTTGAAAAGGTTGTAATGATGAGATGAGATGAGATGAAAATTTTGAAGAAGATGAAAGATCCAAACATAATCTAAATTTTAAGAAAAATTTAGAAATTTGTTACTTTGCAGACGGTTACGTTTGGGTTAGAGATGAATTGAAATGATTTGTAAATAGTAAAAAATAAAATTTTAAAATAAAATTTTTTAATATTATTATTTTTTTAAAATTTAAAAAATTTGAATTATTTATTATATTTTGTGTAAAAATTTAGAAAAGTTATTTTGAGATTTAAAAAAATTGAATTTATTATATTTTGTGTAAAAATTTAGAAAAATTATTTTGAGATTTAAAAAAATTGATTTGTTTATTATATTTTGTGTGTAAATTGAGAAAGTTGTAATGATAAAAATGAGATGAATTAAAGTGATTTGTGAATCCAAACCACATTCATTCATTTTGACAGTTTATATATATTTTTTATTTTTTATTTTACTTAATAGTTAATAAAGTCATTATTAGTATATTGATATTTTTTTTTTTAAAATGATGAAAAAAATTTGAATAAAAAAATTGAAACACAAAATATATATTTTTAACCTTGAGTGTGCACTTGAGTGACAGAATAGCATCGCTCAAAAATCTAATATTTCTCCACTCTGATTTTGATCTATATCAGCACATGGTTTTCGTAATATTCTTTATTAAAATAATAATAATAATAATGTTAGTCATTAATTTTTTTTAATCGTCATCTCTTATTGTTGAAATATTTAACAAAGGAATATGTGAAAATTAAAAATAATAAATTTTAATTATTTGATTCTGCATGAAGATAAAAGGATAAGATCTAAAATCAATTAATAGGATTACTATTTTCTTTAAAAGAAAAAAGACATTTTAACATATGCACATGTTTGGGTTTGAGTTTGAGTTTAGAAGCTTGAAAAGTATTTTTAACATTCTAAAAATTATTTTAAAAAAAAAATAGTATATTTGATAAATTTGTAAAAGAGAAATGCTTCTCCCACTAAAGGTGGTCATCGATGGTGACCACCGATTGTAATTTTTTACTTAATTGTTAAGTAATTATTTTAAAATAATTTTTTATTTTTTATTTTTTTAAAATAAATATTTAATGAATTTAAAAAAAATGTTTAAAATAAAAAAGAAAAAAGACAAAACAATTTTTGCCTATTCAGTGATTGTTTCGGTAGACTCTCTGAGAGTAGTACCATCCTTATTAGAAAATTCCCATAGATAACTATATTTTTAAAATTACCGTAACTAATTTTGAAAATATTTTAGATTCAATTTTACTAAATAATAAACGATTTTATAATAGTAGAGCTTTTTAGTAAATCTCTACAATTAAAGCACTACTCTAAAAAACTCGATTTCTTGAGGCAATCCCAAACAATATCCGTGCAAATTAGATGCAATGACTCCTTATAGGATGCTAAATTGATTTCATTGCTTCGTTGGAATTGATCATTATTAATTAGAGAGTACGTTTGAGCATAAATTCTCGCATCAAATAATAATGCTTTGAAAAAGACAACAAACAATACAAACGAACAAAAGTGAGAGATCGTTATGTTGGTTAGTTCAGAATCTTTATCAGATTGATATGAACCTCTATATTCAAGGCCAAATACTTGGCTTACAAATTACAATAATCTCGAAAGTGAAAGCTTTTAGAAGACTACAGAGAGGCAGAGTAGTTTGGACACAATTCATATAAACAATGATGATAACTGGAAAGTTTACAGGAAGACTAGTTCACCATCAAAACTTCACTTGTTTTTATATCTTTTGGTGTTCGATCTTCTAAGAAGAAAATTCATGGCATCGTTTCAGCTCAAGTTCCTTCAAGATAGCCGCAACGTGCCCCGGCAACAATAGAACGGGGCACAATAGAAAATGAAACGGGAAACATATGTGTTATGCACTGAACTGTACATCTTACAAAATGATGGGTTGTTCTCCCTCAAGCTCGGATATAACTATTAGAGAATCCGTCAGTTCAAGGGAGAGAGGTTCTGACTTGGGAATTGGGTTAATAACCTGCAACAGTATAAGGTCGAGTAAAGTTCCATAACAATTTTTGTTCAAAACCAAATGGAGATATCCTACCTTCTTGTTGTTTTTCACATAACCTATAGCAACTTCTCGCCGCAAATACGCTCTTTCGGTGAGCTCAGAGAATGAAGGGTTCTCTCCTTCTTTCATGTACAGGATGATATCCTACCAGGAAAAATAAAAAGATGGGCATGTAAAATATGCAGCTACAATGGATAATTGTGTTGGTTATCACAGAGATTGTTACTGTTGGAAGAAGGTTTCCGTTCACAGCAGGACATTCAAATAACAAACTTAATTTGAACTATGCACAAGCCACGGGGTTCGAGGAAAAGCAAGAAAGGTCATGAATGGTGGTTGACATGATCACCCATTATACATTAGAGATTTCCCACAACATTTACCACTAGAAAAAAGGAAAAAAAGACTTGGGGCCAAACCATTAGTCTTATTTAGTGAGATGATTTAGAATGGAAGCAATCCATTTAGGCCCCTGTTTGGATTCAAAGTTGATCTTAACTCATCTCGATTCTCATCTAATCATTACAACTTTTTCAAATTTTCACACAAAATATAATAAACAATTCAACTTTTTCAAATTCTAAAATAATAATAATATTAAAAAATAATATTCTAACAATATTTTATTCAACTTTCAACTTTTATCTCAAGTCATCTCATCTAAACTAACTATCCAAACCTCATCTTAGACTTTTCGAGTGTTATGCCTTTTCCTATGATGATTTTGAGTTCACCTCCTATATGCTTTTTTCCACTAATGCACTATGACAGATCCAAGCATGAGTAAGAAAGTGAACAACTTCATATAATCACTTGAAGGCCTCTTATAACCAGTAATATAATATCAGCAGTCTGTGCCAAGTCACATGATGTGACAATCTTTTATTTTTCCCTTTTTTCTGGACAACTAAATTTGTTAACAAACAAAATAAGAGAATAACCGGCCTTCATTTGATAAAACACCCAAGGCAGCACCCTCTGCTGGTAAATGAACCGAAGTCTTCTCATTCCTAATTACCTCAAAAGTATCTATTAGAACTAGAGCAAGATTGGAGGAAGATGTAATTACCTTCACATATATTTCATCGCCCTCTGCATTCAGGATGTCTTTCCACACTTCATTCAGTTCATTATTCTCTGCGACTGCTTTGTTCAAACTGATTATTACTTCTAATATGAAAGTACAGACTTAAAAGTTAATCTGACAGCAGGAAGAGTACAAGGATTCAGGACCTTGAGCTGTAACAAGGCTCATTACTTCCTCTGCTGCTATGTAAGTCAAGGATGGCTTATTTCTTGTAATCTGTAGAAATTGTAAACATTTAAAATATATCAGTGATGTGGACAAATACAATAAAAGATAACAAATTTGTATATGAAAAAACTGATTACTGAAGTAATAATTACTTGTTTGCCCAATTTCGTGTCAACAATCTCTGCAACAAGATTTTGAACCTGCAATACAATCATCCATCCTCTTAATTCTCTTTCCTCTCAAAACTTCATGATTACCACAACTCCCTTAGTAACAAATCCCCGAGATTAATTCTTTAGCATATAGAATACAAGGACGAATGTTAAATGATAATTTAAGCGATCTATTTACACCTTTACTCCAAACTTGTTGCAAATATTTTCGGCAAGGAGAAGAGAATATGCAGAATGTTTGTCAGCCCGGGATGGATCTGAAGAGAGAACAGTTAGTGCTAGGCAACCTTCAGCTTACTGTAGCATCATGTATAATTACCTCCAAGCAGCCACTCTCTATCATTAATGACAACTATTGACAAAGGAATATCCTCACAATTGTGTAAAGACTTTTGAATGTTTACTATAGTTTCCTTCAAGGTATCATAGTTCATGGGGTTTCCCATCTGCAGCATATAAAAAGAAAATGATTAGAAGCAAAGCAGGAAAAGGGAAGAAAGAATCAAAGAAATTGGGAGAAAGATTCAACCCTCTGGGTTGGCTGAGCGATACATACCTTGTGAGAAACTTGGACATTGTTGAGTTTGCCTCGCCCAGCAATCTTTCTTTCCCTGTTCCTATCATCTACCGGTACATCTGATAAAATCTCCTGCATACACACAAGCACAAAGTTATCGAGCATATATGAATGAACGTATGATCTAGAACCTCAACGTAAATGACTTTTGAACTATGATGCATCACGCCTCAATAGCTACAACAATGTTTGCTGTTAGACTGCATGCTTTGGAACTTTTTAATTCGTTGACACCAAATGAGCAGGTTACCCATCTGGCCATCCTTAGTAAGGGATGCATATTGGCTGTCAAGCTTCTGTTGGAAAATTTTCAGGAGTGAACTTAATGGGTTAAGCACAATAGCACCTTTCATATGGACAAGAAAGAAGCATATGAATGGCATGTCCTCTCTGTTTCAATTTACGTCTTGGCTTTAAATAACACGATTATTATTAAAAATATAATATATATACTGATCATTATGTCGATCAGATCAGAAAGTATATCTAAGATCTATAAGCCAAAAATTAAATAAAACTATTGTTGTAGGTTGTCTCAGGCTCAATCAATAAATTAACAAATGCGTCTCCACCATGCATGTTACTGCCCTAATTTTTACTTAAAAACTCCAAGACCAAAATTGAGGCATGCATGTGTAGATAAATGCACAATTCGATAGGATATACAGACACAATGAGACTCGCTGCGGAAGTCGAGTTAGACAACCACGTCCTGTTGCATTAACAGGATACAAGTTGATACTATATAGTAGAGACACTGACCATTCGTAATGGATAATAGAAGCATACCACTACACTGCCAGGTCCAAGATAATTATCGTATTCTTCTATCATCTCTACAACATCTGGGCGCCACCCCAGCAAAAGTATGCATTCTTTTGGTCCAAGATTCCAGTCTGATGCCTGTATTCACATACAAAACATTACCACACTAACATCAAAGTGACATCCAAACCCTTTCCATAGCATACTGCTTTTTTAGTGAGTATCAGTCCATGGTATTCTTACCTTGGAACCTGATCTGTTGGGACGTTTTACAATATTTTCGAGTCTTCTTTTACTCAATTCAGTGGCATGATTTGAACAGTTGTCATTGTTTTCTACAACTTCTTGATCTTGACTAGAACTGCTTCCTTCTTTTATAACATTTAGACATGCAAACCGCGAGTTCCTCATCCCATGAACTGGTGAAATGAATAAAATCTAAAACAAGAAAGTAAAATGATATTAGAATGTAGACACTAAAAACAATTTTGTGGAAAGCTTACCTTTCTTTGTATAAATAAAGGCAATCAAAAAGATTAAATTTGAATTAGACAATCAATCATGACCAGCTCAGAAAACAAAACACCAAAATGAATTAAGCTTCCATATGGCATTAGTCTCATCAGCGTCAGGGAATTTCTAAAAAAATAACAGATCCCAAGGTCATCAACCTTGCCATGGTCTAAGGATATAATACTTCAGCTTAATCACATAACCATGATAGATACTATTTCACCATGTAACATTACTAAATGAATGTCATCTTTCCACTAACTGATCCTTGCCAGGAAGATCATGTGCTGCTTTCTGAAGGGAGACATTTTTCTTTGTAATGGACAGCCAAGTTGAATATTATTTTTGATAGGTGCCTAGGTACATCAAGTTGGATATTCTTCAACTTAAGATCCATAATTCCTCTTTTAGATAGACATTCACAAAGATTGAAGTCTCAGCAGCAGGTAAAGTTAAATTCATCAAACAAATTCTGAATAAAAGTATTCACCCTCCAGCCATCAACTATGAATCAGTAGAAAAATACCGCATCAAAGCAAGATCAATCAGTCAATTGATAGGATTCTGTGGGCCTGCACATATGGACCATTCCAAGTCAAGTCTAGCACCACCCACAAAATGTCTTCATATTGTAACCAAATTAATGGGCCTTCAAAGATCTCGAAGATCCATATAGACTACAGTAAGTTATCATACAAGGACATATTATGAGTCTGTTATTATGTATACAGTAATCTCCTAAATGAATATTTGGGGAAATCACTAGAAAGAGCCCAAGCCAAAACAAATCAAACAAACCATTCAAGCATCTGGAAGAGAAATACTTGTGTTTAGTTTCACAAATCATAAAATTTTCTAAATCATGGTGCTAACTTTATGGTAAATTACATTTTCCAGTATGGACTACCAACTCATTTTCACTTACACCCATAAAATTTATCTCCGCACAACTTGGACCTCATTTTATAATTTCAGTATCAGTTTGTCCACTCCGTAAAATACCAATGTTAATTCAAAAGGAAATATGTACGAAAAAACCCTTAACATTAAAACTAAGCATTCCAATTGTGTTGGAGGGTAATTTTTATCTTTTTACATATTAAGTTAATGGTGGTTTTGACAAAATGGGGTAACTGATATTAAACTTCAAATTAAAATTTGAGTTACACCGAATCAAAGTTTATAGGTGTAAGAATGAGATGGTATGTCAGGGAGGAAAAAGATAATTTACTCTAATTTCATTTTACAATAAGGAGGAATGCAAACTAAGCTTATAGGGAACATACTTTGTCAGTTTGCTGCAGAATGTCATCGTCATTCGGGTGGAAGTATATCTTGCCACTCCGATAAAGACCACAAACAACTGCCTGAGATAATATATATCCAGCAAAAGTTTCAAAATTAGTATACCTATATAAGAAGTTATTTGAAAGCAAAAATTGCATTTTGATGGTAGTACTACCTCTTGAAACCCACACCGTATCTGCCTGTAGCTCATTCCAGCTAAATTAGGAAAGCTGTGAAGATTAAATACATTTTCTGCAAGGAGTGAGTAGACATTGTCAATGATATCTATATATGGCTGTAAATAGCAGTAGTTGTATATATGTGTATAGGCACCAACTTAAGTTTTATTTCCTTGCTTAATTATTGTAACATCCACCCACTAACAATTGTATAGACATGTTTCCAGGAAACATGGCCTGGAAATATGGCAGGAATCTGGCCATTTAATCTGGCACTAGTGTGTATTCTTCTCTATATATAGATGTACAAACCCTATGGAAAGGGCATTCAGACCAAATTTGACATGGTACTAGAGCCCTAGAATTTTCTGGGCAGTTTTTTTTTTTTTTTTTCTCTGCAGATTACTTCCTTTGCTTGTGTCAGCACTGTCTGTTTTCAGACTAGTGCTCTCTGGGTCCATCGACACAGACTAGTGTTTTATCTTGGTTCTTTGGCTTGGGTCGGCACTCTCTGCCTTCACTTTCTGGGTTAATTTTTTTCTGGGCAACTCTGTCTACACAGTTGTCGGCACTCTCTGTTTTTTTTTAGCAGTGTTTTTTTGGCCTTTTTGGAGCTTTTGGTTAGTGGGTCAGTGGCTACTGGAAATTTCAGCAGTTTCTGTTTCATTGGAGAGGTTTTTTTGGGGCCTCTTTCGGTGCACTCTTCTCGAGCTCTCTGTGTAGGCTTTTGCAGAGAGATTTTCTCAAGTCAGTGTTCTTTGTGTTGTCTATCGGCAATTTTTGCACTCCTTTTGATTTTGTGGTCATTATGTCGGGTGAAAATTCAATCATTCGATTTAATGTAAAGAATTATGGAAGCTGGGAATTTCAGTTTCGAATGTTTGTCTAAGGAAAGGAATTATGGGGTCACTTGGATAGGTCTTCTGGGGCCCCTACTGATCTCAAAGAACTTAGTTCTTGGTCCAGCAAGGATGCCAAGATTGTTTCTTAGCTATTAAGTTCCATTGAACCACATATGGCCAACAATCTTCAATCATTTACTACTGCTAAGGAGATGTGGGACTATTTTAGGCGCGTATATTATCAAGACAATACTGCACGCAAATTTCAAGTTGAGTTAGAGATTTCCAACTATAGACAAGGTAATCTCTCTATTGAACAATTCTATGCTGGATTCTTGAATTTATGGAGTGAATATTCTGGAATAGTGTATTCTAAAGTTCCTAAGGTAGCCCTAGAAGCATTCCAAGTTGTTCATGCTGAGAGTCAAAGAGATCAATTCTTGATGAAACTAAGACCTGAGTTTGAGACTGCACGAGCTGGTTTGATAAACTGTAATCCTGTTCCTTCCCTGGATGTGTGCTTGGGGGAATTATTGAGAGAAGAGCAGCGTCTTGCTACTCAACATGGACTCACTCAAGAAACTACGACAACTGAGATGGTTAATGTGGCATATGCTGCTCAAGGGAAAGGAAGATCCAAGCCACAGATACAGTGCTATAGTTGCAAGGAATTTGGGCATATTGCAAAGCATTGCAGCAGAAAATTCTGCAATTATTGCAAAAAGGAGGGCCATATTATTAAAAACCGTCGCATGCGACCTCAGAATCGACAGGGCCAAGGATTTCATACTGCTGCCCAGGCTAATTTAGCTGCTGTCCCCTTTGTTTCTATTCCGGGGCAGCCACCTACAGCTAGTTCTTCATCGACTCTTACACCCGAGATGGTCCAACAGATCATTATTTCCGCTTTATCTGGGCTTGGTCTTCAAGGTAAGGGAAATTTTCTCACCTCACCTTAGTTGGTTGACTCTGCGGCTTCCAATCGTATGACTGGAAATGCCGATGTTTTACATAATGTTCGTAAATATAAAGGTGACAAGCACATTCAAATAGCCAATGGTAATACTCTTCCTATCACTGCAATTGGAACTCTGGGGTCCTCTTTCAACAATGTATTTGTGTCACCAGAATTATCTATGAATTTAATTTCTGTTGGACAGCTTGTAGATAATATTGTGAGATTCATTTTGATCGTAATGGTTGTTGTGTGCAGGATCAAGTGTCGGGGAACGTGATAGCGAAGGGGCCTAAAGTGGGACGTCTATTTCCTCTTCAGTTTTCCATTCTAGTTTTGATTCCTTTGCTTGTATTGCTGTTACTAATAATAGTGATGTTTGGCATAAAAAATTGGGGCATCCCAATTCTTCTCTTTTGAATCATCTTATGAAACAAGGTCATTTGGGGACTAAAAATTCTGTTTCTAGTGTGTCTTCTGATTGTAGCTCTTGTAAACTTGGTAAAAGCAAATCTTTACCTTTTCCTTTACTTGGTAGTCGCGCTTCTACATGTTTTGAGATAATTCATACTGATGTCTGGGGAGTGAGTCTCGTTCTTTCACATGCTCAATACAAGTATTTTGTGACCTTCATTGATGACTATAGCCGTTTCACTTGGATATATTTTCTTCGATCAAAAGCTTATGTGTTTTCCACTTTTCAAGCTTTTGTTGTGTTTGTTGAAACTCAATTTTCTGCTTATATTAAAACACTACGTTCTGACTCTGGGGGGAATATATGTCACGATTTTCACGATTTTCTCAAAACTAAGGGTATCCTCTCTCAACGCTCATGTCCTTACACCCCTCAGCAGAATGGGGTCGCTGAGCGTAAGAATCGTCATCTTTTGGATGTTGTTCGTACTTTGTTGATTGAATCTTCTGTGCCTTCTCGTTTTTGGGTAGAAGCCGTATCTACAGCTGTGTATTTGATTAATCGTTTACCCTCTCCAAATTTACAATTTGACTCTCCATATTCTCGTATGTTCGGTGTTGTTCCAGAGTATAATTCTCTTCATATATTCGGTTGTGTTTGTTTTGTTCACTTGCCATCCACTGAACGTCACAAGCTTTCTGCTCAGGCTGCTCGGTGTGCTTTTCTTGGGTATAGTAATGTTCACAAAGGGTTTGTGTGTTATGATGCGGATGCTCTGTCTCTCGAAATGTGGTTTTCTTTGAAAATCAATATTTCTTCTAGTCTTGTGTTTCACATGATTCTACTTCTGCTCAGTTGCCTATTTTTGATGATGTGTCTTGTACTCTTGAACGTTTTAAGCTAGGGCTTGTGTATCAAAGATGTCATCCACAGTCTCTGATGCCCCTTCCTATCACAGAACCGACATCTGATCCCATCCCAACTGAACCTCGACGATCATCTCGAGTTTCACGTCCCCCGAACAGGTATGGATTTGTACATACTGCCCATCAGGCTACTCTTGATACTACTTCTGTGTCCAAGTCTTATTCTCAAGCTGCTGCTCAAGCTTGTTGGAGGCAAGCTATGCAAGATGAACTTCAAGCTCTTCAGGATAACCACACTTGGGACATCGTCCCATGTCCTAATGGTGTAAAACTCATTGGCTGCAAATGGGTGTACACTATTAAACTCCGGTCTGATGGTACTATTGAAAGATATAAGGCCCGTTTAGTGGCTCTTGGAAATTGTCAAGAGTATGGCCTTGATTATGAAGAGACCTTTGCACCCGTTGCCAAGATAACTACTGTACGTACTCTTCTCACCATCGCTGCTTCCAAAGGCTGGTCTCTTAGGCAGATGGATGTAAAAAATGCGTTCTTACATGGGGATTTGAAAGAAGAAATCTATATGTCTCCTCCTCCTGGTATGTTCAGTTCATCCTCCATTGAGGTTTGTCGGTTGAAGCGGTCTTTGTATGGCTTAAAGCAGGCACCGCGTGCATGGTTTGAGAAGTTTCGCACCACTCTTCTTGATTTTCATTTTACTCAGAGTCAGTTTGATTCTTCTCTCTTTATTCAGCGAACTGCCATTGGACTTGTTGTTCTTTTAGTATATGTCGATGATATAGTTATCACAGGTTCTGATTCTCACCTGATTGAGCGACTACAACAGCATCTCAAAACTACCTTTCATATGAAAGACCTTGGCCAACTTCAGTATTTTCTTGGTCTCGAGGTACATTCTTGTCCCAATGGTATGCTTTTGCATCAGCACAAGTATACCCAAGAGATTCTCACCTTGGCTGGACTTCAATCTGGAAACTCAGTACTTACACCTCTGGAGGTCAATTTAAAGCTTTGTCGGGATGAGGGCGACTTATTATCCGATCCATCTCTGTATCGGCAGTTAGTAAGGAGCTTAAATTACTTGACTATTACCCGACCTGATATTTCATTTGCTGTCCAGCAAGTTAGTCAGTTTATGCAGGCTCCTCGTCAATCTCATCTAGCAGCAATACGACGAATCATTCGTTATCTCAAAGGTACATCTGGTAGAGGGTTATTCTTTTCTACTGAGAATTCCTTACAGTTAAAGGGTTACAGTGATGCTGATTGGGCTGGTTGTGTGGATATTCGTTGTTCAGTTACTGGTTGGTGTATGTTTTTTGGTAATGCTCTCATTTCTTGGAAAAGTAAGAAGCAGGATCGAGTATCCAAATCTTCTACCGAATCTGAGTATCGTGCTATGTCATCAGCATGTTCCGAGATTGTGTGGCTTCGGGGTTTAATGAGTGAACTTGGTGTTCCACAACTTACTCCTACTCCTCTTCATGCAGATAACACCAGTGCTATTCAGATTGCTGCCAATCCTGTGTTCCATGAGCGCACCAAGCACATTGAAGTAGATTGCCATTCCATTCGTGAGACATTTGATCATCATGTGATTACACTTCCCCACATTTCCACCGAACACCAAATTGCTGACATCTTTACCAAGGCTATGTCTCGCCACCGTCATCAATTCATGATTGACAAATTGATGCTTCTTGATCGACCCGTATCAATTTGAGGGGGGATGTCAATGATATCTATATATGGTTGTAAATAGCAGTAGTTGTATATATGTGTATAGGCACCAACTTAAGTTTTATTTCCTTGCTTAATTATTGTAACATCCACCCACTAACAATTGTATAGACATATTTCCAGGAAATATGGCACTAGGATTACTTATTTCTAGGAGACATGTTTCCAGGAAACATGGCCTGGAAATATGGCAGGAATCTGGCCATTTAATCTGGCACTAGTGTGTATTCTTCTCTATATATAGATGTACAAACCCTATGGAAAGGGCATTCAGACCAAATTTGACAGACATAACATAACACTATTTAGTGGTTGAGTAGAAACTACATCACTTATAGATAGAAAAGTAATCACTTTGGAAAAATATTAAATTGCTCCTGATAGCTGGATCATAAAATACAACTGATATATGCTCAACTTTATTTGGGTTCAATCAAGATGGAAGTCCTAAAACCACCCCAGAACTGAATCAGGAGATAATTCCATCAACCATAGACCCAAACCAAACTGATGCAGAAACAACCACTAAAATTTAGAAGAACCAAAATGAGATTGAAATGAGGGGTTGAAGTGGTAGTTTTGCTCCTACTTTTTATCATTTGATGGGGACATCTTAAAAAAACTAGCAATGATAATTCAACTGAATACTAAATAGAAGTCTAAGTGAGAACCTTATAAGTAAATTATTAGATGATAGAGAATTTGTACCATACTTCGATAATTAAGCAAATGCCTATAGATCTTTATGAGCCCTTTCTGCCGAGAGCATTGAACAAATAATTTGGATGCCACATTTTCTACTGGCTCTACTTTCAATCCTGATATTGATCTTAAGAGCTCACATGTACTGGGACTTGACACCTGCATTCATTAAAAAGGAATAATCATCACAGTAAATCATAGAACATGACCTCAACTAGATACTAGCAAGAAAATAATATACCTCAACAATGGTAGGGACAAATTCCATCTTCGGAATTGGTTGAAGCGCCAGTACAGAGAGAAATGCATCGGTATCAACATCAAACCTGATCAATTGAGGATATAAAGTCGATAAAATTCAACAGTGGATTTTTAAGATCTCTTCAAAAGCAAAAATGTTGTTACCCTACACAAAATAATCTAAAGCACCACAGATATAGACAAGTACAAGTGGGCTAATAATGGTGCTAGCAATTGTGTCATTGTGATTCCCCATACTAAATGATAAGAGTGTGTGGTGTATGAGACCCCCCCATTGCTTGAAAATGAGAAGTTATTGCTCTTAATAATGGTTCCAATAGGGTTCCAATTGTATCATTGACTAATCCTTTTGGAACATAGGTCCAGATGTGGCTTGGACCTCCTTTAAGACATTACAAATAGTATCAAAATCTATTCCAACCAGAAATATGGGACTTGAGTTGTGCCACCTACGACGGGCAGACCCAACAAGGACATCGGAAAATTAAGGAGGGTAGATTGTGATACCCCATACTGAATGAAAATGGTAGATAGTGTATGGGATCCCACATTATTTGGAAAAGAGAATTCTTGTTCTTTGTAATGATTCCAATGTCATTGACTAGTCCTTTTGGAGTATAAGTCTAGATGTGGCTTGGGTCTCCCTTAGGGCATTACAATCATAAATTTGAAGTGAACATGCCAATTATCAACAGAATCAACATTCTTAAAAGCCTCCTGCTTTATTTTGCAGACCCTTCAATCTGGGTTGAATAACTTGTTGCCGGTCATTGACAAACCTAATTAACCAATTTATTTAGACCTACTCGGTTGCTTAAACCAACTCATCCCCATTGAGTTTAGTTTTGTTTCTATCATTACGATCTTGCCAAATATCAAAGTCAACCTATTCTTTTGTAAGGGGATGAGACAATGAGATGGTCTAGACTGATTATCCACCAAAAATACATGACAATGACAGCATAAGCTAGCCATTGATGGGCAATAATCTTATCAGATCATTATGTTCTGTTTTGATAAGTGTTCATTTTTTTTATATAATCCTATCAAGACCATTATATTCTTTTTTAATTCTTAGCAGGTGTTTTTAATAGCATAATGGATTAAACGATGTAATACAATGAGATGTCTAAAATACTTAAAAGAAAAAAAATGAGATGTCAAAAACACTAATAATAAAGATGCATTAGAAAAGTCAGCAATATCCATTCATAATTATATCTGCTTCCTACAACAACATAAAAATGCAATGTCAAAAAGTAAAATTAATCCATATTGAGATGGCCAATTACCATGAAATGTCTTCGACCTGAGCAATCTATAATAAATTCTCTCGTGATTTTTTTTTTATAAGTAATAAATTTCCTCTTATGATGATCTTTGTTATCAACTTAACTTGCTTCATCTTACTCCTAGGTCCACAATACTCTTTCATTGATACATGGAAAACAGTGTAACAAGCTGATGCAAAGAATCTAATAGCTTCCCCAAGATAATTGTTAAATGTACTCCATCAATGGCAAAGCAACAGTGATATATCCTTGGACAATCAATTGATACAAAGGAAAACAGCTTTTAACCAAACAGTGGATTAAACATTGAAAGCTCCACAGTTCCTTTAAGTTGATCAGGCTCTTACCGATCTCCTTTTGTTGGCAGTATAATTATTGAGCGTGCTTTATTGGCCGCAGCTCTCTCAAAGGATTTCGTTAAGCTAAGACTACAACTGTGGAAGGGGAACCTCAAAAGGTAAGAGATGGAAGCAAGTCAACTATGGCAATTAAATCTAATCCAACTGCATTTCATATCTTCTAGTATTTAACATCATAGAACATGAATCCAGACTGATAAGTGATGGTAATCATTATGGACAAGGGGCCCACTCCCAAAGTAACTAATGTTCCAAGAGAGAAGAAATGCGTTGATGAAATTCATTGAAGAGATCAAGCTTTTACTTACAAAGCACCATTCAGTTCATAATGTCTGCAGGACTTTCTTTCAATTAAAGTCATCCAGAACAGCAAAAGCAACATTAACGAGCAATATCTCCATTCTGGTTAATTATAAGGTTACACTGAATTTACTGGAGAAACTGGCCACACAAGCAGTAAGATTACTCATATTTTTATCGAGCCATTTAAAGTCAAGTTCTGTTGAGTGATTTCAACAAATAATATCAACATTGCTGTTCTAATATTTTAGGATTTTTTTTCTTTTTAATTATAGCTTATGCATTACTTTAGGATGTAGCTCAATTTAAAGTGGAAAGTTATAAAAATAAAAATAATTACACATACACAAAAAAAGAAAAAAAAACAATATGGAGGTAAACTGTCTTTTAATAGGAAAAATCACAAAACTTAAGGGATCCCCAACCAAGAAAAGTAACAAGTGAATAAACTCTTGGCACAGTCCCAGAGAAGAGAAAAGCAGGCATTTTCTACAAGGTAATGCAGTGATAAGAAGAAAGGAAAACACTCGATAATAACCTCTTTGTAAGGACATCAATATGATACAGATCCTTAGCAATACTGTCAACTAGTTTGTCCATCTGCTTCCTTGGAAGATCAGACATAAGGAGAATTCTCTGCCTCCTGTAAACATAGGGAAGAGGATCATGGAATCTGTAGATATAGACATAAGATATTGATATTGAACCTGAACTGGTGGTAAAAGATCAATTACCTAGCTGTAGCAGTACCTAAGCGGACAGCAAACTCATGATACTTATCTAGTTGCTTCAGTATGAAATTCAGATGACTGCTCACTCCACATATAACAATATGATCAGTCTCCATAACGTGCAGTTGAGCCCCTTCCCTGAGCTTCTGCATATTGTTCTGCATAAAAAAAAAGAGAAAAAAAAAATTAAAAAGAATGACATGCAAGCTTCAGTAAATGTTTCTTATTTCAGGAGCTTACTCTGAACTGTTCCGTCATTGTGCTCAACAGGCGAGAGTAAAATAATATGCCCCAAATAGCAAGAACCAAGCCAATTACACGTTCAACACGTGTTTTTTGCTGCAGTTCAACACATAAAGATGCTATCTTAGACACAATACAATTTCATGATGACATGGGCAATGCACAAACAATGGAAGTGCTTTAACAACTATCAAATTCACAAGAGGCTGTCACACTTTTAAATGAGTAGATGATGAACACAGACATGCCCAAGCCTCCCAGCAGCAGTCCTCCAGAGATTGTGTGCTATTCCTGTGTTGTTCAACATTGGACATACCAAATTTAGCAAACAAGCATGGATGACCGTCTACCAAACGAAAAATACTGGCACTAACTATACATCAAATTTCTCTGAAAATTGGTAGATTGTTGGTTACCTTAACTTGAAGAAAAGGAAACCACCAATGACAACGAAGGAGAAGCACGCTACAAGGACCACTATGAAGAACCTGCAAAATATCAACAATATGATCCAGCACATTAATGAGGACACAAAGACAGTTTTTGATACGTTAAGATATTTACCAAGTATGTAGGCATACAAACAGCATGTTGGAAACATCTATGAACTATGACCAGTGGCAAGTGTGAATAAGAAAATCAATCAGATGACTGAAATTTAGATTTAGACTGCAAGAGAGCCAATACAAATATCAAATCACTGTTAAATCCTCTTCTGGCTGTGGATATTTTTCCACAAAACTCATTACTATCAACACGAGAAAGGTGCAGTCTTTGCCCATAAATTACCATGAACTCTTCCCAGAAAATTGAAGTTTTCCTCATGAAACAGTCGACAAATAGATGCACTAACTCATGAACAATAAATATACTTCACTTACGTGGCAACATTTTTCTCAATTTGGATGTTGAGCAAGTACAATAACCGCTTAAAGCTCCATCTAATATCTTGAAATGAAGGCAAGGACACATCCAATTGAAGAGGTCTGGGCTTATTTAAGGAATTAGATACACAAGCAAAAGGCAAGCTTGCTACCCCAAAAGTCTGAACTATACAGGGAAGTATTTGTTGGACCACCTCTACCAATGGATTAGCCAATTTTAACTGTGTCAGTCTGAGTAGCAAAAACAGTGACATTGAGCCCATCATGATCTTAGTTTGATAAACCTGCATGTGCAGTGCATTGCATCAGGACATTTACAACATATTCTTACAGAAAGAGTTTGAGCAATTCGTCATAATACAACTCATCGTTTTTAATACAACTCATTGTTTTAGTGCAACTCATTGTTAACGCAAAAAAGTAAGAAATTCAACTATCTAGACAATGTTTTGGCCAAAAACTGAAATAAATGAAGAATTTGAGGGAGCAAGTCCAAGGGTCGTGCCAAGATGACTCCCATACACCATTACTTCAGCTCTTACTACTGTAATTCTAAAATGCAATTATGAACACAAATGATGAGCAATTTGATATCTTCATATTTTTAGCCAAAATCAATAATGTGAATGCCATTAGATTTATTATAGAAGCATACAAAATATTAATCAATCAAGTTTCAAGAAATACTGTAATTTTTTTTATTATTGGCACCAGGTGCCCGGGAACAACGTCCCAACTAATCCCAAAGGTGCATAGGATATTGAGGATGTAAATATTATCTGCAACAGTAAGTTAACATCAATATGTGACTTTGATTAAAGAAAAAAATAAAACAGGAAAAGGATACAAACCAAATATTTAAGTCCTTGTATTGAAGCAAAAGAACAGTATGAAACTCAATGTTCTTACATGGCAGCATTACCTAAAACTTGATATATCTTAGGAAAATACAATAAAGGAAAAATATATTCCAATTAAATGCTCACCTGATAAAAATTATCCCAGTCTATCCTAACGAATTTGCCATTCAAATCATCTGAAACATTTATGTACATATTGGAATCTGACCTATCCCCTGTACTCTGAGAACTAGCCCCCCGGTTCCCTGTAAAGATTAGATAATTATGTAGTGGTTAGACACTGAATAATGTTATAAAAAAAGGCTGATCTGTAGACCTTCACAAGAAAGAAAAAGAGAAGAATATTTCTGTTGATTTCCATAATTGAAATAAAATCAATTACCTCTCTCTTCTAGAGAAACTGACACATATTCATCCCCTCAGCCCCCAAGTTCCCCCCCCCCCCCCCAAATTGAACTTGTGTTCATAGTGAGTCATACAACAAATACATTGCCCAGCGTGTAATCAAATTTCATTAGATGGATCATACACGAACTGATCAACTAACAAAGACATCCCACCAGGATGATGATGGCAAAAAATAACAAAAAGTGAAGATACTTTATTCCTGGGAAAAAAGCAACCATGCTTCTAACTGGTATCTTCCTGTGGCATTCATGATTTTTAAGGGCCAAAATGTTCCCTACTAAATACTATATTCAAAAGAAGAGGAGAAATAATCAATTTTAAAGGTAGTGAATGGCATGGCACTATTACAGCATTAGATGTATAGTCAAACTGCATATGCATCACGTGGTACATCACCAGCCAACCAACATTTGATTGATCTAAGTTACTTCAGAAAAGCACAGCTATATGATATACAGAGCAAGGATGAATAATGGACAGCAGGCACAAAGAGGCAATGCCAATACATGAAGTTACGCCCAGAGAAAGGACCAAAAACAGTCACATCAAGAATTCACAATGCAATCTATACTTGGAAGGAAGCTCAATGGGAGACAGTTGAGTGCCAGAGATTAATGTAGAGAATATCTTCTGTAAAGTATACTCCCAGTGTACTTTGGTTGTGCCACTTTGAGCTTTAATAAAACTGACCTAGAAAAAAAAATCTAAAAAAATAAAATTTATTTTAAAAAAATTATTGAAGATAATCAGGTAACCTAAACATATAGGCACTCCCTAAGAAAATAACAATAAGAGAATCATTTGCCGTGCAAATCATATTGTTACCATAAAAGCGAAGCTAATATGTCATAATCAAACAGTTTGCAAGTAGCTGAACCTGGAAGGAATTATTGTAAGGAACATCAAAACAGAGCATGATGGCCTGTTTAAAACCATATAAAAAGCTTTAGATTGGGTGTGGAAGCTAACATGTGGATGAATATAAGTCAAAAACTTGGAAAGATTATTCATATAACAGATATATGGATAAACATTTTTTTACTGCTTATACTCACCTCCTTTGTGTATTATGGAACTGCATGCATGTACATCCGAATATTTGATCTGCCAGAAATTGCCTGACATTAATATCCTGAAAAGCATCATGTCAACTTCAGCCTCTTATAGCTCCGTCGCTACAATAGAATTCAAGAGAAAAGGTACTTCACATATAACAAGATGCAGGCGGAGGATATCAGCACGGAGCAATCTTACAGATGACATTTTGTATAAGATTTTTTCTACATTGTTCCCGGGAGGCCCCTTAGACCTATGGGATACAAGACAGGATTCGACCCTCTTCTTTCCCTCAAATCCCATTCCCATGGGGTAGGCAGGATTTGCTCCCAGGTACCTTGTACAATACAAAAGACTTTGCCCACTGAACCACTTACCGTTATGCATATGATACTGCAAATAAACTAACCGTCACAAAACAAATTTTTCCAAGAACAACTGCTTTTCCGAAAAAAAAAAAAAAGAAACAATAAATAAAGTGTGAAAAATTCCACAAACAACAGGCGACAATAAGCCTAAAGAAAAAGGCCAAAAAAACAAATAAGATAGGTTGAGTGGACACATTAGTACCAAGCACAATGGTGAGGACATCATCCAGCCAAATGGTGAATTTTTAACTCTTTGGGAAAGAAGATCGACAGAATGGCAATACGAGGCCCTTCTGAATTGGGATCGCCCACATGGATCCCTTGTCAGCATTCAGCACTATCTAAGAACACATTACCTGATTCCTTCCTAATGATCATAATCCTTCTCTCTAGTTTGATAATAATATTAGCTCATAACCATAAACGTTGCCGGCTGCCCAAAGACAACCACTTACTCTCCTCTTTCACACGCGCGCGCTAGCCCCCGTACGCAGACTTGAAGGATTCTACGCAGACTTGAAGGATTCTGCATACAAGTGATCACTCCATCTACACCTCATCTTCTGCCCTAACTAGAAATAATGATTTAAACACTTCCCTAAAGTTCAGATAAAAGTCCCAGAGAGAGAGAGAGTCGATGATCAAGTCAATTTACAATATGGGATTGTTTGGCATCGGTGGACATATGAAACAGAAAAATAGCACGGTGATTCAGAATGCAGAACGCAGGATCAATACACCTCTATAATTCAAACTGGGAGAAAATGTCACATACTTCAACTCAAACAAATCGATTACAACATTGAAAAAAGAAAAAAAGAAAGAGACTTTGGCCATGAAAAATTCACCTCCGGGGAAAAGGAACCCGATTGAGCCTCGGAACTTGGGGAGGCAATATCCATGGCTGTGAGCTATGCAGTAGACTCAGAAGCATCTCTCTTGTCCCCCTCTGTGATGAACGAGTACGAAGGAGTAGATAGAAAGTCAGAGTGTTGGATATGATTAATATTTACAAATAACAACGATGCGTGATCGGTTCTGTTGCTTTGGTCGATGAGGAAACTGGGGTGGTGGAGGCTTAAAAATTCTTGCGGTTTGTTTTTCGCAGGACAGACACAGATGAGTTCAAACTTCTAAAAACGGGAACCGAGAACTGAGTGAAGGAGATATTATCGATGCTGTGAAAAACACTTCTGGTTTGGAAGACATTTTCCAGACCGCGACAAGAATTACCGGACCACGTCACCACCGCACCACTACTAACTCTTGCTAAAATCCTTCTTCATCGATAAATAAATGCAGACATCTACTAAAACTATATTTTATGAAGAGTAATTACATGAATAAAAATGGTATGTTGACCCCGGCTTATGTGCAAGACGACTAACGGCTGTTAGATGGCTCGTGCTTAGAAGGAGAAAGGAAAGTTGCATATTCATCTATAGAAAGGATAAATATGACCTTTAACTTATATTCTGTAATTATATATAATAAATGCTCTAATTAAAGAGAAATTTTATAAAAATAAATTTATAAAACTAATCCGTCTTAACGTGATACGTTAAATTGTAAAATTATTTTTATTATAAAATACATTTAATATCTCATATAAAATCACGTTAATTTATAAATTTAGTTTATAAACTCTTTTTATAATTATAACTCTTCTCTTTTATAATTTTTTATAAAGAAAAACAACAAGAATTCACGAGGATTGTGTGTATACGCTAATTCACACACAACCTTCGAAGAGGCCAAAGATTGGGAAAAGGAGTGGTGGAGCTTTATAAACGTTCCAACTCAGATCATCTCCCTTGACGATGTGGGACAAATAACTTTTAATTGTAACCATAAAGGGTACTCCCTGATGTGATACTGATATTCTTCCATCAAAATAAGATTTATTAATAGAATTATGAAGTGAAAGCAAAATGGTTTATTTTAAATTAAATAAAATAAAAAATAAAGATATGGGTTTAGTAATATGTTTAGAGAAAGTAATGGTACGTACAGTCGTAAAATGTGTAAATGATACGTAATTATTTTGAAAAAAATGAGGTCTATTATTTTTTTTTTTTTATGTTAATTTCATATTTACTTTTTTTTTTTTTAAAAAATGTGCAATGTTTATGTACTCTACGATTGTAAATATCATTTATTACTTGAAAAAATTATTTTACAAGTAAACCCAATAAAATCTATATTGTAATCTCTTATCTTTTTTATCATGCACCTGTTTTAGCATTACCTGATTTTAACAAAACTTTTGAGATTGAATGTAATGCCTCAGGAATAGGGATTGGAGCCGTTCTGATGCAAGATAGGCAGCCCATAGCATTCTTCAGTGAGAAGCTAAGTGGGGCGTCCCTGAAGTACCCTACTTATGACAAAGAGATTTATGCTCTAGTTCATGCATTAGAGACTTGGCAGCATTATCTATGACCTAGGGAATTTGTGATCCACACCGATCATGAATGAAACATCTCAAGGGTCAAGGTAAGTTGAATAAAAGGCATGCTAGATGGATGGAATACATTGAGACCTTTCCATATGTCATCTGTTACAAGTAAGGTAAGGAAAACATTGTTGCTGATGCTTTATCTCGAAGGTATGTACTTCTTATTTTGTTAAGGTATTATTTGGATAGTGAGTTAAGATGAGATGAGTTGATATTAAAGTTAAAAGTTAAATAGAATATTGTTAAAATAGTATTTTTTTAATAATATTATTATTATTTATAATTTAAAAAATTAAATATTATATTTTATATAAAAATTTTAATGATGATATCAGATGAGATCTATTGTCATTTCAATTTTAATACTAAAATGAGATCTGCTACGTCCACCTAGAAGTTCCTGTCAAATATTTTTTGAAAAATATTTTTAAAATTCTCATAAACATTTAAGAAAATCTTAAATTTATTAAATAATATTTTCTTAACCACTAAATAAAAACAAATCATCGATACGATTTGTTGGTGGGAATATCATTTCCCTTGTTCAACATTCATGACCAAGGTGCATTTCTAGTAAAAAAAGTCATTTTGGTTGGCTTTGTTGTCTTTTTCTCTTTTACTTGTAGGGACTAGGGATGCTATATTTAGGCACAAAAATAGTACAAGGTAGTTCACGAGGTTGTCATAATGTCATAGTTGTGGTAGACAGAGGTATCTTGGAGCGGGATATTACACATGGTCCATATTTATATTGTTTGATTGTAAATATATAAATAAATATATATATATATAACGTCTGGCAAAGAAGGGTTTTTGAGCGGGATCCACCATTTTTGTCTTTTTCACAAATTATCGGAATATAAAAAGTATTAGAAACAAAAATTTGTTTAAATATATATATAGATTGTTATATTCTTGGCACAGTATATATAAAGAATGTATCATGTATCATGTTCATGTAAAATATGAAAAAGAGTAACCATCAAGCTTAGTTGGCACAAGTTGTTATTTTATAACTTTGAGGTCAGGAGTTTAAAAAAATATAAATTGGAACCACTTGTAATAATAAAGCCTGATTTTTGGACTATAAGATGAGCTTTAGACCAATAAAATACTTTGGAGGTATTGTATTAACAGGCTCGCTTTTGGAGCAATAGTTATGGCTCAAACTAACATTTTGTAGTGGAGAATGGCTTCTATAGTCATGCCCAATAAGAATTACTATGTTGGTCGCCCCTTTCCCTTTTTGTAGAGAAAAAAAATATGAAAACGAGCAAGTCACAAATAGACAATACCCCGTAACTCATTAGCCAACAAGCAACCCCTATAATTTGGCATGCATACGGTGAAAATAGATGTCACTTTAGTTATCATGTGCGGTTTGGCCAAGAAACAAAAAGGAAAAAAAATGACTTGGGATATCACTGGTTTAGGTGCAATAGAAAGGAATGTTACAAGTCTTCTATACTCAACGACACGGCATTCTATCGTTATAGTATCTAGCTCAATCTACATCAAAAAATCTTTTAACATCAAGGCTATCAGAAGACTTGTGCATAAGACCCTTTATTGCAGCATTCTAGCCCTGCAAAAAGCTATAATCTTAAGCCTTGTGATTGTTGTGTAACTTTTATTTGGGTTCGCATAGTCTAAAGGAGCCCTGTATCACTTCGTTTTCAAAGTCAATCTCAAGGACAATGAAGTCTCGTAAGGTCTTTCATGTCCATGTGTATGTAGTCTGCATTTTTACAAACATGTTTTGTTGATGTCGTGTTTTGTGTCCTGGGCAACTCCACGTTGTTGAGCTCGGCCTAGATCCTGTTAAGAAAGAGAATGGGGGGATTGGGAGCCCTGGTACCTCCGATACTTAAGTTAGTCGCAAGGATAGGGTGGCAAAATAATTGAAGGAGAAAAGTATTCAAAATCAGATAAAGTCCCCCCAAATGGTGTGTGTGAGGGGGTATTTATATACCTGTATGATCTTCTGACAAAAGGGATTCAAGGAGGTGTCGTCCGTACCTGCCAATCGGGTCGTGGGGGTGTTGCACGCATCCCTGCACTGCCTCGTTCTGTGTCAGCTTTTCGTCAGGTGGCAGGACCCCATGCCCAATTGTGGCGACTACTGACACCTTAGTCAAAGCCGCATCGTGCTTGGTGATGTCATCCATTTAATGTGGTGTGGCCATGTTAGGTGAGCCCACCATTAGTACCCGAGCGCAAGGGGTTATCCCTAACACCCTGAGTTGTCGGCATTTCCATCTATACTGCCTTTAGTGTCTAGGTGTCAGTGTCCTTCCTGACACCTTGATCGTGGGTGATCGAGAGCAGTCCATATTCCTGACCGGTTCCCACCCAAGGCGTGTCTTCTTCTCCCTTCCCGTTATAGGCCTTCTAGGTCGGCCTAGCCCATACTACCCAGGCGACCTAGGCCAGTTTGTTCGGCCCAGCCTAGATCCAGGGGATTACTCCCCTCACATATCTATTTCACCAAGTTTGAAAAAAACAAGTAAACTAAGTTTGAAATTTACAGTATAGCGAATACCATATCAAACCAATCTAAGAAACAACGTGTTACCTATGGGTGTCAAATTGTGTTTATGTCATCTCAAGGCATGTATATTATACTATGTGAGTTAACCCAAACCCTAACACGATCTATTAATATAACGGATTGTGTCGTGTCGTGTCAAACCTATTTTGAGTTGTTAGTGAATACTACAAAATAGGTTAACACAACCCAATCCGACCTATCTTCTCCTTTTTTTTTTTTTTTTTTGCTTGATCACAGATTATTTCATAGGGATGAGTTTGGAGAAAAAAAAAGCTTTCAATTTTGTCTTAAAAAAAAAATATTCAGTGCTGATGTGTATTGTATATATAAAAAAAAATTTGTCAAATATTATTAAAATATTGAAGTGTATTCGTAAAATATAAAAATAAATTTATTAATTAATATATGAAGTGTATTTGTAAAATATTAAAAAAAATTATCAAATATTATTAAAATATATAATATTTTATTATTATTTAAACTTTAAGATAACTAGTCCAATGTGAACTAATCTAGCTAAAAGTCCATATTATAGTTAAAAAATAACATTCTAACTAAATTTTAGACTTGGCAATGATTAGGTCATTGCGAATGCTCTTACAAGCTTTGTCTACTCTATTTATTCTCTTATTTTGACATTTTATATATTTTAATTTTTTTCTTTACTCAATAGTTAAGTAAGTAACTATTAGTATATTAATATTTTTTTATATTTTTAAAAAATATTTTAAAATTATAAAAAAAACATAAATGAAAACATTGAAGAAAAAAAAAAAAAACTACTAGCGGCATAATAAAACAGTACACTCTGAGCGGCATAATCGACGTCACATCACTGGTTTTTTTCTCCGTCTCGTACAAAAGAATCGCAGCATTTAGTGCTTTACATCACGTGCCGCGTGGAGTTTCTCTGACCCCAACACCCACGCGTTCCTCCCTACTCTCTTTTGCACCAAAATATATTCTGGCACTTCGTTTAAAGTTGCACAGTTTTACGTAAAAGCCAGAGTGTCCTGATCTTGAATTACATCAAATTTAAATAAATAATAATAATAATTTATTTTAATCTTATAATCTCCAAAGCAGATTCTTATGCATCAATAGTTGAATGATTTCTACTAAAAATATTTCATATAATCGAGTGTGACTTCAAGTGCCGCTGGTGATAACAAAAATTAAAATAAAAAATAACATTTTTTAAGAAATGAATAAAAAAAACTAGTATATAATTACAGATGTTTTATGATGTTCCCGAGGGGTCCCTAGGACCCTTACTCCTATGCAAAAGGAAAAGTAGGAGGTTTGGGGTCCGCTGGAATTGCTGTTGCTTCTGTGGATAACATATCACGGGAAAGTTGTATTAATTTATGAATTTAATTTTACAGTACTGTTTTGGCATTACACGTGTATTTGGGGCCTTGGGCTAAACTAAGCCCAACCCAAGAATAAACAAAAATAAAAAACTTGGTGGACAAATTTTTTTATCCCTAGAACGATGTGAAGACGTGGATTTGAGAAAAACAATGATGTCGTTGGGGGTAAGGACAGTCTGGAACTTAACCCGTGACATAGATTGATCACATTGTCCGTCTCTTCCGGTTACCATTTGTTTTCTCCTCTCTTTATTTTTTTTATTTATTATTTTTTTGTGCAGTTTGGAAACTTATTGATGGAGATGGAACGGATTGCTGGAACAAATTTAGTAATAAGGAGTCTCTATGGGAAACAAAAAAAAAAAACTCAAATCATGGTATCATTTTTATTTTATTTAAATACATTTTACAATTTAGATATAAAAATTAGAATAGTGTTACAATCACAAATACATTTCATAAAAATAAACTCACAAATTAGTATAGTATTATATGATACATCGATTTATTTTATAATAAAAAAATATTAATATTCAATGTATTATATCAAATCATGACAGTTTTGTAGTTGTGAAGACTAAAATATTATCATAATTAATAGGAAAAACAACATTAAATGTAGTAAATTACAATATATATATATATATATTATTGTTGTGAGACTTGTAGCAAAGCTATTGAGGTTCTTATCACTTCACTATTATCTGATGCAGAAATTTTTTTGGGAATCTTATTGTTTATGTAACATCAAATCATGTAGCTATTGGTTTTGGGACTCTTGTAGTTTACGTAACATCATATCGCTATTCATTGTCCCACCTCTAACACCAAGTTTACATGCGTGCCAAATCTCATCAACACCATTTAATTTCTGAGCATTCAATTATTCAAATGTGACAAAATGTTGCCTTCGGTCTTGTGATTTTTCACTTGAAATATATGTTTAATAAAAGTGATTTGACTTAGGCCTGGTTTGTTTTCACATCTCATTTCATTTTTTCTAATTTTTATAACTTCTCTAAATTCTTAAATAAAATATAAAAAATAATTTAACTTTTTAAATTCTAAAATAAAAATAATATTTTATTCAACTTATATCTCATCCCATCTGTATAACCAAATAAGACCTAATAATAAAACATCATGGGTCCATGCAGAAATCACTGTAGAAGCCCTCCATTTCACCAAATTATTGTCATGGTTTACCTCCATAAGGAAAAAAAATCAAGGCTTTGTTATTTATAATTTAGAGAACTAAATCTTCATGCAATATTAAAAACTCATTGGAAAATAGGGAATATAAAATTAACAGAAGTAATTGACTTTGCATATTGTTTTAGGAGGATATTTTAAGAGAGTACTCCTCATCTTATCCAATAACAATAAATAATAAATATTATGTGCAAATTCTCTAGTTTAAGGAATGATTTTTGGGAGTGTGTCAACAATTTCCTTTTCTTTTTATATAAAACTATGCGTTACTTTTGTCTTTTAGTTTATATTGGCGTTTATAGTACAAAAAGTCCATAATACTTCTAATGATACTCCCTTTAAAAAAATTTGGAAAAATTCAAAATATATGTAAAAATAAAAATTATCTTTTTCACGACACACCTTTTTTTTAAACGAGTGTACTGTTTAAAACTATATATAACACTGGAGAAATACTAGAGCCACCGTTAGTAAGGGTGTTCAATCGGGCCGGATTTTTTCCGGTCCGGTCCGAAACCCGAAATCCGGGTGGATCCGGGCGATTATCCGCCCGGATTAAACTCGGGCGGGTAAAAAAAATTTTGTACCCGCCCAGATCCAGTTTTAAATTCGATTTTCGTAATCGGTTTTTTTTTTTTTTTAAACACTGATTTTGATTTTGAACGGTGTCGTTTTTACTCGTTTCTGTGATTTAATCCTCATTCCTTTGAGGCCTCAACTTTCATTATTGTTTCTGTGTCTGAGTGTGTCTGAAACGATGAAACCCTAGCTCTGCCATCACTGGTTTTGCACCCCTCAAGCGGCTCTCTACCTCTAATTTCACTCGAGTCCTCGAAGGCTCAGAGCCCCCTTTCTCTCAACTGAGTTGAAAAGTGAAACCCTAGCCGCTATTCATCACTGGGAACGCCGAGTCTGCGAGCCCCATCTCTCTCTCTCAACTCCGAAACCTATGATATGTTCATCTCTCTCTCTCTCTGTTTGTATAGATATTTTTATGTTGTGCTTACAGTTAGATGCACTTTGGATTTGAGTAAGTGGGTTTGGATTTGTGTGGGCTGTTGGTTCATTTTTAGTAAAAATGGATAAGAGTCATTGATCTGCTTTTGGTTCGTTTAATTTGGGTCAAAATAGTATATACAAATCTAATGCCGTGTTTGTTTCTCTCGAATCCCTTCTGGCCTTCTCATAAACTTCGAAATCCTTTGCACATTTTGGTTTGTTTGGTTTATATTATTTTTTCTTTACTCTGTAAGCTTATTTCGATACCTTATCAGTGGATTTTTTCTATTCGGTTCGTATATGATATGAAAAAAGGCAAGTTTTAATCACTGTTTTATGTAATACTCTATTTGTTTGGTTTATATGAAATGAAAAAAGGCAAGTTGTACTATTTGTGTTCAAGCCTTAAAAAAGTGGACAAAAGATTCCCATTGAAACAATGCCACCCCTTTATTTATTTACTTATTCAAAGACAATGACTGGATCTATAGGTTCGTATTATTGAGATATGGTTGAGAGACCCATATGGATTTGTTTGTTCTAATATATTGATTTGAGGCTAGTTGTGTGCCTTAGCTTAAATGACCATCTATCTTGTCATTGACTTATATATAGTCTCTATCCCTACCCAGGTGGGTTGGACATTGATTTTTTCTGAAGGGTCCTACATATGCTATGTAGCTATAAAACAACCTTTCAACTACAAAACACCCTTTCAACTTCATCTTTGCTCTTTTCATGAAGGGAGGTGTACAAGGTGGTGGCTCACAACTCCAAGTGATAATTCCTTCTGCGGCTTACAGTGGAGCTCTTATCAGTTTTGTATTATGTCCATCAGAGCTGCTGAAGGTAAAGTGAAATGGAGGGTTTGCATGCTCAACTACTGTTTTTTATATTTGTTTTTTTTTTGTTTCTGATGGTACATGTGACACTGAGCTCTCAGTGTAGGGTGCAAGTTCAAGGCACTGACTCTATGGTGCATTACAGACTAAACACAGTGCACACTACCCTCATTTAAGCAAAAGTAAGTTATTCTTTACTTTTATTCTACATCTTTTTTATAATAATCTTCATATGTTATCCAATCACAAAATACTTTCATCTGAATTGATATTTTTACCTTTTTGAGTGCTTCTTGGAGTTCAAGTAATACTAGAGAATACTAAGTGAATGATTTTTCCATGTGCTGTTTCTAATGTACTCATTGCCATATTTCTCATGTCTATTTCTTAATACTAAGTGAATGATTTTTCCATATGCTATTTTCATTTTTGTCAAGAACATTCTACCACCCACACCCACTGGTAAGATAGTAATTATTGTAGTGTATTTGTGAGGTTTTGTTTCAAGTTTTATTCTCTTGTTCTTTTTGACTTGTTGTTTCTAATCATTATAGTTTTCATTTTTCTGTTGTAATTGATGTTGTTGGCAGATAATGGAGAGACAGTCCAGTAGAAAATTTCCCCCCAATTCTAGATTCAAGATGTGAAGACTAATGCATTTTGTTCTTTGTAAATTTATATTTCTTTTGTTTAATTAGTTATGATGTATTAATATTTCTTTTGTTCTTTGTAAATTTATGTTTTAGTTTAATTAGTTGAGACATATTATTATTTCTTTTGTTCTTTGTAAATTTATGTTTTGCATTGTGATGTAACAACAATATTATTTATTTTGTATTTTTATTTATTTTGTTCTTTAATTTATTTATTTTCATAAAAATCTTTTAAAAAGTGTTTAAATTATGTTCTTAAAAAAATATGGGAAATTTAAGCATATCAGAATTTTTTTTTTAAAAAAAAATGCTATAAAAAGCATTTTTTCAAGTTTTAAAGTCTTCAAAAAAAAAAAAAGGGGATAAATTCAGTTATAATCCGGATATATAACCCGGATCCGGATTGAATCCGGTTATCCGCCCGGATTAAATCCAGATTAATCCGGGCGGATAACCACCCAGATTTTAGCATTTGGATCTGGATCCAATTATGGCCGAATATCCGGATCCGGTTGAACACCCCTAACCGTTGGATCTCCCTCTAGTATATTTTATGTTTTTATTTTTTTTTGCTCTTTTTTTACGTTCATTTTCTAATAATTTTAAATATTTTAAATAAATAAATAAAATTCATATTATTCTTAAAAAATACTTCTAATCACGAAATAAAATAAATAATAAAAAACCTAGCGGAAGACTAGTATTGTTCATAACACTATCGTTAGTTTTTCAACAAAAAGAAAACACTAGCCTTGGTTAATGGACCAAGCCTTGGTGTGGCGATATCCCTTAGGGCCTTAGCAAGGTACACTGGGCTGCATGACAAGAAAGGGGGCTGGCCCATGTTTTTCTGTTGGTGTGTACTGTATCTCTCTCTACACAAATGCAATACCTACATTTAAAAAAAAAAAAATTATTTTGGTTCAATTTGTAGAACTCCCTTCACATCACTGTAACATATTCAGCAACATCAATCAGGGATGTCGAATTATGGTACATGATAGAATACGGGTGGTGCTACTCCCACCGCCGGCTCGTTGTTTTGTGATTTCTTTTTTAGACTTTTTTTTATATGTATTTTTTAATATTTTTTAAAAAATAAAAAAATCATAATATTATTCAAAAATATTTATTTAATCATTAAGTAAAAAATAAAAAATATAAAAATATAAAAATCTCAATGGTAACTTTGAGCGGGAGCCACCAATGGGAAGAGTAACATTTTCTATAAAATAATGTCATTTCTATGGACACCTAAAGAATATTACAAGGGAAATGCGCTACCATCATTTTTACCGATTGTTTTATTTCATTTATTTTTTATTTAATGGTTAAATTTAATACTTTTGTAATTTTTTTAAATATTCGAAGAGTTTAAAAAATATTCAAGAAAAAAGCAAAAGAAAAGAAAATTGACCGTTCGATAAGAATTCTCTATAGGTGTAGCATGATAGCATCACCCATATTACAACCCACATAATTGTACCGCTTTGTGTTTCTGGGGTGTGAAGTTTAGGCTCCGTTTCAATCTCATTTCATCTAATTATTATAATTATTTTAAATTTTTATATAAAATATAATAAATAATTCATATTTTTTAAATTTTTAAATAATAAAAATGTTAAAAAATAATATTTTAATAATATTTTATTCAACTTTCATCTTTTGATCTTATCTCATTTTATCATCCAAGCCACACCTTAGCTCGTCGTAATGGATAGTTAAGCTGTATTTTTTAGTCTCTCTGATTGAAATTTTTTTCAAAACCAGTGGTTTTAAAAGATGAATGGCTAAAAATACCATTTTGGTATTGCATTACGAGGAGGGAAGCTTTTGTTCTGACTCTTATAATGTATACAGTATTGCTTGCAAAGCGTTATAATTTAGATATCGTTTGTTTTTGTGGATGAGATGAAATGAGTTGAGATTAAGTTAAAAAGTTAAATAAAATATTATTAGAATATATTTTTTAATATTATTTTTGTTTTGAGATTTAAAAAAATTGAAATGTTTATTTTATTTTATATTGAAATTTGAAAAAATTGTATAATTAGATTAGATAAATTGAGAAGTTTTCCTGAACGAGGCCTTTGCTTATGTAAGATCTTGAGCTCCTCGTAGGCGTTCCACTTCACCTTCTCGAAGGCTGAGACCTCTGCCTTAATGTCACTTTTGTGCATAGGGTCGGTAGACTCCTGAATCAAGCAACTCGCTAAGCCCATCAATAGTATAGGTTTTATCTCGATTCAAATTTTAAAATTAATGTTCTAAATCAAATAATGTTATGTTTTGATAGGTGTGTTATCTTCACCGGCTTATATATAGTATTTTCATATATTTAACTATGTAGTTGAGCTTTCAGTGCCTTCTTGCTAATGGTGCTTATAATGTTACTGTAGTTTTCTTTCAATCTTAAATACCCTGTACTTCTCCAAGCCATCCCAAAATCTTCCATCAAACTCTTCGTTACCCTCAACCCCTTCCCTTCCTCACTCAACAGCTGTTATTCCCAACCCAATTGCTAAGCCAAGCATGTAACAACCCCTTCCTGTTGATCACTCTCTTCAAGCCCAGCAGGTGGAGGAGAGGCAGGAGGCGAAGAAGGAGCCATAGCAGGCAGTGACAGTTGTGGATGCTGAAAGGATTTGGTCTTGAAAGGATGTGGTTGTACTCCAAAATGAATCACAACTGTACATTTATATAAAAAAAACTCTGCAGACCAAACTGACAGGATTATTAGCAAATTAAATTGTATAACCGATTATAACTGAATTTACAACTTGCAGCCAATGTTAAATAGCTTAAAGCCTTCATCTAATGATAATATGTAGAAGGACATAACTCTGCCCCAGGATGGAGGGTGCAAGTGGACAACACCTAGCTTGCTAATGAGAATTCAAAAGTCTGTCAAAGACTCAAAACCAAAAGGCTTTGTGAAAAGACTAGCAAGCTGATGTGAGGAAGAGACACGCATTGCTTTGATGAGGCTAGCTTGAATCATATCTCGAATTGGAAGTCTATTTCGAAGTGTTTTGTCATCTCATGGAATACAGGATTGGCAACAATATGTAAGGAACTTCTACGGAACAAAAGCTAAACTTCGTCGCTTTCCATTACCTAAAAAATGTGTTTTAACTTTGAGCAAATCTTGTGCAGCTGCTTGCATATTTTGGGCAACTTTAGGACTAGTTCTCAAAACAATGACCCTTTAAATTGACATATGGGTTAAACTATATTTTGGCCATTGTATGGATTTTTCAATGAGTTTTAATCTATACAGTCACTTTTGTGTACTACTTGTATACTCCATGATGTGATTAGTCAAAATAATTATTTTATATTAAAAAAGGTTACGCAACCAATCACATTAGTAGAATGTGCAAGGAATACGTAAAAATGACTGTATATAGAGTTTTTGTTCTCAATTTATCATTTTTCTTTCATTTCTTTAAATAAATCACCATTATGTTCAAGAAAAATATTAAATATATTCATAGAAGATTTACATATTCTTGTGACTTTTTTTATGTTATTTTAATGAAAGTGGTCTACAAATGAAAAAATCATGTAAATATGTAAACTTTTTTATAGTTAGCATTGTTATTTTGTTCAATGTCAAATGAATAAATAAAATAGACACACAGCATTTATGAAGACAACATCTTAAATGATGAGGGATGAGGGGTGAATGTGGATGATTGAAGAGAAAACCTTCAAGCCCTCTAGCACCTCGAATGGATTGGGAGTTGGTTAGAGCATGGACGATCTTATAAAGATTTCATAAGAGATTTTATAAAAGTAAATTTATAAATTAGTGTAATTTCTTATGATATGTTAGATTTACTTTATAATCAAATTACATTTACAATTTGATTTAGTACATTAAACTAGTCACATTAATTTGTAAGTTTATTTTTATAAAATTCTTTTAGACTTGAAGCATTTTTCTTAAGAACTTAAGGGTGGATCAAGCACTCCAAATGGGGTGAATCTATGATTTGACAATTGAGATTTAAATTTTAAAATTTATTTTAAAATTAAATTATGTCACGTATATAATATGTAGTGTAAATATCTTCAAATATAATTATTCAATGATATGGACACCTTATGATGCCAGATGACTGATGCTTTAGCCACCACATGACAGTTTCATAATTGGGATGAGGGATCGTTGGGAAGGAATTAGGATGTCTTCCATTCCGTTCATCCAGTTTTGCATGAGAAATGGTTATATTTTTCTTTTAAATCCTGCTACACACATCGAGGGTGTAGCCCGAGTAGGGGTGCTATCCGCATGGTCCGGGGGAGAGGTTGAAACCGCACTCCACCCTACCCCCCGCTCAACCCAATGACCCATTGGGTCTATAAATTATTTTTAGGTCTAAAATTTTTTTATATTCAAATTATAATATAATTTAAACTAAAAATTTAAATTTATACATTCAAAAATAATATAAACTCATTATAGTTGTATTTTAGATTGTCTCGGCCTATTAGGCCAACTTTTATATAAGAGGTCAATGCAATACAATAATCATACTTAAGCCGATGATGGCCCCAATAAGATCATTTGACCTTTTTATTTATTGTTATTCATTTTTTATACCCTTACACATTTATAAAAAAAAAAAAATCATAATATTATTTAAAAATACTTTTTTAATCACTAAGTAAAAGTAAAAAAAAAAAATTGTTTGGACCATGTTGGGACAAGTAGCATTTTCCTTTTCTTTAATCAATTGTCTATAATTATTTTGTTTTCTATTTATTTTTATTTTGTTGAGATAACGAGATTATTTTAGAGATGTATTGCGTTTTCATTGATTATTACGCAGCGTAACGTAAACACAACATGGAAAATTAACTAATTGATAATTTCTTAAAAATTAAGAATAAAATTAAGAACTCAACTGAGAAAACATTTTTGAAAGAAATGGATGGCCTGTAAATGATTTGTTGCAAAGTAATGGAACGGAGTTTTGGTTGATTAAAAAAATAAAAAATAAAAACACATTTTTGAAACACGCACATCAAAATACCAGCCCATGAAAGGCGGACTAGTCCTAAATTCTGAAGCCCAATGCAGTTGTTAGGGCTAATCAGCCTACCCAAATTTAGGTTACGCTCCTAAAAACATTCACATCTCATTTTCTATAAAAAATTTTATAATTTAATTAAAAAATATATTTCTTAATTTTTTTTAAATTTTATTTAATTTAAAAAAATCTTCTATATCTCATTCCTTATTATTTCTCTATTCTATTAAAATAATATTTCTCTATTTTTTTTTATTATTTTTCTCTCATTTCTATTTATAAATTTAATTACTAAATATTTTTTTTTATATTTTGAACTATTACTTTAATGAATATTTTAAACAAAAATTTTAATAATTTTTTTTTGTGGATATGATAATATTTTTAATTTTTAATTTTATTTTTTGTAATAATTAAATTATTTTTTAAATTATTATTTAAAATTATAATAAATATGAATATAAGAGAAAGTGTAGATAATTTATAAGAAGAATTTATTTTATGTATTAAAATAAAATATTGATAAAAATGATTTAGAGAATAAATGAGATCGCCAAGTTCGGGATCTGTGTGACCGTTCCCATCGTTCTTATGTACTTCTTCGCTAGCAATACTAAGGAATAAGGATATTCGGAAATTCGTGGGAAAGGTAAGCCCCTACTCTCGCTCCATCTGTATTTTTAAAATTTTCTATCTATTTTCTGGGTCAGATTTTGATTAGTTTGTGTCAATTCACTTGTGTCTAGTTTATGAATCTGTCATGTGTTTTTGGAGTTGTTATAATCTTTGATTATAGAATATTATTAGGGATTTGTGATAGATGGTGCTGTTTGTGTTTTGAAACCAGCAATTTCTGTTTATATATTATTTTACATGCAGTTTTTGTGGGTGTGTGTGTGTGTGGGTATATGTGTAATACAGACGTGGCATGGAAACGAGCATATTCAACTAGCACGGCAGCTTGTATCATAGAAATGTTTTTGCATAATTTGCTAATAAGCTTTGGTTTAATATCAATGGAAAGATGCATAATCATTTTCCGCAACACTTCTGGGAGAGATTGAAGGGTTATCCTATTGAGCTAATGAGCCTATTATGTTCTTTTATTTTCCAATTAAGGGCTGTTTTCGATTTCAAATTTAAGAACATCAATATTCAACATCTTGACTATTGAGGTGCTGGAGTAGATTGCATTACCTCAACTGTGCCTTAAGATGGGGTCCCATGGGTTGGAATTTGATTCAGTGAGTCCTCATGCAGCTGGAATTTCATATTCAGGTTGTTTGGAACCATTTCATTTCATTAGACCTACTAGTACATGAGCCGATCCTATGGGTGCTAGTCTTTTGTCTTTCTTTTTTTTTCGTTTTGATAAGTAATCTTTTTGTCCTAATTTATTATGTGGTGTTTTATATCTGCCCTTCCTTTTGGAGGGGTTGGGCTGTTGGGGTGGTATGCTTGTCTTGATCTAGTGCCAGTGGTCTAAATTATTGTTACTTGTTTTTGGTGTGAAGGATTCTTATATAATGTATCCCCCTGAGGGACCAAGGCGTCCGTCACCAGAGGAGCTAAGGGAGATGGCCCGTGACCTAGCCCCCAAGAACAAAGACCATTGAATGTTCTTTGGGTTTGCAAGTGACTATTGTAGCTTTTCAGTTGTATTTACGGGTGCCTCTGAAAAATCAAGATACATGTAATATCCAGGAAGGAAAGTAATAAGGCTCATTTTGAAAGCTTGAATGACTTGTTTTGTATGACTAATGCTCATAAATCACTTTTATATATTTCTTTTTGGCTTGGGAGATGCATATTTTCTTCATTGGCTCTGCTAAGGGACTTAGTGGAAGGCTTATTGAATAATGAAATCATGTTTGTGGATACTTGCGTACAATTCAAGTTGAAAAAGTGCTATCAAAGTTACATCATTGCCATCTTTGTTCGCAGAAGATAGTGCTCCATTATGCCCTGTGCACCAACACAACACATAAATAAACAATAATCTGTCTGGAATCCACCATTGAAATCTACATGTGCCAAATATCTATGTAATTTTATCACAATTTCATATTGGAAATGGAATATGGACCTTTTTGATACTAGCTGTTGCTGACCCAGGATTGACTTGGCCAGGAAGATAGCTGTGGAGCTTTAGAAACACAGGGAGGCGACACAAAGTTCTATTTGCAATCCTTTAAACTAGTAAAATTCTTGAGAGTGAGAAGGTATGCTAGAGTCAGAGTTTACTTAGTTCTGCTGGGAATCTGAAATACATTTTGATGCGGTGTTCGGTTTCTCATATGCAGTTATTGTTATATTTTTGTTATGCAATGAAGTTTTATCTGTAATTGTTGTGTTGTTACTGTTGTACAATATCTGTGTTGACTGAAATTTCCTTTTCTTTTTATATAAAACTATGCGTTACTTTTGTCATTTAGATTATATTGGGGTTTTTAGTACAAAAAGTCCATAATACTTCTAATGATACTCCCTTTAAAAAAAAAATGGACAAATTTAAGATTCACATAAATAAAAAAAAAAAAAAACGACAGACCTTTTTTTCTCTTTTAATAAACGAGAGGACAAATTAAAACACTATCCTTAGTTACTGGACCAAGCCTTGGTGATATCACTTAGGGCCTTGGCAAGGTACATTGGGCTACATGACAAGAAAGGGGGCTGGCCCATGTTTTTCTGTTGGTGTGTACTGTGTATCTCTCTACACAAATGCATGCAATACCTACATTTTTTCTTTTTTCAAATATTAATTTGGTTCAATTTGTAGAACTCCCTTCACATCACTGTAACATCAATCATGGTACAACTTTTCCAACTTTTCATTATATATTCATTATTCAGCAACATCAATCTGGGATGTCTTTAGCTGGAAGAATTATGGTACATAATAGAATAATGTCATTTCTATGGGCACCTAAAGAATATTACAAGGGAAATGCGCTATCGGTAATTTTTCTCCGATTAGTTTATTTTATTTATTTATTATTTAAAGGTTAAAATTTTTTAAAAATAATTTTGTCAATTTTTTTTTAAATATTCAAAGAATTTAAAAAATATTCAAGAAAAAAAAAACAAAAGGAAAAAAAATTGATTGTTGGATGAGAATTCTTAATGGGTGGAGCATGATAGCATCACCCATATTACAATCCACATAACTGTACCGCTCTAGTGTTTATGGAGTGTGAAGTTTAGGCTCCGTTTAGATAGTAAAAGTGTTTCATCTCATCTAATCTAATTTCTATAATTTTTTTAAATTTCTATACAAAATCTAATAAATAATTTCACTTTTTTAAATATGATATAATAATAATATTAAAAAATAATATTCTAACTAGGGTTGTGCAAATGACCCGTAAGTCCGATGGGCCCGTCTAAAGTGGCCCGACCCGACCCGCATTTTGTCGGGTTATAATTTGATCAGATCTCAACTCGACTAGTTAACGGGTTTGTATTTTTATTTCAACCCGTCCGTAAACCATTCTCATCTTTAGTTCTCCAACTCGCCCAAAGTAAAACGCAGATATTCAAGTCACCTAAAGTCTAAAACGCAAATATTCATGCTTAGTTACGAGTGATGGTCTCTGAGCCAGTGTGCCTTATACAACTTTCCATGGATTGAGTCTGATGTGGGTTCTCTAAGAGCCGACAGACATGCAACTTTCTTTTAGACAACCTTCAACATCTTGAGAATGGGATTTCTTGAATCTTTCTGTGCCTTTGCCAACACATCATGCGTATCTCAAAATCTAAGGACTGTGGATTGTGCTGGCGAAGCAGGAGCCCACGAATCCAGCGTTGTGTGAGCCAATCTCTACGGGGGTGCCCGGTGGGAAGAAGGAAGACGGGTGTCAGATTTTCTGCATTTCATGTAGTTCTAAAAAAAAATGTGATAAACTCTAAAAATTACAAAGAGCGGTGAGAGAGTACAGATTTGGAGTCGCCGTGCTTGTATGCGGAAGGAGCGAGCTGAGCAACGAGGCTGTTTGGATAGAATCAAGCAAAGAAACAGGAAATGAAAAAACCATCTCTGGTTTGTTTTGTTTTAATCAGCAGATATGGAAAATGAGGATTGCATTAATTTATGCAATTACCTTAGGAGGTAGTCGCGGAAGAAGGAGAGAGAAGGGTCACTGAGAATGGAGGGATCAAATTTGCACTTCTCGATGAATTGCTTCAATTGGATCAGATTCGACTTGTCCATTCTCTCTGGGTCACTTCGATTGGATTCAGAAGCGCTTTTTGGTTCTGAGCTTTTTTCTTCTTTCGGTCTTTCGTTTCTAACAATAGCCGGAAGTGGCAAAGACTTGAGACTGGGAGTGGGAGTGTGGGAGATTGTTTGGTGCTGAATTTGCTGGAATTCTCTTCTTTGATGGCTTTTCTTCCTTTGAGAAAGGTACAGTACCGTGAAATGGGTAGATTTATCGGGTCATACGGGTTCGACCCAGTTTTAGTTTGATCGGGTCGGTTCGGATCGGGTTGAGACTTGAGCAAGTAGGTTTCGGGTGTAAACCCGGCTATTTTTGTTCGGGTTGCAAGCCTAATTCTAGCAATATTTTATTTAACTTTTATTTAAAACTCTCTCATCTCATCTCATTATCAAAACCGTACATTAGCTGCCACAATGGATAGTTAACCGGTATTTTTTGAGCCTCTGACTGAAAACTTTGCAGAAACCAGTGTTTTTCAAAGATGAATGGCTAAAAATACCATTTTGGTATTGCATTACGAGGAGGGAAGCTTTTGTTTTGACTCTTAATATATAGTATTGCCTGCAAAGCGTTATAATTTAGCTTATGTAAGATCTTGAGCTCCTCGTAGGCATTCCACTTCACCTTCTTGAAGGCAGAGACCTCTGCCTCAATGTCCCTTATGTGCACAAGGTTGGCAGAGTCTTGAATCAAGCAACTCGCTAAACCCATCAGTATAGGTTTTATCTCTATTTGAATTTTAAAATTTATGTTCTAAATCAAATAATGTCATGTAAGCATTCTGATAGTGTTATCTTCACCGGCTTATATATAGAATTTTCCTATATTTAACTGTGTAGTTGAGCTTTTAGTGCCTTCTTGCTAATGTTGCTTATAATGTTACTGCAGTTTTCTTTCAATCTTAAATACCCCGTACTTCTCCAAGCCATCCAAAATCTTCCATCAAACTCTCTGTTCCCCTCAACCCCTTCCCTTCCTTACTCAACAACTGTTATTCCCAACCCAATTGCCAAGCCAAGCATGTAACAACCCCTTCCTACTAATCACTCTCTTCAGGCCTAGCAGGTGGAGGAGAGGCAGGAGGCGAAGAAGGAGCCATAGCAGGCTGTGACAGCTGTGGATGCTGAGTGACCCGAATGAATGTGGACTTGAAAGGATGTGGTTGTACTCCAAAATGAGTCACAACTGTTCATTTATATAAACAAAACTTTGCAGACCAAACTGACGGGAGTATTAGCAAATTAAATTGTATAACGGATAATAACTGAATTAACAACTTGCAGCCAATGTTAAATAGCTTAAAGCCTTCATCTAATGATAATATGTAGAAGGGCATAACTCTGCCTCAGGATGGAGTCTGCAAGTGGACAACACCCAGCTTGCTAATGAGAATTCAAAAGTCTGTCAAAGACTCAAAACCAAGAGGCTTTGTGAAAAGGCTAGCAAGCTGATGTGAGGAAGAGACGCGTTGCTTTGATGAGGCTAGCTTGAATCATATCTCGAATTGTCAGTCTATTTCGAGGTGTTTTGTCATCTCATGGAATATAGGATTGGCAACAATATGTAAGGTTGTCTGATTATAACAACAAGGCAAATCATTTGCGGAAACTGAGACTGCAAAATCATTGAGCAATGAGAAAAGCCATTTCATCTCATAACAGGTAGATGTAATGGAACGATATTCATCCTCTATTGAGGATCTTGAAACAGTCATTCTCTTTTGGACTTCCATGAAACGGAAGGAATTTCCTAAATAAACATAGAAACCAATCATAGATCTTTGGATATCTGGGTGATTTTCCCAATCTGAATCACATAATCCCTTTAACTGAAAAGTAAAGAAAATTTGAGAAAGAAGCAGCTAGCAGCAGAAAGATTGGACTGTATCGGTTGATCTAGAAACTGGCAAAGAATGTGAACCGAGAACGAGAGGTCTGTCTGGTCTTGTGATTATCAAATGAAGGAGTCTCCCTACAATTCTTCTAAGAACTCGGGTCTGGAAGTTTGGATAGGACTATTAACAGGTGTGGTGAAAGATAAATGAGCAACACAGTTTTTGAATACTGGTGTTTTTTTTTTTTTGGATTATTAACATCGGCAGATTACAGAGTGTATATATAGACAAACATTTACAATCTAATGCTAACTTTCAGCAATATTTAAATACATTTAAATTTGAATTTTTCAATTATGAAAACCAAAATCAAAACCACAGGATCACGGCTTCCTCATCCCTTATTTGTAGCATTGATATCAGTAGCTAGTAGATGGTTTGAATCCTCCTGATTTTCAGCCGCAATATCTACTTGATCTTCTACATGTGGTGCCAGTCGATGGGTTCCAAGTATATTGCTTCCATCACAAAAGGGGTTGGCTTGAAAAATCAGGTAAGCCAACTTCTATATGCAAATTGTAGTAGCCTTTGTGGATGCACTTCTCCATTTTAGCATACAGAGAATTGAAACTGGATTCTGCATATTCCATCCTTGCACGCAAACGTTGTATTCCCCCTGGATACCAGAGACTTGCTTTTGTAATTTAATTATTTAAATGTTTCCTTATGCAGACCCAAAAATGTTTGCTCGTATTTACTTGTAAGCAAGCAAGCCGGCCGCCACGTGATCACTGAAAATAGTCTTGCTTATTTTCAACCAAACATAAATCTGTATCGTTGTATGGAGGGGAGGGCTACAGTGGTCAGCTCTGAGCTTTGCAAATCCAATACAAAAGCATATTAAGCTAATGGCCTAACTGTTTTACCATGTCTCCTGAAAGGCTTACTGAAAAAATCAAGTAATTTCACAGATTTGAAGTTTTCTGCAATACTATTTCCACAAAGTGAAAGAATTACAGGGCATGAATCCTTGGGGAAATCCCCTCTTCTTTTCTTGTCACCTCCACTGTGCACAGGATCTTTGCAAATACATGGATTTGTGTTTAATTGAAAAGCAAAGAGGACCTTCAACATTAACAAAAAAGAGAGGCTAAATAAAACCAAGAGAAAACGTATATATTAATATTATTCTAACGGGAGTGATGATTTTCATCATGTACAAGTTCTTTCAAGAGGCAAACCTTGAGCTCTTGATCACAATTCCAACACCTAGAACTCTAACTGAATTGTCATATGCACATAGATGATAGATCGCACCCATGTTCGCCTTCTCCTCCTCCTCATCATCATATAGCACATGAAATTAAAATCCACTCGCTGCAAATCCATTAACCATCTCAACCATTACGGTTATCGTTGTGCCAAGAAACAACAATGTCTTGAAGCCCAGCCTCCAAATCTCCCCACTGATTAAGCTCCTCAAACTCCACCCCACCTTCGATCACCTTAACCTCCGCCAACACCAGCTCCGGCGCGATTGCAGACACCCCAACGAACAAAACCACCTTCCCTTTACCCAACCCTACGCGACACCCACCTTTCCCTTCCTGGACTTTGTACCCTAATCTCCCACCCACCTCCCTCACTCTCTCCATCACCACTTCCCCGGATTCTTTCGACGTAAATCTCTTCTCTTTCCCACCACGTGTCGTCGTTTCGAACAGCCCCGATAAGTCCAACCCCGACGACAAAGATATTATATCGAAAGCGTTCATGCTTCTCAGCATGTCACATTTGCAGTTACTGGCTGAATCGAATAGACTGATCTGGTTTTGGTTTCTCTCGCGTAAGGACTTCTTGAACCATGCGTTTTGCATGAGGCCTTCCATGCTCATTCTCGTGTCTGGGTTCGGATCGAGGAGCTGAAAGATGACGTGTCGCGCCGGCTTGGAAATCCAGGCTGGGAAATGATAGTCTCGCCGGTGAATCTTCTTGTACATATACACGAGGTTGCTATCGTCGAATGGGAGGTAACCGGCAAGGAAAACGTATAGGATGACCCCGCAAGACCAAGCGTCGGCTTTGGAACCGTCGTATCCGCGCCGGCGGACGACCTCGGGGGCTGTGTAAGCAGGGGTCCCGCACGCCGTGTGGAGCAACCCGTTCTTGAGCTGCTCGGGGAGAGCCGAGAGTCCGAAGTCCGAGACCTTCAGGTTACCGTCTTTGTCGAGGAGGAGGTTCTGGGGCTTCAAGTCGCGGTGGGCTACGCCGTTTTGGTGGCAGAAATGCAGCGCCGAGACCAGCTGCTGGAAGTACCGTCGCGCCGATGGCTCGGCAAGCTTGCCGCGTCGAGAGATCTTGGAGAAGAGCTCTCCGCCCGTGGCAAGTTCGACGACGAGGTAGATCTTGGTCTTGGTGGCCATGACCTCGAGAATCTTGAGGATGTTAGGGTGGTCCTGAAGGCGGCGCATGGCCATGATCTCTCGGATTATCCGCGGTTCCATGGCAGCATCGACGGTCTTGGACTTGTCGATGACCTTCACGGCCACGGCCGTGTCGTCCACCATGGACCGTGCCTGGTACACCTTGGCGAAGCTTCCACGTCCCAGTAGACGCCCCAATTGGTACTTCCCGAGGATGGTGGTGGGTGGCAATGGCGGTGGGACCGGGACCCCTGGCTCCATGGCTACCGGCTGGAGAGGTTGGAGGAAGAGAGAGAAGGGGACTCGACTCCCAACTCCCACCACCAACAGACAACACGGAACAGGGGTCTCGACTCTCAGTTTCTGTGCGTTTCCTCATTTATAGTCTACAGATACGGCTGTTGGCTACCCACTTCCGTATCTGTATTTTTCTTTCAAATCTTGTTTTTATTAATTCTGAAATTTGATAATATTATCCTAAGCGACCGTTTGAATTCATTATTCATCTCATTTTTATTATTATAATTTTTTAAAATTTTTATATAAAATATAATAATTTTTTTTTTCAAATCTTAAAAAAATATTTTTAAATTTTCACACAAAATATAATAAATAATTTAATTTTTTTAAATCTCAAACTAACTTTTTTAAATTTTTACACAAAATATAATAAATAATTTAATTTTTTAAATCTTAAAATAATAATAATATTAAAAATTATTATTCTAAAATTATTATTTTCTACTATTTACAAATTATATCAATTCATCTAAACTCATATCCGAATCCAAACGGTTTCTAAATAGTAATAATTGATAGTGTGTTCCAATAAATATAGTAGAATATAGTAATATTTTATTTTTATTTTTTACGCCTGGTCTTTTTAGATTAGATGAATTAAAATAAAAATCAAAAGTTTAATAAAATGTTATTATAATATATTTTTTAATATTATTTTTATTTTAAAATTTAAAAAAAATAAATTATTTATTTTATTTTATGTAACAATTTAAAAAAATTATAATAATTAGATAAAATGAATTGAGATAAATTGTGAAAATAAACGAATCCTTAATTTTGAAATATATATAGATAATCATTATCCCTGATCTCGAACCTTTGTATCTATCCACATAAGGTAAAATAGTTGTATTTGTATTTTCTATCTATCTGTACATAATTAAGATTGTGAATGGGGTTTTTAATATCCATATTTAGGGATGACAGTCATTTTTTTGAGCAATTATTTTCGCCCTCCATAAACTCGCTTTGTATGTTCCTGCTGTATCTTGATAAGAATTGACTAGAACTTGATCTCTATTTTTTTGGTAAAAAATGCCGAGTTTTCTTTTAATTTTTTATCATCTTTGTATGGAATGATTGTTTCGTAAAGTTACATTTACCCAAATAAATATCAATTGCCTATAGATAAAAAAAAAAAAGACAAGCGCGATAGATATAAAAGAATTATATAAAAGTAAACTTATAAAATTCTTAAAATTTGAGTGTGCTTTCCTAAGTCTAAAGTTAAAATCTTCTTGGGTACAAACAATCTCTATGGGTCATCTGTGGGATTTTCTCTTTAAATTACCCTATGTACACTTGCAGGAAACTCCTTATCGAGAGTCTGTGCATCCTTAGAAATAGTTAGGACTAGGGGTGAATTCGATCCTGTCTGATCGGTCCCGATGAGGTTTTGTAGACCGAATCAGACCAATTCGGTCCAGGGTTTTCTCACCCTGGACCGGACCAAATAGGCATAAGGACCGGGTCGGTCGGTCCTATTTGGTCCAACCCTATACCTAATGGGCCAATAACCCAATCAGACTTCCTATGTTATTTCGGCCTAACAGTAAAAGCCCACTAACATTTTATCCAACTTTAAGTAAAAAAATATCAAAAAATAATTTGAAAGGAAAATAAAAATAATCATAAAAAAAAATTGTCTATATACTATAGTATAGTTGACTATATAATAATAATAATATTATACTATTAGTATATTTATATATTAGTATTAGTTATAAACTTATAGTAATTTAGTATTGCTATATACTATAGTAGACTATATAATATAATAATATTAATATTATACTATTAGTATAGTTATATATTTGTATTAGTTATAAACTATAGTCATTAGTTATTAGTCATAGTGATATTAATAATTTAATACTATATACAGTTATAGTCTTATAGACTTATAGTGATTTCTTTATAATTATAAACTACAGTTATAGTAATTTAGTTTAGTTATCAATTTATAATTATATAATTATATTGATGATGTTAATTATTACTTTGTTACTAACTTAGAGAATGTGAATATATTATAATTTATGATAGTTCTAAGTTAACGCATAATGAGTTATTTACAATTTTTTACATTTTGCATATGAAGCAATAACTAATAAGTATAATAATTTAATTATCCATGATTCCATACATGATATATCTATACATACTTTATATTTACTTGCAAGTTGCAATTTAGGTTATAGTCTCATAGATGTCACGCATTAGTTAATTGTGAATTGATAGGTTAATTGATAATATACGATCAATATAATATTAATTTGTAATTACATATTTAAAATTTTATATTGTAAATAGGGATAAGTTAGATGAAAATTACATAATTTATTATACAATTATTATATAAAATAATATATTTATAAAAAAATAATTTTTGAATTCGGTCGGTCCAATTCAGCCCGAGAAATCCCTACCTCGGAACCGGACCGAAGACCAAAATACCCTTACTTACTGGACTGAAACTGACCATGGAGATTTTTTGTCCGGTCCGGTCCGGACCAATGGTTTTACACCCCTAGTTAGGATGACGTTTTTAGACCCGGTGCCAATAAAAAAAGAATTATAAATTGACATAATTTAATTTAATCCATTATATTTCTTTTACAATAAAATTTAACTTTACAATTTAGCGTATCACATCAAGATACGTTATTTTATAAATTTATTTTTACATAATCTTTTTACTGTTATAGTATAGTTTTTTAAATTGTGTTTTGGAAATATGATGTTTAATATTAAAGTTTATACAATCAAGTTGATAACTAGATATCATATTTGTTAGAAAAACAAGGAGTTAGTATAAAATGTAAGACAGTGATGCAAAATTTTAGAATTTAAATCCATTGAAAATTCAGTTTTTTATTTTTTTATTTTTAAGAAACATCAACAAAGTGAACAAAAATCATAGTATTCCCAGGGCAATAAATAAATAACAAAATCATAGTAATATGCGAAGCAAAAGAGAAAAGGAGAGATTTTCTCTCAAAATGCACGACATGATTCGTTGAATATGCGAAGCATCTTCTCTCGAGGATCAACTGGGGTATAACTGACCGACCCGTTGTCAATACTTGTTTTACCGACCATTTTTGGTCAAACTTGGCACCAGTCAAATCAGCAGCCTCCGGTGAGCCACCTTTCTCCTCCTCCTACTTTCTACCAAATTTCCCGGGGTCCATCGCGGAAAAATTGCACATTTTTTTTTTCAATTTTTTGGTCTCATCTGGCATCAATAATAAAATTATCATATTGTTTATACACAGTTTATTATAATGATTTTAGAGTTATGATATATGTACAATCTTTTATATAATCATAGATCTAACATGAGTGTATTTATATGAAGTGATGTCATTTTTATAAATTATTTTATAAAAATATCCATCATTTAAAAAAATTATATGTTTATCACTTTTCAAGTATTCGAGTAAAGAAATATTATTCAATACAGTTTTTTTTTTTTAATAATTACATTTGTATTTCTTTAGGCAATCACTTAATAAATGTCTTAACTGCTTTTTAATTTTCCAGGATTTTACTGGAAAAAATAATTTTATCAATTTTTTCATGGGCTATTTTATTTTGACAAAATAAATTATTTATATTATATACTCTAATTTTATCAGCAAGTTTTGAAAAGGTAAATTTGAGTTTTTTATATACTTATTTAAAAATGATACTTTTATTAAAAAGATAATAAAACACGAAAATTTTCAAACTTATAGAAGTTTAAACTAATGGTATTGTTTTTAGAAAAAACTAATGCAATTAAGATTTATATAAGAAAAATATTAGTATGTCGTCTACTTTATCTTTTTATTTTGATCGTTCATGTATTTATTTATTTAATGATTAAAAATTAATTTTTGGTGTATTAGTATATATTTTTTTATTTTTAAAAAATATTTAAAAATGTTAAAAAATTTAAAAAAAAAAAAAGAAAAGAAAAAAAAGGATTTGTGCTAGCGGCCGGCACTGCCCTTTATATAAACTGTATTTTAAAATATGTGGTGTGGATAAATAACTTGCACTCTTCCATGTTTTAGGTTAAAGTATCAAAATCGACGGCTAAAAAAGCTGCCACGTGGAAAACTAGGTATCTATGCTTACAAAACAGGGTCCACTAGAGAAGTCTAAGGCTTGGTTTGTTTTCAGAAAACTCTCATCTTATCTCATCTCATCTCAATTTCATCATTACACTTTTCTCAATTCCAATACAAAATAAAATAAACAATTCAACTTTTTCAAATTCATCTCATCTTCTCTCACCTAATCATTACAACTTTTTCAAATTTCAATACAAAATAAAATAAATAATTCATCTCATCTCAAAAATTTTTATCTCATCTCATCTTATCTCCAAAAATAAACGAGGTCTAAGGTTGAGCATTGACTGATTGAGCACGCGTGATGCTCTACGCACATTAAAATTAAAAAATAAAAATAATTGATGACATTTTCATCTGTCAATTGTATGTACACACCATGACAGCAATTCAAATCATAAATATTTTTAAAAAAAAACCGTTACAAATTAAGATATTCAATACGAAATAGCCCAACTGCCTCAATGTTGTAATATTCGATTTCGTTTGGGTAGTAAGATATTTTATAAAAAATAATAATAAAATATAAAATAGTAGTGAATAATAATAAAAAATAGATAAATAATAAAAAAAAAATAATAAATAACAATAAAATATTTTGAGAATATTTGAAATATTCTAAGTACCTAAACTAAGCATTAAACATAAGTGAAGGGTTGGATGCTCCTTACCTTTCTGTATGTTCCAAATTAGATCAGAAGTTGTCCATAAATGTGATACCTCTTCCTTAAGCCCAAGTTTCTGTTCTTCATAATCGATGGAATGAACCATTATTTCCCTTCCCTTATGAATGGGTTGCTTGCTACCTTAGATAGCGCCTATAGTTAAGTGCAAGAATAATGCTTTCTTTCATTTTTAATATTGTCATTTTTTTGGGTAATTGTGGTACATTTTAAATGATTTTATGCGTTGAGTCATTTAGACTGTAATCAGTGTTGGTGAAATTCACAATAATATAATAAAAATTACAGTGAAATTAAAATTAAAACGAAGTCAGTTTGGACTAAGGCACAAATATATCGCTCTCTTTAAGGAGATTCAAGCCCTCTACGGTGTACAACGTCTCAAATTAACCGGTGCAGCAGAAATCTTCTTGACCTAACTCCTCCAGGATACAACAGCCCAATTGATCGTCGTGTAACCCGAACCAACTCTGCACAAGTGGTTGAGTCCAAAACTCCACTCAAAAGAACACCTTTCTTTATTTGAAAATACTCTAAAAAATATATATTCTCTAAACTTATTTTCTTATCTCACTTTCCCTTAATGTTCACCTACTTCAATAGTCCCGTACAAAGAACTAAAACCATAAACACAATGAGTCGGTCACGCCTTTTTAAAAACAACCATACGTAATAACCCCTCTAGGTGATCTTTTTTTTTTTTTTAACTACATGAACTAAATTGCCATAAAACTGCAGCAATACTTATGACTAATTAATGAAAGAAATGTTCTCAACGTAAACATTGCCATAAAGCTGCAGCAGTACTCAATGCCATAAAAACGACTTTTACAATTTGGAATTAAAGATAGGTACCCAACGTAAATATTTCTGAGGTATTAACACCAGGCGTTAAACGTTTATTTCCAAAGAATAAAAGACAACGTTATCAACCATGAAAACCTTAATGAACACGAACGTTTAAGTTGCAAATAATGCCGCAAAACTTCAATTAATAGAAACCAACGGTTATAACCTCTTAAAAGAAACGTTACTAATAAAAATTATTTATTAAAAAATACCAACAATCAGTTTTAAAAAAAAATTATCTTACAGCTACGATTGAGAATGATAAAATTAAAAGTGTAATTATTAAAAAAAAATCTCTTAATTCAAATTACAAAACACAAATTTAAGTTGATAGAGTTTCTATGCAAATTATAGAGCATGCTTCTAGAATATCTCAATTAATAGCTCATGGATGATGCATGATTCCTCTCCCACAATTGGCCAATTAGGTAGTGGTGATTTGTGATGAAGGTGGCGCTTACCTCATGAAAACTTAGTTTTATCGGTAAAAATATCTAAATAAGTATGTATGTATATATATAGATAGATAGTAAAATGCAAGTGGGAGTTTTATACTCTAATTTGAGCCATAGACGACATTCTCATTTTTTGTTTTTATGGATTTCTTGGCCGGTTTTGTAATTTATTTGGACCACTAGGAATATAAAATTTATTATATTTGCACGTCAATTTCATACTATTAGAGAGCAACAATGGTCATGTTTTTTTGTTTTTGTTTTGTTTTGTTAGAACAAGACATACTAACTAAACAAGGAGCTTAAAGTAAAGCCATTTTAGGCAAAGTATAATATAGGGACTTCAATTCCAATTACATTAATGATGATAAATTAAATATATCTTAATAATAAAAAATGTTTTTATTTATCTTAAATTTTATAAATATCAATCATATCAGTTTACGTACGTTTACATTTTAAATAACTCTAATTAATCTATATACTTAATTTGAAATATGATATATTAGTTGATATAATTAAACATATTAAATGTTAGATAAAGACTAATATATATTACCATTTTGTCAACTTCTCAAACAGAAATATTGGGCGTTGTGAATTTGTGAGTGAATAATAGAATATCATTTTTACACGATTATTATATGAGGAGTGTTATGCATTAACTATTATTCACTCTCACACTTCATATTTATAATTTTTTTATATAATGTGTGAGTATTTTTTTAAGAATGTGAGATCTGAAGTGATGAATAGTGACTGATGAAAATAATTTTTTATATTATATAATCGATGTACCTAATATTGGTTTGTAATAATTAATTAATGTTCTTCTTTCAAACATATAGGACATCACAGGAGATGAAAAAACTGTTTAATAAATTTATTAAAAACCCATATTTTCTCAACGGCGGCCCTTCAACACTTCCATGATTCCATCCGACCTTCCATATAATTGGAATTTTTATTCACTTTCCCGGAAACAAACAACCCTTTGCAAATCCACGTTTCATCCATCGTAATATCCTCTGTCTTATTCCTTTTTTGGGTTTTTTCTAGTGTTGAAAATATTAAAAAATATTTAATAACAAATAATGGTTTTGGAAGTTATTGTTGCCCTCATGATGTAAACTATAATATAGGGAGAATAATTATTTAAATTAATATGGGTATAGTTAATTAAAAAAATGGGAATTTTATATTCAATTATTAGGAACAAACATTGCCTTTCTTTAATGGATTGAATGGACGGCATAAATATGATTCATTTAATTTTGAGTCGGGCTACTCTACTGCTCAGAGTAGCCCGCTCTACTTGACCGATAATATTTTTTTTTTCATATTTTTTTAATACATTTAAGATTTTAAAAAAATAAAAAAAATCTCAATACATTTAAAATTATTTTCTTAATCATTAAGTAATAAATAAATAAATAAATAAAACTTTTGGCAAGTGGTCATATTGAGCGGTATAAATGGGAGGGTAAAGTAGTTTTTTCCTTTAATTTTTGGACCACTCACAACAGTTTATTAGATTAGATGCCAATGTGCCTCGTTGGAGCACTAGTATGAAAGTATTACGTTTGCATATCAAATTTCAGGCCGTTAGATCGACCACGTGTACACTTGATTATTGGGCAAGAAGACAAGTCAAGTACAAAAGAATACATGCAAGGGAGCTTGAAGGAAAACCATTTGCTGTAAAAATATCTGGAGGCAGATAATTAAATCTGGTAAAAAAGAGAGAAGAAGTTGGGATTGATTTTGGTGGGTGGGATATTTGGGGAGATGTTTGCACTTCTACGGAACAAAAGCTAACTTCGTCGCTTTCCATTCCCTAAAAAATGTGTTTTAACTTTGAGCAAATCTTGTGCAGTTGCTTGCATATTTTGGGCTACTTTAGGACTAGTTCTCTAAACGATGACCCTTTAAATTGACATATGGGTTAAATTATATTTTAGTTTTAGAAAAATTCTTCTCATCAGTTACTATTTATCATTCTATATATTATATTTTATAAAAAATAACACCACACCCTATAAAAAAAACTATATGTATAGAGTGTAAAAATAAATAATGACTGATGTATAACATTTTTCTTTGGTCTTGTATAGATTTCTCAATTTATCATTTTTCTTTCCTTTCTTTAAATAAATCACCATTTTGTTCAAGAAAAATGTTAAATATATTCATAAAATATTTACATATCCATGTGACTTTTCTACTTTTTTATTTTATTTTAGATATATATTTTAATGAAAGTGGTGTACAATGAAAAAATCACGTGAATGTGTAAAATTGTTGTGAGTACAGTTAGCGTTGTTATTTTGTTCATTGTCAAATGAATAAATAAAATAGACATAGCATTTACGAAAACCACATCTTAAATGATGACGGGGTGCATGTGAGAAAACCTTCACCCCTTCTAGCACCCCGAATGGATTGGGAGGTAGTTAGAGGATGAGCGACTTTATAAAGATTTTATAAGAGATTTTATAAAAGTAAAGTCACAAACTAACGTAATTTTTTATGATATGTTAGATCTACTTTACAATTAAATTACATTTACAATCTGATTTATCACATCAAGCTAGTCACATCAATTTGTAAATTTATTTTTATAAAATCTTTTTATGATTGAAGCATTTTTCTTAAGAATTTTTTTTTTTTTGAAATAAACCTCCTTTTATTCATTAACAATCAAGTAATAGTTTCACTATACAACTTGTCATTTGCCAACAAAACATTGATAGACTCAGGGCCCTCTTCTAATCAGTATTGATCACTACTACTATGAGTTGCCATCTTAGCCAAATGATGAGCCACTTCGTTGCCTTCACGATAACTAAATCCAATCTTCCATGAGCCACAAGATTTCAGACACTACTGCAGATCTTCAACTATATGACCATACCAGGAATCATTTTCCCCCTCTCTCATAACTGCCTCAACCACCTTTTTTGCATCCCCCTCAAAGTAGACATCCCAAAAATCCAATTCCTTACACATCTCCATTGCCTCCCACAGTGCCATACTCTCTGCAACAAAAGAAGAATTGGTGTACTTTCTGTTAGCACATTTTGCAGCAAACAATTCACCATTGTAATCTCTGATAGCAATTCCAATCCCCACTGATTGTAGTGTCTCATTTAGGTTATGTTTGGAAAACATATTTTATTCAAAATTCTCATCTTCATCTCATCTCATCTCTACACTTTTTCAAATCCACATACAAAATATAATAAATAATTTAACTTTTTCAAATCCTAATATAATTTTTTCAAATTCTAATTTAACTTTTTCAAATCTCAAAACTAAAAAATAATATTTTAAATTTTAAAACAAAACACAAAATTCTCATCTCACCCCCCAAGTATAACCTTTTAGAGTAGCATCAAAATTTGCCTTCAAGCTCTTGCCCTCTAGCCTTTTCCATCCCAAACCTCTTCTTTCAACACTACCAAGTTTTGCCTCTCTATCCCCTTTCCTTTTTGCCACAATATATTCCTATTTACCTACAATGGATATATGTAAAACCTGAGTAGGAATTATGTTTTTTTTTTTTTAATCAAAAACAAACTTATTCCTCCTCTGCCATATATTATTCATTATCATTACCATTTTCTCTATATTTCCTATATTCAATTTTCTATACATCTCTATCCACAACTGTAAAAAATTACCCCTATGTACCCCACTTCATCGCTGGACTTCCCTCCTTAGCCCAAACATCAGAAGATGCTGGACAGTTCCAAATTGCATGCATTACTGTTTCCTCTTCCAACTGACAAATAGGACACTTAGGCTCTTTCACAATGTTCTTCTTCCAAAGATTCAGATTGGTAGGCAAGATGTTATTTGTTGATTTCCACAAAAAATGCTTAACAGACCCAGCTACATCTAGATTCCACAATTGCTTCCACATTATATCTTCTTTTTCAGTTTCAGATGTCTCCCCATACAGTCTTCCTCTCATTTCCTGCTCCATGTGATAAGCACTCTTCACAGAGTATTTACCATTTTTTGCAGGCCCCCCATCTCAATCTATCCACAGCCCCTATTCGGCTAATAGGAATTGAGATTATCAAATTAGCCCCATCTCCATCGAAGATTTGCCTAATCAATTATTTCTTAAATATTTTACCCTCCTTATCAATAAGGTCACTTGCTCGAGCATCCTTTTGCAGCACTTTAATCTGTGATTGAACATAGCTTGTAACTGGTTTTGGTAACCATTTTCAACCTCATATATTGATGGTCTCACCATTGCCAACCCTCCATATCAAACCACTCCTTAACACATCCAAAATAGACTAAACACTCCTCCAGATAAAAGAAGGAGATTTTCCCAAGGGGGCATCTAGCAACTGAGTATTTTTAAAATATATTTCTTTGAAAACTTTGGCAATAAGGGATTGAGGATCTTTTAGCATTCTCCAACCTTGTTTTGCAAGTATGACCTTGTTAAAATTTTCAATTTGCCTAAAACCCAACCCACTTCTTACTTTACTCAACTCCATTTTCTCCCACTTCCACCAATGTATCCCTTTCTCCTTCTTACTCTGTGACCACCAAAACCTGGCAAACAATGCTTCAATCTCATGACACAATCTCTAACGCAATTTAAAAACACTCATGGTATACGTGGGAATGGCTTGTAGGATAGCCTTTATCAACACTTCTTTTTCAGCTTTTGAAAAGAAAACATTTTTCCAGTTCTGTAGCCTTTGCTACACTCTCTCTTTTATACTCTTAATGCATTATACTTAGACCTACCAACAACTGCTGGCTGCACCAAGTATTTCTCATATATATCACAAATAAAAGAACCAACCTCTTTAAAGATCTCCCTCCTCACACTTTCCGTTGTGTTAGTGCTGAAAAGTATAGAGGTTTTATGCTTGTTCAACACCTGTCCCGAGGCTTTTTCTTAGCATTCTAAAATCCAGTAAATGCTAGCCCATTCATCTTTCTTTACTCTATCAAAGATCATAAAATCATCTGTAAATAAAAGGTGATTAACCCTCAAACTCCCTTTCACTGCTGCATTGCCTTTAATAACACCATCCCTCTTAGTTTTATAAAAAAGTTGGCTCAGCCCTTCTGCACATATCAAGAAAAGGTAGGGAGAGAGGGGGTCCCCCTGTCTCAGCCCCCTTGTTGGTATTATAACATTCCCAAGCTTTCCATTAACTAAAACAAAATAACTCACAGAAGTGACACATCTCATGAATAAGCTGGTTATTCTCTCCCCAAACCCCAACCTTTTTAACATGGCAACCAATAAGGACCACTTAACCCTGTCGTAGGCTTTAGACATGTCCAATTTGATAGCCATACTGCTAGACTTACCCTTCTATTTTGTTTGCATTGTGTGGAGTAGTTCAAAAGCCACCATTATGTTATTAGAAATGAGTCTATCCGGAATAAAAACACTTTGGTTTTGGGATATTACCTTATTCAGTACCTTCTTGACTTTATTTGCCAACACTTTTGAAATTAACTTATACAAAACATTGCATAAGCTAATTGGTCGAAAATCCACCACCGATTAAGGATCCTTCACCTTAGGAATCAAGGCTATGTGAGTGTGGTTTAAGCCTTCAATCATATCTCCCCCTTTGAGAAACTCCAACACTTCCAAACAGACTTCCTCCCCTACAATTCCCCAATGGTGTTGGAAAAAACCTGCCCCAAAACCATCAGAACCAGGGGATTTCTAGGTTGACATATGTTTCATGGCCTCTTCCACTTCTTCCCTTTTAAAGTCACTTTCAAGCCCTCTCAACATTTCTGGTGAGATCTTAGATTCAGTAGCCACAATACCCGTTTATGTTTCATGGACTGAAGGAGAGGATGATGTGAATATCTCTTTAAAATACCCCTAAAAAGCATCTTCAACTTCATTCTTTGCAGTCACCTATTGCTCCTGAGTATTTGTAACTTTCTAGATTGGATTATTTTTCCTCGTTTGGCTTGTAGAGGCATGAAAGCACTTAGTATTACGATCCCCATGCTGCAACCAGTGTCTCTTGGCCCTCTTCTTCCACCATATATTTTCTTGATCCAATAAGTTGCTGAGCTCCCCACTCACCTGTTTTATCAAACGAGCATTCTCAGGCCCCTCATTCTCTTTAAGACATTTTAAGTTTTCAGTCAACAACTCAATAGCTCCACCCTTCCTTTTATCAGCTTCTCTAGACCACAAGATTGAAGCTTGCCTACAAGAGAAAAGTTGTTTTTGAACCCTGTGCAGAACTCCTAGTCACCCCATTTGTCTTTTCCATGTCCTTTCCACAATACTTTCACACTCTTCCTTCCTCTCCCAACTTATTTCATATTGAAAGGACCTTCTTCTACATCTACTATCATATCCTCCCTTTAAACAATTCAGTAAAATAGGCAAATGATCTGATCCCCATGCCATGATAGCCTCAACCTTAACTTCATCAAAACCAACCCTCCACTCATTGTTAGCTACAACTCGATCCAATCTTTCCTTGATGAAAGATCCATCTCCATGGCCATTACTTCATGTATATTTGATGCCCTTCCACCTAAGATCAATTAGACCCCCTTCAATCAAAGCACTTCTAAACCTCTCCATCTGTCCCTCCCTTCTTTCTCTCGCACCCCACTTCTCCTCTTGAGACACAATTTCATTGAAATCCCAATTACACACCAACCAAAATCAGATGGAGGTCTTATAGCTAACAATAGATCCCATGATCTCTCCCTCTTTGATGAGTCTGGATTCCCATAAAACCCATTTAAAAGCCACCTCGTGTTCTCTACTTTGTTCTTTACCCATACACTGATATGTCATTGGGAGTAATTCCAAAGCTCCACTTCTTCCACCTCTTTCTACAACATGATCAGACCCTTTCATAACCCTACTAGCTCTACCACCAAACACCCCTTATAACCCAATTTCCTCTACACAGCTTTCACTTTAGAGGATCTAAGTTTTGTCTCCATAATGAAAATAATATATGGTTGCTTATCCTTGGGTAATTTGCCAAGGACTTGAACTGTTTGAGGGTTGCCCAGTTCTCGATAGTTTCAACTCATAATCTTCATTGATCCTGGCGGGGCTGTCCAGCACCTCCTGCCTTCAATTCCATCAATTGCTCAACATTCCTCACACATTCCCTTCTTTGCTTTTTACCCCCCACACCCTTGTCATGATTTTCTTTATTCTCCCATACTAACATTCTCTTTTTTTCAACTATGAGACCCTCCAAACTATTAGACTTACCCTACTCTCTGGCTCTCCTTTTCCACTTCCTCTTTTGCTCAAACCCCTCCCTCTCCTCAGATCTCCCAGCCACCTCCACCACCTTCTCAGCCTTCATAGTCAAAGGCATCCCAACCTCTCCCTTACATGCTTCCCCCATACAATCCTCATCCCTCCCCTTACTCTCCTCATAGATAATTTGAACCTCCTATTGTTCCACCTCCCCTATCACCTCATTGACTAAACTCTTCCCTATAATACTAGCAGTAACATCTTCATCATCCTCTCTTTTCCCCTCATTCTCCTCATCATCATTATCTTCTACGCCGTCCCCAACTTTTATCTCCCTCTCCATCCCAGCATTGGTTGAAATCTCACCGCTTCCCATCCAGCTGTTTTTGTTCCCTCTCCCTCCCATCCCTTGTCCCTTAAACATATTTCTCCTTGGCCTTGGATTAGCTCGAAGCCATGCTCCAAATTGCTCATTCTTCCCCATTCCATTTACACTCCCCCCTGACTCCTTCTCACATCTCTTATCTCCATGAACAATCATACCACAAGTGAAACACACCCTAGATAGTTTTTCATATCTCAGATTTACCCAAACATCCTTACCATTAACTTTGAGCCATTGTCCTCTTGTCACAGCCTTCTTCAAGGGAATTTCCACTTTGACTCTAAGGAACTTTCCCCATCTAACCTCATCCACAGGGACGTCAACTTCAACTAACTTACCTAAGGATTTCCCAATCAACCTCCCATTTTCCTTCGTCATGCACACCATAGGTAAGTTGTGGATCTGCACCCAGAAAAGTTCCTTATCAAATTGCAATTGTTTTGGTTGAGCATAACCATCGAACATCTGGAGGACAAACAAGTGATTGTCAAACAATCACGACCTTCCATCCATTACGAGCATTTTATCTGCTTGATTTATAAAAGTTATCACAAAAGTGTTAACCGCAACCTCTTTGAACTCTGTAGGTTTGCTCACCCTCCAGATTTTCCCCATCGTGGAGGATAAGACATCCACCCCAATACCTCTATCCAGAAATATCTTCCCAATTACACTCCGATCGCCCAGCTCCCATACCTCCTCACCCTCCTCTTTGATGTCTATCACCTCATTCTCTTCCTTCGTTAACCTCAAATTCTCCCATTGAACTTCCAGGCTCCTCACTCCTCCCTTAAAGCTTTCTTTCATGGTTGATCCGCACCTCTTACCCCACTCAGTTAGTTATAACCATCTACTCCACCTCTATTTCTCAAAGAGAAAACCGAGAGAAGACTTGATTGTAGCTGTCAATATTGAATGATCATTATTTATCTTTCTTAATAACTTATTGGTGGATCAAGTACTCCGAATAAGATGAATCTATGATTTGTCAGTTGAGATTTAAATTTTATAATTTAATTTAAAATCAAATTTTGTCACGTATATAACATATAGTGTAAATATCTTCAAATATAATTATTCAATGATATGAACACCTTATGCCAAGTGACTGATGTTTTAGCTACCACCTGACAGTTTCATAACTGGAATCATTGGGAAGGAAGGATGTCTTCCATTCTGTTCATCTAGTTTTGCATGAGAAATTGTTATATTTTTCTTTGGAGTCTTGCTACACCCACTGAGGGTGTAGCCTAAGGATGGCCCCGATAAGGTCATTTGGCCTTTTTATTTATTGTTATTTATTTTTTTATATCCTTACACATTTAAAAATACTTCTTTAATCACTAAGTTAAAAAAAAGAAAATTCAGACCATGTCGAGACAAGTAGCATTTTTCTTTTGAGATAACGAGATTATTTTGGAGATGTATTGCGTCTTCATCGATTATTACGCAGTGTAAACCCATGAAAATTAACTAATTGATAATTTCTTCAAAATTAAGAATAAAATGTTCTTCAACTCAAAAAACATTTTTTAAAGAAATGGATGGCCTGTAAATGGTTCGTTACAAAGTAATGGAAAGGAGTTTTGGTTGATAAAAAAAAACAAAAAAAAAAAACATTTTTAAAACACGCACGTCAAAATACCAGCCCATGAAAGGCGGACTGGTCCTAAATTCTGAAGCCCAATGCAGCTGTTAGGGCTAATCAGCCGACCCAAATTTCATAGGTTACGCTCCCAACAACGACAATAGCTGCCAAGTTACCAAGCTCTCGCCTTCATCCCAGTCCCAGCGGCATTCGACTTGCAGTTCATCTCTCTGTCGCTCCCTCGGCGTAGCATTTCTAGGGTTTTGGCTGTGGGAGAAGATTTGCAATTAAACTGAGGAGTACGTTTCCTTTTAGTTCAGGCTCAATACTTTGTTAGGGGAAGAAAATGTCTTCTTTGGGAACTTCCAAGGGAATACTTGAGATCGCCAAGTTCGGGATCTATGTGACCGTTCCCATCGTTCTTATGTACGCCTTCGCTAACAATACTAAGAATATTCAGAAATTCATGGGAAATGTAAGCCCCTACTCTCGCTCCATCTGTATTTTTTAAATTTTCTATCTATTTTCTGGGTCAGATTTTGATTAGTTTGTGTCAATTCACTTGTGTCTAGTTTATGAATATTTCATGTGTTTTGGGAGTTGTTATAATCTTTGATTATAGAATATTATTAGGGATTTGTGGTAGATGGTGCTGTTTGTGTTTTGAAACCAGCAATTTCTGTTTATATATTATTTTACATGCAGTTTTTATGGGTGGGTGCGTGTGTGGGTATATGTGCAATACAGACGTGGCGTGGAAACGAGCATATTCAACTAGCACGGCAGCTTGAATCATAGAAATGTTTTCGCATAATTTGCTAATAAGCTTTGGTTTAATATCAATGGAATGACACATAATCGTTTTCTGCAACACTTCTGGGAGAGATTGAAGGGTTATCCTATCGAGCTAATGAGCTTATTATGTTCTTTTATTTTCGAATTAAGGGCTGTTTTCGTTCTCAAATTTAAGAACATCAATATTCAACATCTTGACTATTGAGGTGCTGGAGTAGATTGCATTACCTCAATTGTGCCTTAAGATGGGGCCCCATGGGTTGGAATTTGATTCAGTGAGTCTTCATGCAGCTGGAATTTCATATTCAGGTTGTTTGGAACCATTTCATTTCATTATACCTACTAGTACATGAGCCGATCCTATGGTTGCTAGTCTTTTGTCCTTTTTTATTTTTTTTATTTTGATAAGTAGTCTTTTTGTCCTAATTTATTATGTGGTGTTTTATATCTGCCCTTCCTTTTGGAGGGGTTGGGCCGTTGGGGTGGGATGCTTGTCTTGATCTAGTGCCAGTGGTCTAAATTATTGTCACTTGTTTTTGGTGTGAAGCATTCTTATATAGTGTTTCCCCCTGAGGGACCAAGGCCTCCGTCACCAGAGGAGCTAAGGGAGATGGCCCGTGAACTAGCCTGCAAGAACAAAAACCATTGAATGTTCTTTGGGTTTGTAAGTGACTATTGTAGCTTTTCAGTTGTATTTACGGGTGCCTCTGAAAAATCAAGATACATGTAACATCCAGGAAGGAAAGTCATAAGGCCCATTTTGAAAGCTTGAATGACTTGTTTTGTATGACTAATGCTCATAAATCACTTTTATATATTTCTTTTTGGCTTGGGAGATGCATATTTTCTTCATTGGCTCTGCTAAGGGACTTTAGTGGAAGGCTTATTGAATAATGAAATCATGTTTGTGGATACTTGCGTACGATTCAAGTTGAAAAAGTGCTATCAAAGTTACATCATTGCCATCTTTGTTCGCTGAATATAGTGCTCCATTATGCTCACACCAACACAACACATAAATAAACAATAATCTGTCTGGAATCCACCATTGAAATCTACATGTGCCAAATATCTATGTAATTTTATCACAATTTCATATTGAAAATGAAATATGGACCTTTTGATACTAGCTGTTGCTGACCCAGGATTGACTTGGCCAGGAAGATAGCTGTGGAGCTTTAGAAACACAGGCCTTAGGCGACACAAAGTTCTATTTGCAATCCTTTTAACTAGTAAAATTCTTGAGAGTGAGAAGGTATGCCAGAGTCAGAGTTTACTTAGTTCTGCTGGGAATCTGAAATACATTTTGATGCGGTGTTCGGTTTTCTCATATGCAGTTATTGTTATGCAATGAAGTTTTGTCTGTAATTGTTGTGTTGTACAATATCTGTGTTGACTGAAATTTCATTGCAGGCTTTCCCAAAGCTCAAATAGCTGGTTCACTGGTGTCAAGTGAAATCACTCTAATGGAGGTTCGAATTTGAGTTGGGTAATGGCATTAAGAAGTTATGCAGGGCACTCCCACCAAGAAGAAGTTTTCGCGGGAAGAATGTATTAAATTTCATCGGTAGATGAGTGTCCTAGATTTATTAGTTCTCCTAGCTGTGTTGGGATGTCAATCTATTAGAAAAAACAGAAAAATAATAATGCCAAACTCGGCAAGCGAATTATGTCACTGTCTCCCACCCATCATTTTCACTCAATCTAACACCACACACCTGAGGTGGTTTTTTTTCCCTTACATATGCTGAAACACGCGTTTTACGTTTAGCCCCATTACGAAATTTCCCACCTCTACCGCGGTCACCCCTCTGCCCAGCGTTGCCCTGCGTTCTCCTCTCTGCTCAGCTTCGCCGTCCTCTTGAGTGCTATCTTGATTATCGTACACCAGTAAGTTAGTAACTAATGCTTCAAAAGTTGAGCGTCCACCGCACCATCATTGAGAAGAGAAGGCAATTTGCTGGTGCTATAAACGTCAACAAATCTGTTAATGTGTTGCTCAGTCTTTGAAGATATGACCAAAAGGCCTGCAACAAATAAGAACAAAAAAGGTTATAACAATTTTAAAATATAATTACACGCCACAAGACTCGATGGTCTGAAAAAGACATGGCTAGTACAAGCTCTTTATTGAAAACCCTAACCATGAGGGTTGAACTTCAGATACAGAGCAGCCTGCACAGGGAGGTTATAGCCTATAAAACTTATTGCCTCCCATTCTCTAATACTAGGGGTGAAAACCGACGTTGGTGCGGTTTTTGGGCAAAACTGACGCCGACCGACGTCTGAAAAAATGGGAGAGCTACTGACTGTAACCGGTCGATGGGGAGGATAAAATCGATTGAGGCAGTTCTCGATCGGCGTCGGTTCTTTGGGCGGCGATTATCTACTGAGAGAGACTTTGAGAGAGAGAGAGAGAGAGAGAGAGTTGCATAGGAGAGAGAGAGAGTTACAAAGGAGAGAGAGAGAGAGTTGCAAAAGAAAATGACTTTTAGGAATAAGAGGGGCTGGGAAGAAGAAGACTAATATTGAAACGACGCCGTTCAACTTAAGTGGAACGGCGTCGTTTCAGACTTATTTTTTTTCTTATGTCCTTGTTAAAACGACGCCGTTTGGTTTAATTCCAAACAGCGTCGTTTCTATATCTGTTGTAATACTTATTAGTTAAAATGACGCCATTCCACTTAAATTTAAGTGGAACGGCGTCCTTTTGATAAGGGCATATTAAAAAAAAAAAGGTTTTATTATATCGCTCGGTTCAGCGGTCTGGTCCAGCCTTAAATCGGGACCGAACCGCTGAACTTCGGTTTTTTCAAATTACCAACGCACGCCGACCGGTTCTCTACCGGTTCCTGACGCGGCCGATCGGTTTGTGTCGGTGGCGTCGGTTTCTGTACAACCCTATCTAATACCCACCTCACATAATAAAAAAACCCCAAGCCTAAGCCCCAAAATCTTCAATACTCGCCTCACATAATAACAAAACCCCAAGCCTCCCTTCAACATGGCCGTACCCAAACTAGAAATATCGAAAAGAAGATCTAGAAATTTACATGCAAACGAAATTGGAGGGCGCCCAAACAAGAAGAAGAGGAAGATGAAGTAGCGAAGATATTCTGGACAGAGAAGAGAATGCAGACAAGGTGGGAAATTGGATGAGGTGGGGGGAGTTTTTTGAAAATGGGCTACAAGCAAGTTTTAGAGCCCGATTCGATTTTGGGGTAGAGCTGATTTTGGGGCAAAATCGTTTCACAAAGAAGAGGGGTGAGAGATAATTTTGGGAGAGAATCGATTCATTTTTTATTGAAAAAGTATTGGGAGCAGCCATTATTTAGAATCATCTGGATCACACCTTACGTGTCCTTAAGTAAAATACCAAAAACATTCCATAACAAAACCCACATTCCGCATGTTCCCTCTCATTTCACACATTTCATATTTTTTTTTCTTCCTCTCTCTATCCCCCGTGTCGCCCAAGCCCCTTCAACCCCGCCCCTTGCCCATCCTCTCCACCCACCCCCACCCAGGTCAGCATCCTCTCCCCCACCCCCACCCTGCGCCGCCATCCTTTCCCCCACCCGCAACCCGCATCGCCATCCTCTCCCCCACCCATACCCCTCGTCGGCCATCTAGGCCAAATGAGAGGCATAACTGAGCATGGAGGGCTGAGGGAGGTGCGGTGGAGCTAGTGGTGGCTGAGGGAGGCTTGAGGTGGAGGCTGGAAGTCGTGGGTGGTAGCGTACGGTGGGGTAAGGGGTAGAACTCGTGTATGGGTGAAACCCATTTCAGGAAAGAGAGGGAGAGGGTTGCCGTGCTATGGAAGCTCGATGGTGGCTAGGGGGAGGTCAAGCTCGATGGTGGCTAGGGGGAGGTCAAGGGCTCGGTGGTGCTCGACGGTGGGGCTGGAGGCTAATGACTGTGGCTGTAGCAGTGACAAATTGTGTAGGAGAACCCATTTCAGGTTGAGAGAGGGTGCTACGCGTGGGGGCTTCCGTGGAGGTTTGAAGGTGGCTGGAGGTGGCCGGCGTGAGGGGGAGTCGATAGTGGTGGTCGGTGGTACTGCAAGTGGCGCACGGCGGGGCTGAGTGAGGCAGTGAGCTAAGAGAGGGAATCGTGTGGGGGGAAAGGGAATCGGGTGGGGGAGGGGGAAACAGGGTTTTGTTTATCATATTTGATTTATTGGTTAATACCTGTCCTTTTTTTTTTTCTCTCGGTTGGACCATTATATTTGGGCCGCTTAAATGAATAAATATCTCTATTCAATTAAACTAAATAATTGTTATAGGTTTTATGTACGGCAAGATAGTGAGTGTTATAATCAATTTACCTGTCAATTTATTTATTTATTTTTATAAAAGTAATGGTCAAAATACTGTATTATACCATTTAAAATTATTCAGGATCTTATTCTCACTTAAAAAATAAATTGTGTATATACATATATATTTATATATGAAAAATGCTCAGTGCTGAGAATTGACTCGATTATTGTAATCTCTAATCCTTAAAATAAATTTGTTTTACAATAATTAAAACGAAGTGGGTGACTTGTGGGAATTTACCTAATACTCAAATCTATATTTTTATTAATTTTCTTTTAAATAATAGAACCGAATATGTAAGCCTGTTTAATCGAAATATAAGATGAATTGAAATGATTTATAAATAATAATAAAATTTATAAATAATAATAATATATCTCTACGAATCCAAACCAGCTGTTAATCTTATTTCTTATCCGTTAACCGGAGCTCTGGCTAAGAAATACCGTTCAAGCTGTCTGCCAGAACCAGTCAGAAGGAAGAGAAGCAAACAATTTTCCCGGAAAAACCCACGACACTAGCTGGGAGAAAGGTTGAATTCTATTAGTTGCAACTTGCCCCCTCCGCGTTGAAGTTTCCCTGAAATATTCACACGCTCTTTCTTCTTTTTTCCGCACCACGTGCTATAAATACCATACGATGAGATCATATTTTGTCTCGAAATTTCCCTGGAAGAACCTTGACTTAGATTATGTTTGGATGTTTCATCTTATTCAAAATTTTCATCTTATCTCATCTCATCATTACAACCTTTTCAAATTCCTATATAAAATATAATAAATAATTCAACTTTTTCAAATCCCAATACAACTTTTTCAAATTCCAATTTAACTTTTTCAAATATTCAAACTAAAAAATAATATTTTAAACTTTAAAATAAAACACAAAATTCTCATCTCACCTTCCAAACATATCCTTAATATATATCCAAGTCTTCACTTTCCGTACGTAACAATGTCTGTTGTATACTGAGGTCGGCAGCCATCGATAGTGCCAATGTTTGAGTTCCAGAGTGCTGAGATTTTCTCACCCGTGTTTTGACTTTTTTCTTTTTTCCTTTTGCTTTCGTATGGTTCTTGTTTCGAAGGAATTGAAGATAGACTGTAAGTATGGCCTTTTATTTTGTTTTCCTTGCATGTACTATGAATGAGGATTACCTTCTGTTTGGCTGTAGAGAAACATGATGAAGAAAAGAAAATGCAGTTCTTATGTTGTTTTTTTTTTCTCTTTTGGGGGGGGGGGGGGGGAGCGCTGGTTGTTTTGCTCAGTTGGATTACTTATATTTCTTCTGTACTTTATAGACCCTTTCTCAGGAGCCAAACAGAGGAATTATGGTTTTCCTTGTAGCTATTTTATATTTGAAATTTCAAAGGCCTATTTCTGTCAACTAGTTGAAGTCGCTAAGTTATGCATTCCTCGGGCTCGAATTTCGAAAGCTTATATAGTGTGTCTGTTTTAGACTTTGGATTTTTATTTGTCTTAATGTAGTTTTGGTTTTTATTTTTCAAGTTTGTTACTATAACGTTATTGGAAGATTATAATTGGGTTGATGTGAATTCTTTTGCCCCTAAAGTTTCCATGAAATAAGTTTGTGGAGGTCAATATCCAAGTTCCTGGTACATGAATTTGTTTGTTTAGATTTGCAACGTGTGAGAGATCAATAACTTTTTCTTCCCCATTGACAGAGCTCTGAATTTATAAGTTGCAGTTTATTTATGTATATATGTTTCTTTAGATTGGCGTCTGTTGTTAAATTGATATTCGTTTGCTTTCTTTCCTCTCCCACCCCTCCCTTCCCCCCTTCTCTGGGTTAAAGGCTTATTCGAGGAGTTTTTTTTTTTACTAATGAATAGGTAAAGATGGGAATAGTTTAGATACTCAGAAAGAGAAATGGCACGGTCGAAATAGCTGGAGGGTGAGGATATAGACCGTGGTTGTCTGATCTTCAATTTCTAGGTCACGGAAGCAACTTACTTTCTATGGTTGTGATGGAAGATCTGGCATAGAGGTCAATATAATGTCTTTGGAGCTCATACCTATAGGGACCATCTTGACTGTGCTAACGAATCAGGTCTTTAAAACAGCTCAAGCGGCAAAGGATGTTCTTTTTGAGAAGGAGAGTTTCAAGGTCCTATCAAAGCACTTGTTTGACATTGAACCAGTCTTAAAGGAATTGCAGAGTCGAGAATTAAATGATTCTCAAGCTGCGAGGCTCGCCCTGGAGTCTCTTGAAGCAGATGTTAAGAAGGCTAATAATTTGGTTGAGAAGTATAAAAATTGTGCCCGATTCTACTTACTGATCAGGTGCCGGTACATTGTCAAGGAGGTACAAGAAGTCACAAGGGATATTGGAAAGTCTTTGGCTGCACTGTCGCTTGCAAATACTGAAGTTCTTTCACGGATATCAGATCAGGTGCTTAGGTTACAGAATGAGATGCAAAGAGTGGAACTTGAGGCTTCGCATTCTCAGCTCCAAATTGTTGACAAATTAAACCAAGGTATTAAAGACCAGAAACTTGACCAGGGTTTTGCAAATGACATGCTTGAAGAAATTGCGAGGGCAGTTGGGGTGCCCGTGGAGCCCTCTGAGATAAGCAAAGAGCTAGCAAGCTTCAGAAGGGAAAAAGAAGAAGCTGCCAACCGGAAAGAAAGAGCCGAAGTTCTCTTTTTGGAGCAGGTTATTGAGCTCCTCTCTCGAGCTGATGCTGCAAGGGACTATGAAGAAGTCAAGAAGCAGTATCTCCAAAGAGTTCAGGTCATAGAACGATATGATGATAGGGAAGAATATATCCCACCACTTAATTCTTTTCTTTGTCGTATCTGTGGATCTGTGATGACTGATCCTGTCAGCCTTTGCACTGGTACAACATGTGAGCGAGATGCCATCATATCTTGGTTAGACAGTGGCAATAGAACGGATCCTGAAACAGGTGAGGTTCTCGAAGATATTTCTCTAAGGTCTAACCTTCCACTGAGACAATCAATAGAAGAGTGGCGACAACTTAATTACTGCCTCAATATACGATCTTCCAAGGCAAAACTGTTGTCAGGTGTCGACTCATCTGTGGAAGAGGCACTGAGTCAGATGCAAGATCTTGTGAGAGAAAGTTCTATTAACAAGGACTGGGTTTGCATTGGAGGGCTTACTGATATTGTAATCTCTATCCTTGGAAGCTCCCACAACAGAGATGTGAAGAGAAAGATTTTGATTACCTTGAAAGATATTGTAGAAGGGCATGCAAGAAACAAGGTAAGAAGCTTCCATAAGCCTTCTAAATTGAAAAGGAATTTTTTTTAGTGAAAAAAGAAGAGGGAAAAGATGTATTGCATGGTGTACAAAATAGCAGGGCCCTTAAGGGCTAAGAAGAGTTGCACTGAAAATATGGTTAAATTTTACATATTCAATGTTTAACCAATCACTCTCGTGAATGAATTTCCTTCTGCTGGTTTTGATGGCTTGTGCACTCCTATTATCTCAAATATAGATGAATTATATTTCATATCATAAAATAACAGATACCTTAACAACATATATTTGAATTTCTCAATTGTTTCGTGATTTAAAATAATGAAAAAATCGAGAAAATGAAAAACTAAAATACTTCACAGTTTCTAATTTGAAAAGTTGAATCAAATTCATAGGAGAAAGTGTTCGATTCCCGGGGATGGGATCACATTATTCCTTGCTTAGGGCGTGATTCAAGCATCTCAAAGGCCGCAGTTGAATTGCTTTATGAGTTATTGCAAGAGAGATCTGGGTGGAACGTGTCTGTCTGCAGGAAACTCTATCAGCAATGCAGTGCAATTATTTTTCTTGTCACCCTGTTAAAGGGTCTTCAGAGGGAGTCAGCACAGACTGCCGAAAAAATCTTGATGAAGCTATTTGAGATAGATGAGGAGAATATTTCTCGTGCTGCCAAAGCTGGCTGGTATAAACCACTTATTGAACGCTTAGTTCAAGGTATGTGGATATAATTCCTTTGGGGTTAGGTATAACATGTTTTTACTTGGTTACATGAGAAATAAAATATGAAAATTTTGCGATGTTATTTTTGTGATTCATACTTGTGAAGATTCTATCAATACTGTCGTTTAAATGAATTATAGAGAATGTGTCATCAGATAAATCAGCATATCTCCACATAATGCTCACAATATTGTTTCATGATACTCAAGGCATTTGGTGGTAACCAACCAGCGTTCTAGTCTGAAGTCATGACCATAAATTCTTGTAACAATAAGCAGCACCATTTCATTGTTCTGATGAATGATTAAGAAGGCACAACACAAGTTGATATGTATTGTAGATTGATTTTAATCCTTTGGGTATCCAGATATGCCCCTTTTCATCTTATTCTCTCTATATGTTCAACACTAAAGCTGCAATGCCCGATTGTCTAGAATCCTTAGAATGCAACATCAGTCATATTATTTTATCATTCTGAAAATTTTCAGGGCCCCAGTATTCGAGGATGTCAATGGTAAGAACAATTGTTAATACAGAATTGACTGATTTGAATCTGAAGCTCCTTGGCGCGGAAGGGGTTATACCTCCTTTGCTTGAGATGACATCTGGGAATATTGAGTCAAAAGAATTATCCTTATCAGCCCTGGTTAAATTATCAGGTTGCGATGCCAATAAAGAGCTCATTGCTGCTGCTGGTGGAGTTTCACTTGTTTTGAAACTAATGTTTGCTCCGCATGTGCGCACAGTTATTGTTGTGAAATGCTCTGAAATCCTTGAGAAACTTGCTTCTGAAGATGATGGCATTAAATTCTTTGTTGATGAAGGAGGGGCACAACTTGAGTTGGAGCCTATCATTGCTAATTTGTTAGCTTTGCAGCAGAAAGCTAACTCGGCCCACAATTTCCGAAGGCCAGCCTTGCGTACCCTGCTAGGAATTTGCAAGTTTGAAGCAGGGTTGGTTAAGAAAGCAGTTCTCACTGCCGATGGTGTGTCCCTAGTGCTTCCGCTTCTTGATGACTCCGACTCTGAAATTCGGGAGATTGCTATCAATTTACTCTTCCTTTTCTCTCAGCATGAGCCACAAGGAGTTGTGGAATACCTTCTCAAGCCAAGGAGGCTAGAGGCCTTGGTGGGGTTTCTGGAGAATGAGGATAAGGGTGATGTACAGATGGCAGCTGCCGGTTTATTAGCAAACCTACCAAAATCAGAAGGACCACTCACCATGAAGTTAATTGAATTGGATGGAATTGATGCTATTCTGAAAATTCTACGAACTGGGACTATCAAAGCAAAAGAAAATGCTCTAAGTGCACTCTTCAGGTTCTCAGATCCCACAAATATTGAGTCGCAGCGTATTTTGGTTGAAAGAGGAGCATACCCTTTGCTTGTAAACTTTCTCAGGGCTGGTTCTGTAACAGCAAAGGCCAGAGCAGCAGCACTCATCGGTACTCTTTCCATGAGCAGTCCGAAGCTCACTGTTGTCAAATCAAGTACTTGTTGGTGCTTCAGGTCATCAGGTAATCCTTTATGCTCAGCACATGGTGGTATCTGTAGTGTGACTAATACATTCTGTCTGTTGGAGGCAAAGGCTTTGCCTGACTTGGTAAAGCTCTTAAGTGAAGAGGTTCATGCAACTGCTTATGAAGCAATCCAGACACTTTCTACTTTGATTCTGGACGGCTCTCCTCAGAGAGGGGCCAATGTCTTACATAAGGCTGATGCCATAAAACCTATATTAGAGACTTTGACATGGGGAACGAATTCTCTAAAGGAGGAGGCTTTGGGACTCTTGGAGAAAGTTTTTGTGCAAAAAGAAATGGTGGAATGCTATGGATCAACAGCTAGAGTACTTCTTGTTGGTCTAACTGGAAGGAGTGTTTCTGAGGATGGCCATCTTGGTAGGAAGGCTGCTAAAGTCTTGGCCCTCCTGGAACGCTATTCAAGATCATCAACATCTTTCATTCCGGGACTATATGTGTGAAATTTTGGCTACCTTTTTTGTATTTCACCATTCGCTTTTCTGAGTAATTGGGAAGTCAGTAATTAAGTCTCACTCCCAGGGCTTCAATGCTTTATTCGGTTCATTTATGGGGCCTCAAACTTTTATCTAGTCATGTTATTTATAACTCCCCACCATTTGTAAAGAGGAATATTGGTCTCTAGTCTGTACTCTTAACATACATGATTTTGTATTCAGATACTTTCAGAAGATTGTTATGAACATGAAGATTATACCATGTATTCGATAATCTACATATGATTCTTTTGTGGTTTTATTCTGACCATATACTTCAGCTTGGAAGTGGGATTTCAGATTATAGTCTTTCTTATACACACACTGCCTTGAGAAAAAGCATCACAGGATCGTTTGAGGAGAAACTAGCCCTATGCTTTCATATCATTTTATAATCAGAGCATGAGCTTAAAACCCAGCTTTCATCAAGAGCCTGATTAATTAACTTTTCCGCTTGTCCCCAGCTAACACATGATATCCGATGAAAATTAACAACTAAAATTTCACTTTAAACCCAAAATATAGATTTTTAAGAATACATATATAATTACCTATTTTCAAAATTTTTAAAATTAAAAATTTGAAGCAGAAGCCAAGTTCTGATAGCCAAATTCATTCCTTCATTCTCTTGTCGATTTGAGTGTTCATTGTAGTTAGATATGTAGATAATGCATGCGTATATGTGTGATATTGAACAACTTTTATGCGTATATGTGATTGAACTCAGTCAAGATTGTTGATATCCTGATGGCCAGGCCATTCCTCATAAAAGTTTGGGCCCAGGTATAACTTATGATAGAAATGAATAAATAAAAGGCTCTCCTTTCAACATCTAATACTAGATACAATCGTAATAGTGTAATTAATGTGCATTATTTTTTTAAATTAAATTATGTAATACAAATATTTTATTATATGTACTATCAACGTGGACTTACAAATAGAATTTTGAGAATATTAAACTGTTTGATAGGCTGAGTAGTTTTCAGTCGATAGCTGTGTTGTTGGTAGGTACCAAATCCAGGACTGTCTAATTTTATGGTGAGAATGATCATCATTTTCCATGTGGTTCGGTGCAACGTTTAGCGAACTAATTAATTGTCGTTCTAAGCAATCAGATGAAAAAGGGTACTGTTGGGTATATTTCGCCCTTGAAAAATCATAAAAAAAAATAATAATAAAGATGAGAAATTCATGCGATGCATGGCCACGGTTCAATACTCATGGGAGCTGATCTCCATCTTTCATATCGATCTCCATGGCAGGCGTGAGTAAGATCTGATTTTGCTAACCTTTTTTACTTGCAGTGTTCAAGATTTAATTACGAGAGATAGAGGATTTTCGTAGGTTTTATAATTTCAGAAAATTAAAATATATGTTTGATTATGTTTTAAAAATGCAATTCCTATTTTCACAAAATTTAAAAAAAAAAAACAGAGAGAGAGAGAAGAAAATCCCAAGAAGTAACAAGTTTAATTAGGTAGGTAGGAAATTTAAGATTCTAATTAGGTTGATAGGTTTGTTCGGAAAATTTGTAAAAAGAAAAGAAAAAATCGATTACAAACAGTAATTTCTGAAGTGTGGGTTGGAAGTTGTGTACTTTCTGTTCTTGGCCGATAAGAGTCAGGCAGGGAAGGGGATTGCGATGAACGCTACTCCCCAAGATAACCTATATCAGAAGCATCGCCTACCATTTATTTCTACACTTTAAAATTATAATTTTTTTTTTATAAAATGTGGGATATTTTTTTATAAGATCATATAGATATATTTTTCATAAGATATATAGTATAGAGTGATGAATTAATTGATAAGAAGAATTTTTCAATATATATATATATATATGATCTTCCATCCAAATATTATTTGACACGGAATCAAAAGAAATCTGTTCACTCAACATCTATTTAACGTCAAAAACTGAAGAAATTAAAATTTGTTCCTCATATATATATAAATATATATAATATGACACTGCTACACCCACCGGGAGTATAGCACAAGAAAAGTCATCTAGAAGTTCATTTGGCCTTTTTTGTTTTTGTTTTTTTAATTCCTTTAAATATTTTAAAAAAATATAATATTATTAAAAAAATACTTACTTAATTATTAAATGAAAAAAAAAAGAAGATAATTGGAACCCATTGTCGAGATAGAAAGCATTTTTCATAGATATATATATATATATATGAAAAATGCATATTTTTGGTGAAAAAAGAGACTTACTTCACTAGTTATATGCCACTAAGTTGCCATGGATCAATTTGGTGAGAAAAAACTTTTTGACATTAAGTATATATTTTTTCTGACCATAGCTCTTCTTGGCAAGAAGTAGTATATGTTATAGTGTACTAGTTTGCCCACTCATTTTGTTCACTCATTTTGACCACTAATGTATTTAATTTTTTTTACTTAATGATTAAGAAAGTGATTTTTAATGTATTAGTATATTTTTTTTATTTTTTAAAAATATTTAAATATGTTAAAAAAATATGAAAAAAATGAGAAAAAGAAAAAAAAAAGCCAAAATGGCTAAACGGTCAAATGAAGCGGTGCTACTTAGGCGGCAGAGTAGCACTGCTCTATATATATATATCCCTTGTCATGCATCAATCAATAGAGAAATATTTTGTTCACAAAATAATGTTATAAACGTAAATTTATAAGGTGAAGTTGACATATATAGTGTTATAAATTGTAAAATAAATCTACGTACTATTTTAAGTTTGACCAATGAGATAAATTTGTAGATCTGGTATTTTTCAAACCAACATGGACGATATAGTTGCCAAGATGTGATTAATAACCTCGTAGTTATTAGAGTAGAGCGGTCGACCTCAAGGGCAAAATGTATGCTTGCTCAATACAGCAAGTTGGGGTTACGTAACTATGTGTGTATATATATATATATATATATTTATATTAAACGTAAAAGATGCAGCTAGCAATCTCTTGTTTTGATTCTTTTCCCAAGGTGGTTGAGCTGGCTTATATTTATTATTTATCAAAGGACAATAGGAAAGACAAGAAAGCAAGGAAGTTCATGCTAAAGCCCTTTAAACTTCCTATAATGGTGGGGTACTTTTACACCAAAAAAAAGAAAGAAAAACCTTCAAATTTCTAAGATCCCCTTTAAGCTGTACATGATCATTATGACTGAAAGAAAAAAAAAAGTCACTTAACGTAATCATCTCAATTTATAAATTTATTTTTATAAAATTTTTTTATAATGTAATTCTAAAATTTATAGATCTATAACCTTTAATTATAACATTATTTTAAATAAATTATATTGTAAAACCGGATATTCAAATCAAAGAATTTTTAATGCTTCTAATAAATGACACTATTGCATAATTAGTTTTTTTTTTTTAAAAAGAAAATGTCATCATTAATTCATTAGAGAAACTTACATTCATAACTGGATACATTCTGAGATATCCCCATATCATACATGACATCATAAATCAAAATAATGTATTTAGAGCTCCACCAGTACACTACCACCTTTTGTGACTGGTCTGGTCTTTGTTATTGCTGATACTCTCGACAGAAAAAAAATCTAAGAGACAACACTCTCTACCTAAACAGAGACTCAATATCCCCATTTATAAAAAGAGATGACTCAACCTCTATATACAAATGTCCAAAAGACTAACTTTTATTTATTTATTTTAATTAACAATAAGGAAACAAAAAAGGAAAGCAGTAAAATAGATACGAAAAATGACGGATTACAATTTGAACATACTCTGGTAGACTCTGAAACCTGTTACGGCCCGTGAAGGCAACACACTTGTCTTTTTTTAGCTATAAAAGTCAAATCTGAAAGATCTGATGTTGTCAAGTCCGGTGATCTGGGACGTGTGTTGAGAAGAGCTGTTGAAATGGGTGGTGCGTAAAGACAACGCGTAGATGTGGGAGGCATGTGAGAACCACACACGGTGATTTTTGCAAAACCACCACTCCTCCGAATGATTTTTGACCTATGAATCTACTTATGCCACTCGTGTATGGGTGTAAAATTTAATCAAAAAATCAAAAAACTTAATCGGGCTGGCCCGAACAAGTCCAAGACCGTTTCCCTTAGTTTCAAAACCGGCCAATATCGGTCCGGTTCCGATTCTATGCTTTTTCGGACCGGATCGGTTCACTATTTTATATATTTTAAATTAATTTCTTTAATATTATATATACTTTTTATATATAATAATATAAATTTTAATTATATATAAAATAATGTTATTATAATTTATAACATAAATTTTAATATTAAACGTGAAAATTTATTTGATGATATGGTTTAAATATAAAATATATATATTAATAACATTTTATGGCCTAGCAAATTTGCATTTTATTAAAACTGGAAAACTGGACCGAATCGGTAAAACTGAAGGTACCGGTTTAGGAAGTTAACTGTTGTGTAATCGATTTTTGAAAATGCAAAACCAGTGCATACCTATTCGGTCCTAAATTTTGTCAAAAATAGGGCTGCACCGGTTACACCTCTATGCATGTGTCTATCGGGAGTTGTCAGAAAACTGTAAATCTGTCTTTTTCAGCTCTGAAGAAAGTAATATAAAAATAAGTAAAAGAAATTTTGATAGTCAATGTGAGTAAATGGAGGAAAGAGGGAAGAAGAAGGAGGGGGAGGAAGCCGATACCTCCCTTTCAGCGAAAATCAGATCTAGAGTTCTTAATTTTTTAAGAGAGAGAGGGAGGGGGGAGGCTGGGAGGGGGCTATTGCATAATTAGTTGGTTGTAAATTAATGAGTTATAAAATAATATGAACATCATTATTCTTATAACTTTCTAATGCTCTATTCATAATTAACTTCACGTTGACTTACAAAATCCGGAAAATCTAACCTTTGGAACCATAAGAGGAACGTACCGACGTGGACGTACGTGTGGAACGTTGTTATCTTAAATCCGAGGGCGCATAATATAATATAATATTGTCTTGTTTTTGGTTTAATTCTTACTTTTGGCCACCAAGCTGGTTCTGTTCTATTTGGTAGAAATAATAGGGTTAGGATCGATCGAGACATTAAGGGAGTAGCCAACTAGACAGGATTAGAATGGGTTAAGTTGGCCTGCAGGCCATGCATGCAACGTTTGAAGTTCCCAATTACTTGCTATATGAGCCAGGATTCAGGAATCCAAATTCAACCAACACTACTCATGTTGGCTGGACAGACATTCAGCAACATTGTTCTCGCAAGATTTAAGAGAATTATTATTAGCACAATTCTTTGACGAATATTATATATTAATAAAAGTCAATGTGTCAGTTTAAATTTGAGTTTCTTTCATTAATCACTCGTAGTCGTATACGTGAATTGTGAGTACTCGTGATGAAACACAACTTGGAAGTCAACTACGGAGTGGAGAGTTATTATTTAATTAGACTAAAAAGAGTAATTATGACTGTCATTTGTTTTATTGCTTTAAACTAGTTCATGTCAGTTAGGATTGTTATTCTAATTAAAATAGGAATAGGATTGTTATTTTTATTAGAATAGGAGTAGGTTCCCGTACATAGTCCAGGAGTGCATGGCTATAAATACAAGGGTTTGTTCTTTGTAGTTTATTTGGAATAATTAGAAAGAATATAAAACTTGTGGTTCGTTCCAGCCCCAAGTGGATCTCAATTTATCACTTTTCATCGTAGTAAGATCCTGACTCCATCGGTGGCATCAAAGCATGTCTATGACTAAGGAACATCTTGAAAGCTTGGAATACGGTTTGCAGGAGGTACGGGAAGGGACCAAAGACACTAATTCAAGGCTTCAGGCAATGGAAGAAAACTTGAAGACTATCAAGGAGTTTTTGGAGGCATCACAGGAGCAACCCTGCCATTGGCTGAACAAAGACTTTTTCAAAGCATGAAGAAGTGGGGTTGCACTCACGGATTCCACACCAAGGAGAAGGTGAACACCAAAAATTCCATCCACGACAGTTTAAAATGGACTTTCTGCGTTACTCTGGCGATGATTCAACAACGTGGGTAAACCGAGTGGTGCATTTCTTTGGATTTCTGGACATTGCCGAGGATCATAAGGTGTGAGTAACCTCTTTTCATTTAGAAGGCGAGGCGAATGTATGATGGCAATGGGTTCAACAAGTCTACAAGGAGGAAGGAAAGCTCATCACCTGGGATGATTTTGTGCGGGAGATATTTGTGTGGTTTGGAATACGAGGACTTTGATGAAACACTATCACATATTCGTCAAACTAGGTCTCTCTGAGATTATTAGTGTGAGTTTGAACGCCTAGCAACCGGAGTAGTTGGTTGGCCTCAAAAGGCATTGATAGGCATGCTTTTGGAAGGATTGAAGGAAGAAATTGCTATGGACGTCCGAATGTTCATGCCAAAAAAAACTGTGTGAGACCAGCAAAAATGATGGACGATCGGTTAAGCAAGAAATGAGAAAGTAAACACCCATAATGGAGTCGAACGCCGGTTCAAGCAACATGGGCCCTTCAAGTAGTCACTACGCCTCCTACAACATGTAACAATAGCAATATGAAGTTCAAAAGATTAAGTTAGGAGGAGATGCAGAAGAAGAGAGAGAAATGACTATGTTTCAATTGTGATGAAAGGTTCACACCGGACACAAGTGTCGGATGCCTCAAGTCTTCTTCCATGAAACAGTGGAAGATGCAAAATGAGAAGAAACGAAATAGTTAAAAGGACATTTTCCATGGTCACACCTTGAGGACAAGGTTATTGTGGAAGAGGGGAAGAATGATGGAAACAAAACTTGGAAGTCTACTACAAAGTGGGGAAGCCGCAATGGAGTAGATCACGAAGTGGGTTGAAGTTGTGTTTTATTCTAGGTAGAGTTATTATTTAATTACAGTAAGAAGAGTTATTATGATTGTCAATTGTTTTATTGCTTTAAACAAAATCATGTCAATTAGGATTGTTATTCTAATTAGAATAGGAGTAGAATTGTTATTTTTATTAGAATAGGAGTAGATTTCCGTATATGGTTGATCAGGAGTGCATGACTATAAATAGAAGGGTATGTAGTTTATTAAAAATAATCAGAAAGAATATAAAATTTGTGGTTTAATCCAGTTCTAAGTAGATCATAATTTATCACATTTCATCGTAGTAAGATCCTGGTTCCATCATCATGATATATCAATATAGTGATAAGTGAGATGCATGTGGTTATATTTTTGCATGCGGTGAGCAAACGCCAACATGACCTACGCATATATTTATATATATGCCGCGTACAAGGTATGTATATTCTAAGAAGAATACGTAGAGCACGTACGTACGTACAGCTAGCTGCCAAAGGAGATATATATATATATAAATTATGACTAGTGAATACCTGTGATTGCGTACGTACGTATCGAATTAATTATATATATCCAAACGTGAACGTCCCAACTTGCTAAGATATCGGTGAGAATTTGGTTGGAAGTTTTAAGCATTTAGGCTTAGTTTGTTTTTGGAAAATATCTCATCTCATCTCAATTTCATCATTACATTTTTTCAAATTTTAATATAAAATAAAATAAACAATTCAATTTTTTCAAATTCATATCATCTTATCTCATCTAATCATTACAGCTTTCTCAACTTTCAATACAAAATAAAATAAACAATTCAACTTTTTTAAATCTCAAAACAAAAATAATATTAAAAAATATATTCTAATAATATTTTATTTTATTTTTTAATTTTAATTTTAATTCATCTTATCTCATCTCATCTCATCTCTGAAAATAAACGAAGTTGAGACTAGCCGCCAGAATAATGGTTCGTACGTACCCTTTAATTTGTTGAATCAACTATTCAAACTTAAGGCATTAATATATGGGTTTTGCTACATAACCTCTTATTATTCATTTACACTCTACATTCTATATTTTTTTAAATTTTTTAATATTTTTTTTAAATTTTTTTTTAGTTTATTTTTTTAAACTATTTCAAATTTTTTATTTATAATATTTGATAAAAATATATATATATGAAATGTGGAGTGTGAGTGAATAATAAAAAGTTGTGAAATTTTTTTTGTTAATATATATATATATATATATGGGGAGAGAGAGTGTGTATGTATGGAGGTCAAAGTTGGGAGGCAACAAATTAACTCAGTTCACACCTGTCAACAGTCCCATACATGACATAACCAGGCCAGCCACTTGGTCAACGTTCACTGCGCGTTGGCTATATTTCAGAAATGCCATGCATGAGTCTCTGCTTCATACGGAGCAATACCTCCAATCAATGGCCTTTCTTTTTTTTCTTTTTTTTTTTATTAATATATACATATATAAATATATATTTAGGTTATCTAAAATTACCGAAATGGCAAATGGCACATGACTATAAATGAGTGGGACCATCTTGAGCTTCTTCCTTCCAACTGTCCACGGCCATGGATGGCCTACTTTTTCTACTTTTCTTCCTTTCTTTCCGTTTTGATCAATCTGAATCGGCTACGACAAATTTATCTGTCAAAGGGGTGATGCCACAAAGTGACAAAACTATATATATTTGCATACGCTATGATCGATGGATGTAGCCAATTCTTTTGTGTGATATTGTTTGAAAAGTTTGAACTTTGAGGAGACTAGCTAAAGCCCAAAAGACGGATCAGTACCTCTGGATCACACGGATCCCTTAACCAATTACAATTAATTTACATTTCATAAAAGTCAAGTTCAGAAAGGAGTCTCTTTCTATTAGTACTCAAGCTAGGCTGGTCGTGTTTTGATTTCTAATCATGAATTAACCATCAAATGGAGCTTCTGGTTTATGGGTATTGTAATATGTCGATTTTGATGACAACTATTATTAACCCAATTTTCAAAGGAGCGAGGTACGTACGGGGTATTAATTAGCTTTAATTTAAATGAGATATTGAGAAGCAGACTCAAAAAGATTATCAGACGAGGAGGGGAATGAGGCATGAGGGAGGGAGGGAGGGAGGCAGGCAGACTAGGATGAGTAAAATAGTTATAAGTTACTAGCGCAAAGGCAAGTTGGTAGGGAAAACCAATTATGAATTAAATGAGAGATTGACCAACGATCCATATACATTTCCAGGCATGCATCCACTGCTCTGCTATCATCAATGCCACTTCCGAACCGTCCATCCTTCGCCATCTACCTGCATATAAATTAATATGCGTTAATCGTGACATGAATGCACCATCATCATCGATCATGATCAGGCTGCAGCATGCATCTACTGCTCACACACACACATATATATATATATATACGTACACACACTAGGGAACGGCTCGAGTGCATTAGTCTTGGGTTATACCTGACATAATGATTTAAATAAAAAAAATAAAAAAAGTCAGTAATTTGTTTGTCTGAAAAAAGAAAATATAAGGTTAAAGAAAAACAAAAAATAAAGATTAGAAAAAAATCTAAATTTCAGTAAAGTATCTAACCGCGGGACTATTAAGGGCATTTTAAAATATGATATTTTATTAAATCCTACAAATGAGCTACACGTCAAATGGTCAAGGGTCTTAAAAATCTTTTGGTAAAATAAGATCATTCATTAAATTCTACAAAAAAGTTACACGTCAAATAGTCAAGAATTTTAAGGATCTTTTGGTAAAAAATGACTTAACAGAAAAAAAACAAAAGTTACTATTTATAACTAGATAGTCATTAATTTATATATGTATATATATATGTGTGTGTGTGTGTATATATATATATATATATATATATATATATATAGTTGCAAGCATCCCAATCAATAACCCAAAGACAGCTTGCATGTTTTAGCTAGAAAATGAGGACTACATTTTTATCTTTAATTTGCAAGCTGGCCTACTCCAGCTTATACGAGAAAGAGGAGTTAAGACATGACCTGATCGATCATCTACTGATCAGTACATGCACAGATCACAAAGGCAGCAGCTTTATACAGATCGACAAGCTGCTGTGGATATATACACATGATAGACACATGACATATATATAAGCTCATTAACTTGACCGTATAAGGTCACATGTATGTCCGTAACACCCTACGCGGTAAGGTATGCCATTGGTTTTCCGATTATGAGTTGAGACAGAGTTTAAACTTTTTCCAAATAATATATTAAACAGATCGAAAGTATTATGTTTTGCTTGATCATATATTTCTACATACGTACGCCATCAACATTAATATAGCTGAAAAGTAGCTTGGGCTAGTAAATAATATTAATAATTATGCATGCCAAGTAGTTGGTAATTTGGAGATGATTTCATCCAAAAAATAGTTTGGGGATCACCATTGGATTATTAAAAATTATAATTGTAAGTAGAAAATTAAAGGTATTGGCCAGATAATTAGTACTGTTGGTTCCTGGTATTGTTTTTCAAATAGCATACATATAATAAATACTTTGTCCCCAATTATATATATATATATATATATATATATATAATTATAGAAAAAATATGAGTGCTATATTGGAAAAATATAAAATGATGTAAATAGTTTGGTAACTATGAATTTGATGCAGGTATTTGGATCCATTCTGATGGCCTATATAATGATTTTTATATGATCATCAAGAAAAAAAAGGAATTAATGATAGTTTACTAGGAACATATATACTTTGAGAGTATAAAAAAGTGGTTTTATTTATTTATTATTGAAACTTGAAACTTGAATAGGATAAAATAGGTTGAGCTACATGTATATACACACACATATAAATATATATATATATGGTCCATTAATATCAAGGGCCCTCATTCAATATGATCTGACACGTACGCTACCACAACACGTACAAGACATGGCGATATACATAGTGAAATGTGGGGGTATACCCTAAGAATGGCAAGAGAACAGTAATTACATGGTAGCTCAGATGTTCACTGTTTCCACGAAACCCAGTACTCTTCTTGACCTGGTTGGCATATTCAATGCCCCTTCGGCTTAAACATCAAAAGTTCGTTGGGGTGGTTGCACTTAGCATCCTCTCTCTCTCTCTCTCTCTCTCTCTCTCTCCAACTCCTTTAAATGTTGCTCCCCCTCCATCTTTGCAGGGCATTGCTTTTTGCAATATCTTGGCCCCCCCTCTGATCACATGCATATTATATAGTTCAGCATTATTCTTTAAATTTCACCGTATTTCTGGGTTTGGGTTACTCGTTTCATATGATCCAAATTCTTCAGCCCTGACTCCTTTTGTTCTCGTCTCTTTACCCTGTTTTCCCTTCTATTGCATGCCCAATTTTCTTTTGTCCGAAAGCTTTATCCCAAGAGCTTTATTTTGATCAAGATCAACTACTATGGCGGATGAGAGGAAACCAAACCCGGAAACTGAATCGATTTCGGTTCAAGCTCCTGTGGAAAGGAAAAACAAGCTCCCTAACTTTCTCTTATCCGTTAGACTCAAGTATGTGAAGCTCGGGTACCACTACCTAATCTCCAACGCCATGTATCTCATGCTTGTGCCGCTGCTGGGCATAGCTTCTGCTCATCTCTCAACATTCACTGTCGAAGAATTCGTCCATTTATGGCAGAACTTAAAGTTCCATTTTGTCTCGGTGACTGTCTGCTCATGTCTGATGGTTTTCTTCGCCACCCTCTACTTTACGAGCCGTCCCAGAAAGGTTTACCTCGTAAACTTCGCGTGTTACAAGCCGGAACAGGAGCGAATGTGCACTAGGGAGATTTTCATGGAAAGATCTACTCTAACCGGGACTTTTTCAGAGGAAAACTTGGCCTTTCAAAAAAAGATTTTGGAGAGGTCAGGGCTGGGCCAGAAGACCTACTTGCCGGAGGCAGTATTGAGAGTCCCGCCCAATCCCTGCATGGCGGAGGCAAGGAAGGAGGCCGAGACCGTGATGTTCGGAGCCATTGATGAGCTTTTGGGAAAGACGGGAGTGAGGGCTAAGGATATAGGGATTCTTGTGGTGAATTGTAGCTTGTTTAATCCAACTCCGTCGCTGTCCGCCATGATTGTGAATCACTACAAGCTCAGAGGGAACATTTTGAGCTATAATCTGGGTGGTATGGGTTGCAGTGCAGGGCTTATTTCTATAGACCTTGCCAAACAGCTGCTACAGGTCAGTAATTACTCTCTATTTTTTTCATTTTCATTTTGTTAATTATCATTAATTCTTTACATGCATTATTTCTAGGCTATGACATATACCTAATTAATGTTTAATATTGGATTTAACCAAAAGAAAAGTTATTCAGGGCTAATTCATGATCATGGATGTGCAAAATCTGGCATGATGTAAAACTTCAATAATATCATCTAGCTATATTGAGATATATAATATAGCATGTAATTTTCTTTTCTTTTCTTTTATAATTATTTTTCAATATTTTTAAACTACTTAAACATTCAAAAAAAAAATTTATAAAGTCATTAAAAAATACTTTCTTAATAATTAAATAAAAAAAATACAATGGGTATCCAGTACTTTCTTAATATTTAGTTTGACTTGTAATTTTGAATCACAGATATAATTTTTTATGGAATGAATTAATGTGGTCTATTTTCTATAAAAAAAAAAAATAGCTTTTTCCTATAATATATAAATAAATAAATAAATGGTATTGTATTGCTGGTTTGGGGGTCTACACACATATATATCTGGCCAGCTGGTTTTGGGTGTGCATGGCATGACATGTTAAATGATGTTAGGTCCCAACATATTAATGATCAGCCTGATCCCCCAACCTCCTCCAATAAATTATGTGCACGTCGACGTACCGTCACATTAATTCCCATTTAATAAAACCAGTACTACTCTTGGTCCCAAGAAGCATTATTAATATACGACTACGTCTACTGATCATCGTATTTCCTATATATATATATATATATATAGCAAAGACATTTCATATTTCACCCGCCACCTTACTCTTGTACACGTTTCTTCTTAATAAATGTTTAATTAATATCTATCCCCAATATATAGTACTATTGCATGTTGCTACTTTAGTAAATATATATATATTTATATATGTAGGGTGGAGTTTCATGCTCTAATTAATTAGCTTCATAATTTGATTATGGAAAATGCTAAATGTGTTTTAAAAAAACTTAGTTTCTCACATGTCAAATATTGATATGTTGAAAATTATGAAATTTAAATTTTAAATTTTAAATTTTAAAAGAAAACTAACAAAATAAATCTTATAAATAAAAATATAAATAAAACTGTAAATACATGTAACGTGCATTCTTAAGTACCTAAACCCTCCTGATCAACCTAATTTTCAACTTACTCTATATATAGGTGCACCCCAACTCTTATGCCCTAGTAGTGAGCATGGAGAACATCACTCTCAACTGGTACTTTGGCAACGACCGGTCCATGCTCGTCTCGAATTGCCTCTTCCGCATGGGCGGCGCAGCCATACTCCTATCCAACCGATCGTCTGATCGCCGCCGCTCAAAGTACCAACTCGTCCACACGGTACGCACCCACAAGGGCTCCGATGACAAGTGTTACAATTGTGTCTTACAAAGGGAGGACGAAACCAAAAGAATTGGTGTCTCGCTCTCGAAAGACCTAATGGCTGTGGCCGGAGAAGCCCTCAAAACCAACATCACCACACTCGGGCCTTTGGTCCTTCCCATGTCCGAACAACTGCTATTTTTTGCGACTTTGGTGGGAAGGAAAATTCTTAAAATGAAACTTAAGCCCTATATTCCAGATTTTAAGCTCGCTTTCGAGCACTTCTGCATTCATGCAGGAGGGAGAGCAGTGCTAGATGAGCTAGAAAAGAACCTTGAGCTCACTGACTGGCATATGGAGCCATCGAGAATGACTCTTAATAGGTTTGGGAACACTTCTAGCAGTTCTTTGTGGTATGAGTTGGCTTACTCTGAGGCTAAGGGTAGGATCAGGAAGGGTGATCGGACATGGCAGATTGCTTTCGGTTCGGGATTTAAATGTAACAGTGCTGTATGGCGTGCATTGAAGACCATTGATCCGGCTAAGGAGAAGAGTCCTTGGATGGATGAGATTCATGAGTTCCCAGTTCATGTTCCGAAAGTGGAATCCATTAATATTGTTTCGAGAAATTAAAATTGAAAGCATGGCATGCATCCATTGTTCTGGAACTTGGAAGGTTTCATTATTGGGAACGAGGAATTTGGGTCTAGTAATATTTTCCCCCAGGCAACACCTCACTTCATTTTTTTTTTTTTTTACTATTTTTATGTTGGACTGGTTTTTTTTCCCCCTTTTGGTCAGATTGTATCTTGGATGATCATATGTGATTTATGGTACTTGAAATCAATCCCTTGCGCGCACCATCAATTTCTTGTTTTTCATGCATACCTTGATGAAATCTCTACGTCTCTAATCGCTTTTTTTCTTTTCTTTTCCTTTTTTGTTTTGACAAACAAGGCAGCTACGAACTCTTACAGAAAGACAGAAACCATATGAATTTTTTTGCCAAGTATTAAGAAATCATATGACTTGAACATCGATTCTTTTTAATGACTTAAGCCTCGTTTAACCTGTAATGTTATACATAACTTGATAACTTTTAATTGAAGAATTAAATGTCTTCGATACGATTATCACACGTAAATCAGATTATCTCACTTGAAACTTAGATGAGATAATTGTTCAGCTTCGATTATCTTCATATTCTGTGAGCACAAAAACATATATAAACAACATTAACCACGATACAAGCAATTCGGTGCGATCTCTTTTCTTCTTTTTTTAACATAATTGGTACAAAAGATCTCAAAAAGGAAGTTCAAACGAGTTATAAGAACGCTGACCCGTGCTCATGATCCAATTATTTGAATTGAAATTAATGTACTCAACACAACACTTGATCCAAAGTTTTTTTTTTGGGGGGGGGTGGGGGTGGGGGGTGTGGGTCAAGCTCACCGGGAATGCAGCGGAGTGCCACTTGAACTTAATGCCCCCAACTCAATCCCAAATCCGGTTACAACGGAATTTGCGCCTAGTTTTCTGACCCTCAGCATCCTTATGAGTTGTGTTGGAAGCGCTATATCATGCCAGTCATCAATCTGTGTCATTTTAAATTTAAATGTAGTGAGGGCTTGTGCCATTAGGACAATAATAAGCAGGGCATGCATAGACAAACAAAAACACATACAACTTGGAGAAGAGCATCCAGCAATCCAGGTAATTTTGCACGAGGGGTTGCATCTCTGCACATGTCATCCTTGAATGAGAGTAGAGTGAGAGTATTCAATGCCGAAGTTAACTCACTCTTTAATCCACTTTGAAGAGCCAGGACTATCCTCTTATTGTTTTGATTTAGAAAGAGCATAACAGTCAGAAGGGATCAATAACAGCTAAAATAGATGTAGCTGAAGATATCATGAGATCATCAACACCAGAAAAATCTAGTCCCAACTCGTTTGTGAAACAACACAGTTTTTTTAAAAAGTTGGGAAAAATGTGTCAAAAGCAAGTTGTCATCTCAAACAAAGACTGCAACTAGAGGGCCGGGAAGCATGAATGAATGAGAAGAAATTGTTACATGTAGTCCATTATGGATGATGCTCATGTAGAATGCCATTTTTTTTTATTATTATTATCCTTCGATTCCCAAAAACTCATAGGGCTCATATGCGTACCAATTTCGAACTTCACAATATCTACAATTCCTATTTCAGTTTACCGCAACTTTCTTGACATTTTTTTGTAATCCCATCTGTTGCACCAAAATTCTCTTCTGCAATATTTTCTTTCTCCTATCTCATAATTCGTACACACTTTACCATTTCTGCTCCCACTTCCTTATATACTATTACTTTGGTTATACCATATCCCCATGGCCCATCTTGCCCCATATATAGATAATAGATCCACTCTTCCCAGCATTAGGCGTAAACATGCAGTGTAACAGTGATTTATAGATATGCTAATCTCAACATCGCCTCCCATAATGGACATGCAGAGTAATACCAGCAATGCATTTGAGTATAAGTAAACAGTCAAACAGAATATTGACACCACATATCAAACTATCCTTCGAGTCCTCTACAATTCAATTTAAAACAATACAAAAGTCCAACTTGACGTACGCCATAAAAGAGAATTGGTTGCACAGTACTATATTGTATAGAATTAAGTTACTCCTAATTCATGATGCAGTCTCGAAATTTCACTGTATATTTTACAGAATTTAAGGGATTGAAACTTTATCTTTGTAAAGCGTAATTCATGTATCAGGGTTTATAAAAAAAGTCGGATACTATAAACACCTATAAAAAAAAGTGGGATGTTAACTAAATTTTGGTACAGTCGTAGCCTACGAACTCGAACAATATTATGAAACAAATGGTTTAGAAAAATTGAACTGCGAAGGAGCTGTGAACATGAAGAGATGGACCGAGGAGGTTCGACGGAGCTGCCGTTTCGGCTGCAGCTGCGGCGGTAGAGCTGGTGCTGCTACTGCAATATTAATCTATTAATTTCATATTAAATTCTCAAAACATAAGAAAAAATATTTGTCTACTCTATCGAAAATATTGGCAATCCTTGTACGCATGTAATATCTAAAAAAAAAAAAAACTTTTGATGGGGCATTGCAATTTTTGTTTATTAAAATATTAATTACATTATTAAGCTTACTTCCTTTAATTATATTAAGTTATTTTTTGTAATAAACGGTGATTTAATGGTATAAATTAGAGCGTTTCAAATCGTAACTCTAGACTTTATCTTTGAGTTCAACTAAATATTTAAGTGTTCGACCTACTTAATTAAATTGATATAATCAAAATGATTATATAATATATATGAAAATCATAAACGATTCTATCTCCAAGTCATTAATACAACATAGCCTTACCCAAACCTGTGTATTCCATGAAAATAAGGTTTTGTATAATTAAAGAATAGTGATATATATATATATATATAAATTTTAAATGTACAAATCTATGAAAAGGACCTTTATTTGTTGTATGCCTATAATTTACTGTGGAAGTCATAAATAGTCGCAAATGTTTTGCCAAGGTATTCTGTGTCTTGCTAATGCGGCCCAAGGGTGCACAGAACTGGACCGAATCCTGTACCGGTCGGTCTCGGTCTTAAAATTGTGAACTAAAGAAATTCGGTTCCATAGGACCTATAAATTTTAGACCGAATTGAGCCAAACTTCCATATATATTTTTTAAAAATATTTTTAATAATCTAATATATTATTATTAATTATATAATATATTATTATTGATCATATAAAATATTAAATAATATATATTATCAATTAATAATAAATAATAATTTATGTAATAATTTATTTCATTATATGTAAATAGTTAATACATCATACATTCATATATATTCTACTATTTACACTTAATTAAAGCAATTAGGTAATTTATTTTAAAATACCTAAATTACAAGTAAGCATTAATAATCTATGTAAAATAAAATTATTTGATATTAATTAACCACATATAAAATGTATGATATTATTAATAATTATGCATACTAAAGAATAAAGTATAAGTTATTAAATAGTAACTATTAACATTATAAATATAATTATAGTTTAATATTTTTTAATGAGATATTAATATTTTAGGTAATTTTAATTTAATAAATTTTTTTATTAATTTATTTGTAAGAAATAAAATAAAATATTATAATAAAAGAATCGGACAGATATCTACCGGTCCGATTCTTATGAATGTTTGGTTGGATCCGGTGTCAAAAAATTATAGACCGAAAAGTATCGATACATCACTCCCGTACCGGACCTGATTTACACCCGTTACTAATACCTACTTTTTCTGTACTTCATAAGGAAGAAGCATCCCTGCAACTCATCGTAAGGACCAAAAAAAAAAAAAAAATTTTGTCGAATCTCAATATAATAATTAGCGTTTTTGGCTTCTTGTTCAGAAGATGTAGACTTGGGTGATAAGGAAGGGCAATTTATTTGAAGAAATGAATTTTTTAATTATGAGTTGGGCGTCACGTTTTTTTCTTTTCAAAAAAGTAAATATAGAATATATATAATTAATTTTTTAATAATAAATCTTACTATTTTTTAAAAATAATACCCGATATTTATATCATCCTTACTCGTTTAATTGGTAGCCGGTGGGGACGGAGAAAGCAGCCATAGTTGCTTTTTCAATGTGGACCACACTCCACAGATCGTCACTCTTATTGACAAGACTAATGTCAGACATGAATGTTGTGGGCCATGTGCAAGCCATAGGCCATAAGGAGTTTTGCTACACAACTTCTTACTATTCATCCACACTCCACAAGATATTTTTATTTTTTGTCTTTTTTTAATTTTTTTTTAAATTTTCAATATATTTCAAATTTTTTTTTAATCATCTTTTTAAAAAAAAAAGTATATGTGTGGAGTGTTGGGAGTGAAGTGTTTCATTTATATGGTCGATAACTGATAGGTAAGTAATAAGTCAATTGAATTAAAGAGTACTATTATTCTTTAAATTAACCAAAACCGATTTAAATAAAAGGATAGTATTCATGCATTAATTGAAATAAACAGTTGGATCATTAAATGCATGGTGATAAAATAAAAAATAAAGTCAAATGAAAATGGGTTTGACTTTTGAGCAAGTAGTGTAGGTTTTTCATTTATGAAACTTTTGAAGCTGAAATCTATGGTTATGTGTTCACTTGCAAAACTTCACTTATATAGTAAGACTGCAAACAGCCAAAAACACCAACATAACTAATTGGACAATGTTCTTTCATGGACAACAGGTTCAGAAATTTGGGAGGTTGTTTGTTTTTGTAAGCAGTTCGATTCATTCAATCTGTAGAGATTTTAAAATTTTAAGGAGAAGCAAAAAGATTGTGGCCAAGCTAGGATGGAAGAAAATTATGACTTGTTCGGGTGTTGAGGAATAATCTCATATTATCTGTAGACAAGATCTTGTGCATGTTTATAAAGAATAAACAATCTTATTTTATATAACCAGTTTTATGATATGAGTTAGATCCATGAATTTTTTCACCGGATATTTGGTTATTCAAATTGACTATTCGGTTATTTAGATTGTAACAGATTTGTCAAAATATTGTTTACAACATCTTTTCACTTATAAGTCTTTTTTTTTTTTAAATGCCAAGCTTGGTTATAAGTATTGGATATTAACTCAGTACTCGCATTATATAGCGATACCCGTATAAGGGTAGGGGCGAGGGGCGGGTGTGAAATCTAGATACCAATTAAGATGAATCCGATTATTTAATTCCCTAACTAGATTAGGGAAAAAATTGATCCGAATATACAACCTTAATTGATAATTCATAATAATTGGACCGTGTCATTTTCTAATTATTCCGGTTTTGGTGGGTTGGGGGGATTAGGAAGATCTCTTCTATACATATTAATATGTCCAATTATTTAATAATTTTGAGGATTGAGCAAATAATCTACATTAATTCTAACGAGTTCGCACTCAACGGTTGCATGTTAGTTCTTTAATGGTGATGTTAGGGACAACCTACTAGCTCTTGTGTCAACCACTACATTTGAATGTGATTGCTCTCTTGAAATGTTAAAGTTGGTTTCATATTACCTCAACTTAGCTGGTTACAATTCCTTGTGGTATATCTGGTGATGCATAACGATATTTATGCCACATATAACTACTTTGTTTCACAACTCTTTACACAATCGTGTTTTAAATGAGATATATTTTATAAAAAAAAACTTATAAAAGTAACATTGTTTTATAGAAATAATCTCAATTTAAAACACAATTGTAAAAAGAATTATATGTATATCATTACTATCATATGGTATAAAGACCTAATTTCAAGTATTTTTTTCTAGAATAATGTTAGGTACTATTGAATTAAGATCCAAAGATCACGTAGAAGATAATGCAACAACTACAAATCAGGCCAAACCTCAACGAGCGGAGAAGAAATAGCAACAATCCTAGACCTTTATTTTCGACTCTGTTTTATGCCTCGATTTACGTTTCCAGATTCTGTTTTTGAATTTTGTATATCGTTTTAGTAGGCGTCAGTTACTCATAGCTACATTATAAATTCTTATACTCTGTACACAATTGATATAATGAAATATTGAAAATTCTCTCAGCCAATTGATTTGTTAACTTCTACATGGTATCAGCCAGAACGACTTACGTCCTTTTCTAAATTCTTCCTCTCTGCTCACGTCTCTCCTCTCTTCTTTCTAAACTTCTTTCCCATTCCCCTCCTTAGCCACCATGGCCGCTTCCCCCAATTCTTCCTCTACTTCCGACAACACTCCCAGCACTCTCCTTACCTTCAATCCTTCCTCCAGCATCAATATCACTAACCTTACCCGCACCAACTTTCCAAATTGGAAAGCAACCAGGCTTCCCTATCTTAAGGGTCAGAAAGTGTTTGGTTATGTTGATGGAACTATTAAAATGCCTATGCAAGAAATTCCTCGCAGTGATGGCACCATGCAACCCAACCCAACCTTTGAAATCTGGGAAACTCAAGATAATCTTCTTCTAAGCTACATTACTGCCTCTCTTACTGATGATGTACTCGTGTAGGTAGCACATTGCACAACTTCTCATGAAGTCTGGACATCTCTTCACACTGCTTTTGCTACACAATCAAAAGCCAAGGCCATCCAAGTCCGTTCGTAGCTTGCTACTGCTCGAAAAACTACTGTCTATTACAGACTATTTCATGTATGTGAAAAAGTTGTCTGATGACCTTGCTATGGCAGGTCAGGCCCTCAAATGTGATGAAATCATCACATACCTACTCGCCGGTCTTGGACCTGAGTATGATTCCCTTGTTACAATAGTTTCTATTAAAGAAAATGTCACCCTAGAAGAGGTGTACTCTATGCTACTCACTTGTGAGGTATGTGTGCAACAACATCAACAAGCTCTCTTGTCTGCCACACCATCGGCCAATGTTGCTACCAAGCAACAATCTTTATCTGAATCTCGTGGCCGCGGCAACAATTCTACCCTTCTAGGCAGGGGGCATGGCCAACCCTCCTCCCATGGTAGAGGTAATTTCCAAACTGCTTCTCGTCCAATTAACAACTACAATAATCTTTGGTGTCAGCTATGTGACAAACCTAGCCATACTGCTGCTCGGTGCTTCAAGAGATTTGATAGTCAATTTCTTCCACAACCTCCTCGCCCAACTCCTCAAGTCAACATTGCCTCCAACCAACCCCCTTAGCACTCAATGGAGCAAGAATGGCATGCCGACACTAGAGCTACTCACCATTTGACTAACAACTTCAACAATCTTAATGTTCGTGGTGAAGAGTATGCTGGAAATGATCAAATTCAGGTTGGAGATGGCATAGGTTTGCACATAACTCACCTAGGCAAGGCTTCCTTATCCACACACTCTCACTCGTTTGTTCTTGATTAAATATTAGTTGTTCCTCAAATTACCAAAAATCTTATTTCCATCAAGAAATTCACTGAGGATAATTCTGTCTATTTTGAGTTTCATGCTTCTTTTTTCTTGATCAAGGATTACTCAAGGAACACCCTGCAAAAGGGTATCGTCAAGGTCTTTACTGTTTTTCACAGCCTCTTCAGCATTTATATCAAAGAGCTCTTGTTAGTCTCCGTGTCTCAGTCTCAGATTGGCATTATCGTCTTGGGCACTCATCCTACAACATTGTCAATCATGTTATCCGTGCCAATCACCTTTCATTTATTTCCAATAAAAGGCACCGAATATGCCCTGAATGTGAGATGGCAAAAAGCCATAACTTACATTTTTCAGTTTCTGTACCTCATGTTACGAAGCCCCTAGAACTCATTTATTCAGATGTATGGGGGCCTAGTTCCATGATTTCGAGCTACGGCTCTCGCTATTATGTTTGTTTTTGGATGCTTTTACAAAATTTATTTGGTTATTTCCCCTTAAGCAAAAATCTGATGTTGAAAGTATTTTCTTAAACTTTCAGATATATGTTGAACGCCACTTTAATACCAAAATTAAGGTTATTCAAACTGATTTGGGGGGGGGGGGGGGATGAGTATCGTAGACTAAATACATATTTTTCCAAATGTGGTATTCAACATCGTCTAGCTTGCCCATACACGCATGAGTAAATGGGATCCGTTAAAAGACAACATTGCCAAATTGTTGAAATGGGTCTAGCCTTATTAGCCTATGCTAATTTGCCAAAACCATATTGGGAGGATGCGTTTTTAACTGCTGTATATATAATTAATCGTCTTTCCAGTAAAATTTTGAATAATTGTTCTCCCTTTGAAAAAGCTTACAAAACCAAATTACAACTTTATGCGAGTTTTCGGCTATGCTTTTTGGCCTAACTTACGTCCTTATAACAAACATAAATTTGAGTACAGATCTAAAACATGTATTTTTATTGGCTACAATCTCTCAGATTAGGGGTATAAGTGTCTCGATTTATCTACTGGAAAAATCTTTGTGTCCCGACATGTTATATTTGATGAAGCTTTTTTTCCTTACAAATCTCACACCTCTGCATCCATAGTACCAGAGTCAGACACTATCACCTTACCATCCAATTTATGTCCAAGTGTCTCGAATTCTCTCACTCTACCTGCAGGTGATGTTACTAGTGCCAATCATGTCTTTCCACATGAATATGATATTATGCCAGTTGTTGTTCCTACAACTGAAGTGTCAAATGCGATGCCACCTCCAGCAATGCATGCGGTTCGCCCCTCTATTGTAGATGCACCTGCTCCATCCACCATAACAAGAAAGATGACTACCAGATCACAGACAAACACTCTCAAACCGAAGCAACTATAAGTTGGGTTCATCAAATACCCACTGCGTCAAGCACTTATTGCTGAATCCTTCCACACAGAGGTTAAACCAATCTCCTTTACTGAAGCTTCAAAGAACCAAAAGTGGAGGGAAGCAATGAACATGAAATTTAATGCTCTCTTACGAAATAATACTTGGGATCTTGTGCCAGCTCAATCCAATGTCAATCTTATTGGAAATAAATGGGTTTACCATATCAAGACTCATGCCGATGGAACTGTGAAGTGGTATAAGGCACGACTGGTCGCTAAAGGTTATTATCAACAGCATGGTGTTGATTTTCTAGAAACCTTTAGCCCCGTCGTCAAACAAGGAACCATTCAGTTGGTATTGTCTATAGCTCTCTCAAAGAATTGGTGTATTCGGCAACTAGATATCCAGAATGCCTTTCTTCATGGGCTGCTAGCTGATGAGGTCTATATGTGTCAACCTCAAGGGTACGTTCATCTGGATCTTCCCACGCATATATGCCGCTTAAAGAAGAGTTTGTATGGCCTACGTCAAGCTCCTCGTTCTTGGTTCTCTCGATTGACAGACCACTTGCTTCAATATGGTTTTGTTGGCTCCAAATCCGATCCTTCTCTTTACATTCTACAGACTAAAAAATTCCAGCTGCTCATACTCATCTATGTTGACGATATAATCGTCACAGGTTCTCACTTTGCGAAAGTCACCAAATTAATTTCTTATCTTTCCTGTCAAAGATTTGGGCCTGTTATCCTACTTTCTTGGAGTTGAAACTCTACGTGATGGTGGTGCTCTTTTTTTGACTTAGAGAAAATATGTCATTGACTTATTACATAGACTTAAGTTAGATAAGGTGATACCTTACAGCACGCCAATGTCCACAAGCTGTAAGCTGTCCAAATTTGAGGGAGTTGATTTCGACGACCCATACTTATATCGAAGTACCGTTGGTGCCCTACACTATCTTGGTTTTACAAGACCTGATATTGCGTTTGCAGTTCATAAGGTGAGCAAGTTCATGCATTAGCCCAAAGATGTTCACTGGCAGGCAGTGAAAAGAATACTTCGTTATCTCAAACATGCCGTAAACTATGGTTTACATATTACAAATTAGTTTGCTCATACTTTACAAGGCTTTAGTGACGCCGATTGGGCCGGTGACAATGATGATAGACGAAGTGTAGGGGCATATTGTATTTTTCATGGTTCTAATTTAATTACCTGGAGCTGCAAACAACTGCAAACTGTGGCACACAGCAGCAATGAATCGGAGTATAAGTCATTGGCCAACACTGCTGCTGAATTACAGTGGCTTCAATCACTATTGAAATAACTCAACATGGCTTCAATCACTGTTGACTAAACCTATGGCTGCTACACGGTTTAATCGTCTAAGAGCCAACCTTCATGTGTAGGAGCTGCCCATTCGATTGAGGGGGTGTATTGAATTAAGATCCGAAGATCACATAGAAGATAATGCAGCAACTACAAGTCAGGCCAAACCTCAATGAGCGGAGAAGAAATAGCAACAATCCTAGACCTTTATTATTTTCGGCTCTATTTTATGCCTTGATTTACGTTTCCAGATTCTATTTTTAAATTTTGTATATCGTTTTAGTAGGCGTCAGTTACTCAAAGCTACATTATAAATTCTTATACTTTGTACACAATTGATATAATGAAATATTGAAAATTCTCTTAGCCAATTGATTTGTTAATTTCTACATGTATAAATTTCAAATAAACAAATTACGTGCAAGTTTTTTATAAAACAAAATTGGATTTCACTAACAAAAAATATTTCTTTTTAGAACTTCTTAAGATAAGATCTATTTTTTTTACAAACACTTATACAATAATGATTTATTTGATACTTATACACGTTTATTTCTCTTTTTTTTTTTTCATACCCAAGAATGAGTTTGAATAAGGATCAAAACCAAAAATTTTGTACAATAATTTTCTTCTATCATATACTACTCACACTTCAACTTTTATCTGAACCACGACCTGATTCCTCGCACTTCCATTTTTTATTCGACCCTATATTCTAATATTTTAGAATATAATGCAACAGTCTTAAATGTATGTAGAGCTCTAATATATATGTTACAGTCTAAGAAAAAAAGTGGTATATATTTGCCTCCGAAAAATGCTAAATGTAGTCGAGGAATGGGCATTGGTCATGCAATCCTTTTTTTTCTTTCTTTTTTTAAATAAGTAAATACAAGATCCATATAATTATAAAAAATCTAATTTTATAATACTTATATACTCTACAATTGTATCTAACCTTATTCATTAATTTGTCAGCTTAAAAAAGTCTATGTTGAGAAATGACCAAATAACAAATGCTAATTTGAAGTGAATAATAGTGGAAGCAAGCAAAGAAAAATAACAAGCACACAAAGAATACCAAGATTTAAGTGGTTCAGCTCAATATAAGCCTACGTTCACTGTTGGAGTCGGTTTTAAATGATTTCACTATGTACAAAAATGGAGTACAAGAGTAGAGATTACAAAATCCTCAACCAAAGTGTCAAAATACACTTAGAAATATCACAAAGAGAATCCCTCTCTCTATAGACAAATTTTGGCAGCCACAAATGGTAGAAGTCTGAAAATGAATGATGAAATATTTATATTTATAGTGGAAACGGTGCAGACCCTAAAATCAAAACATTGGCTTGAGTGGAGCTCGAGTGAACGTTAAGGTTACCTTCCCTCTCGAGTGGAGTTTCAAGCGGATGTCGAGCGAAGTCGAACGAACTCTCGAGTTGCAGATTCGTTCGAGCTAAGTATCAAGCGAACATTACTTGAGCCAGGATCAAGTAGCAGTCAAGCCAAGTCTTAAAAATGACATTTTCAATATGAAATCAAGCCAAACTCAACAGTCTATCCTCATCGTATCTGTTTATTTTTATTTTATTGCATGTAATTGAAAGGCATCCAACGTGGAAATCCAATTTTCAGTAATGAATTTACTGCTTTGGCATATTCCAGTGGCAAAGAGGAGATTCGTGGCCAACTGTCTCGACTGGAGCTGCATCATATATATCGTGCAAGCATAGAAGCAACAAGTAAAACATAATGGGCAATGTAAAGAAATTTTATATAAAAAAAATTTATAAATTAACATCACTTTATAAATTTATAAATTAATATTGGTCCTTAGTCTCTCTCCAGGCTAGTTTTTGGTTTCCGCATAAACCTAATTTGGTGGTTTATGTAGGATTTGGTCAGCTACCAATGCGACCAATTGCAGCTTCTAAATATCAAAAGTTGGCTCTTTGTTTCATACTAAATTGCATACTTTTTTCTTGGATTTTTTCAATATAAAAGGATCTCATTATCTTCAAGTTAAATCTAAATTAAAAGGTTCAAAATGCATTAGATTTTTATTTAAGAAACCCCCTTTTTTTCTACCCTTTTATTTTATTTTATTTTTATCTATTCAGAATTGTAGTATAATTTAATAAATTTCTATAAAATCGTCAGTCAATACAGGCTTTCATTCTCCTTTAAATTAAATAATAACGATCATGCCACAAATTGTATGTAAATGGGGACAATGTCCTACCTCTGTGGCCACCATAGGAAACCACATCAAAGAAGAAACTGTACGTATCCATGCATTTATTAATAAGGACTGAGTTGGATTTAGTGACGAGATAAGATAGTTAGGTTGTGTTTAGATGTTGAAATAATTTGAGTTGAGTTGAATTAAGATGATAAAATATTGTTAAAATATTATTTTTTAATAATATTATTATTTTGATATTTAAAAAAATTAAATTATTTATTATATTTTGTATTGAAATTTAAAAAAATTATAATGATGAATTGATATGAGTTGAATTTAATTCGGTAATCAAATGAAAATGAATTATGAAAATTTAAAAAATATTATTTTAAATTTAAAAAAATTAAATTATGTATTATATTTTATATAAAAAATTAAAAAAATTATAATGGTCAGAAATTCTCCAACGAAACGGGCCTAAAAGAAAAAGTAGAAGAGATATAAAGGCCAAAAAGGAAAGGTGAAAAAGTGGGGAAAGACGAGAGGAACAAAGTGTGCAAAGAAGAGTGGCCCAAGCTTTACCACATGTCACCTTGTGGTGAGTCCATGCCATGCAGTACGGTGTACCGGATTGTGAGTAGACATGTCAAATCATGGTTGGATAAGTGAAGAAGAGGTGTCTCTACTGTTTCATGGACCCTATCTTAGCACAGTTTCCGGCAGCAACTATTCCTCATCAGATCCAAAGAAAGAGCATACGTTGGAGGATATTCTGATGCATCCAAAAGGGAGATAGAGTCCACCATTGTTTAAGATGGAACTGTAGGCATCTTATCTTACCCCATTCTCCAATTAGATCTTCTGATTCCGTGTGGCCTAGGCATACTCAGTCAAATCCAATTGAATTTGCATCTCACAAGCAATCCCCAATAAAGTAAGAAAGAGAGAGAGAAAGGGCAGTAGGTGGGAGGTTGCTTTCACAGCACTACTACTACTACTACTATTATTATTATTATTATTATTATTATTATTATTATTATTATTTTTCAACCAATGGGCAAATTTTGCTTTTATTGTTCTTGTTTTGGAGAGGGAGAGACCGAGTCTCAAGTCGTTTACTGGAAAAAAAAAAAAAAAAAAAATTTACTATTCATCCTCTCTACACTCTACATTCTATACTTTTTAATATTTTTTTAAATTTTTTTTAAACTATTTATAATTTTTTATTCACTATTTATATAAAAATATATTTGATAAAAAAAAAAAAAAAAAAAGATAGAGTGTGTGTGAATAGTAAGAGGTTGAGTAGAATTTTTGAAAAAAAAAAACCTGTAGCCGACCCTACCTTAACGTACTAGAATGGGATAAAATACAAAGCATCATAGATTACAAGTGCACCCACCCCAATGATTGTGGGATATGTCTGCAAAACAAGGGTTAAGGAGTTTGTGTTCAAAAAATGTCGGGTTTTTGCTTGGAAGACCACAATGCAGTGTGTGAATTGAGCAATTCTCGAGACACCACGAGCACTCCACCTTCTCTCACTCTGCCATCGCAGCCCCCAAAATATAAATCACAGCACAATAAAATGAACACATTTCTTAATTAATAAACACTAACAAAATTCGAATTAAGAACGGAAAGCCTTTTCCTCGTCCTCTTCTGTTACACCCATCGAAACCAGTCACTGCGACCCCACTAACACATCTGTAATAAAAAGCATTAAAACCAATTATACTATACACAGATCTGACATTTTTGGAAAATCGATGAACACTATCAACTAAAAAAAATTGGATAATCTCATCGGATTCCAGTCTCAGGTGTATACACTTGTTTTTGCAAACATGTACGTTTTTTTTTATAAGTCTGTATTTAATTACAACCACCATAGATTTTGCTGCATCTTACATGATCAAAAAGAGTGGGGAAAATCCCAAAAAAGAAGAAAGATTGTAGCATTATTTATCCTAATTGTGATTATATATTATTTTTTTTTAAGGGTAATACAGAATTTTTTTTAGGGTTTATCCTTGAGAAGAGAGGCTAATCCGGTGACCATCTTTGCTCCTCTCTCTAAGCTCTTCGGTTTTACCGCCGGTGGCTGCCACGGGGTTACCGCCACTTCTTTCTCACCCTCGTCCACGCTGGAGTTTCTCGACGGGTGTGATGATAACGAGGCGCCCGGGCTAGACTCGGGCGACGCTGTTTCCTCACCGAAGATCAGTTTCAGCTCACCCCCGTCGCTGTCGGTGTTGACGGAAGATTCCTCGTTCTCGGTCCCGGAAACGGTCTCTCCGAGGGTGGAGGATGATCGGAAGTGAGTGGTTCTCGTGTAGGAAGAGAGCCACTTGGCCCGCATGTACTCCCCCTTTCTCCATGGCGGAAAAGGCATCCCCTTCTTCTTCAGGCTCTGCCTCGCTGCCTCCGACACAATCGACGCGATCTGACCCAGCCGATCCGATTTCCCTACAAAAATGTATGGCAGGGATTGCAGGATCGCCTTGTATGCACCCGTTGATCGAGCTATCTCAAACTCCGATCGGAAATCGATATCGATCAACAATCTCTTCCCCTCCACTATTACATCTATGTATTCGTATTCCCCTGAACCAAAACCATAGATTTTTCTCAATTTTACTTCATGATGAAAATGAATTAAGGTAAAACTGTAATGAGAGAGAGAGAGAGAGAGTACCGGCTGGGTAAGAAGATGATTTGTCCCATTTGGATTTGCAAATTGAGGAGTCGTAGCCGAGAGATGAGAGAGAGTCAGTGACGATGATTTTCAGATCATCTTTTCGTTTGTGAATTTTGCTGTTCTTCTCGACGATCTTCGACGTGTCTGCTAAGAGGTTTCTCTCCGCAATGCTGGAGCAAGGAATTAGAGTCTGTTGCAAAAAAACATGATTAATTTGAGCTCCTACGAGGTTTTTTTCTAATAGTTCTTTAACCAAAACTATGCGTATGCTCTGTTTGGATGCTGAGAAACTAGAGGAAGTTGAAATTTAGAATTTTTGGGACGGAGAACTTGAAGCGACATTTTACCTTGAGTATATCAAAGAAATCACCGCCGAATGAAGATCCAGAAGTGATTGACTCGCCGCCGACACTAGCGAAAACGTCAAGCTCATCGTCGGAACTGTCATTGCTGTTGCCGTTGAAGCAATTGCAGCGATTCCGGCCGAACTTCGCCGCCGTTGATGATTGCTTCTCGGTGTTCTCCTGCTCAATGAAGTTCTGCACCATCCTCGCCAAGCAAACCGAGCTCGGCTCGAATTCTGCCCCTCCTCCATCTTTGTTGTTGTACTGTGACTCACCACCAGTTTGCTTCTCCCCAGACGAAATCTTCAGAACGCAAGGGAATTGCCGGTCGAAAAGCCTCCTGAACCGCGATTTCAACACTGGTTTGGCCGTATCGGTTCGAACAATCGGTTCCGTCCATGCTGCTTGAGAATCAACATCAATAGGTTGGATCTTCATTGGAAAAGGCATGGTGAAGTTGAAACAATCTCTAGAGAGGTTACGCTCTATGGCTCTGTGTATTTCAGTACCGCCTAATAATGCTGGACTGAAAACACCACTCTGAAGTTCTGGTTCTTTTTCAGAGCTCAATAAACCCGGATTCGCTTTGAAATTCAGAGCCTAACAGTAAGAAAATTTTAAACAAAGAAACGGCACCTTAATCCAAAGGTGCCTCCCTCACTTCCAAATTTCACACCAATACATGAACGAGAAAAATCCGATGCTACCACTTACACCAAAAATTCATACGCATTCTACATCCACCGTCATCTTTACAAAAGTCTGTCTCAACAGACAAAGCAAAAATTGTCCGCCGGTAATAATTTCTTCTCCGATCACCAGGTCAATCCGCTCCGAAAACTAAGCTTAAGAAAGAACAAAAGAATAATCTACGAAAATTTCTTAACGAGCGAGAAATCGGTGTACCTTCTTCTGGAGTTATCGTTGCGAAGAAGAATGGAATAGCTTTTCGCACTAAGACAAAGAAGGTAGGTTGCTTTCGTGGAAAACGTGACGGCGATGATCGGAGATATGGGCAGCGGGTATTTTGAAGGATGAGACCTTCACCGGAATATTCATTTTCCGGTGCGTAGATCGTCGACGGAGAAGGTGACAGAAATGGCGAAAAATGGTTTAGTGTGCTTCTGGTCTGGGGAGACTCGATGGGGGATGGGTTTTATATAGGGAAGGGTAGAGAGGTCAGGTAGTGGTGACTCGGATCAACTGATCCCATGGAGTCCTACATGGCGCGATTTATCCCCAATTCAGCGCTTCGCTTTGCTTACGTGGCAGGCGTCGCATACAGTCGTTAGTTTGTAGACGTTATACGGTGGGTAACACGTGTGAGTACTGGCGATCGTGTGTGGTCTCGATTGGGTCGTGATGCATATTAAAATACAAAAATGTCCCTCCACTAATTTGGATTTTTGTGGGTATATCAAGATGCCCCCTCGTAATCCGGAGATATCGAAAACGGCCATTGAGGGCCGAGGGGATCGTGGTAAATGTGCAAAATTTGAGATTTCGGTACATCAGGGTAAAAAAGATGAGTAATACTACTAACTAAAGTTTATTATTAAGTTTATTAGTAGTACTAAGTAATGAATTATATAAGTATTGTACATTCTTTTTAAAATTATATAAGAGTAAAACTATTAATTTTAGAATGCACAACATTTTTTTTTAAAAAGAATGCACATCACTTATATAATGCACAAAACATATATGTCTTCAATTAGAGCTTTATTATTGTCTCAGAGACACACACACTCTCTCTCTCTCTCACACAGCATTTTGATTAAAGAAATAATTAGAAAAATGACATTTTAATAATATAGATAAAAGAATGACCGATCTAATGTAAAGTATATTTGATAGGGCTTTGTTATCAGCTGCCTACACTGCATATCACATATGTTTTATTTTTTTTATTATTATTAAACTGATTGAATTTTTCTATTTATCATCTTTACACTACATACTTATTAAGGAAAAAAAATAAAAAGATCAAAAATGAAAATAGGTATATAGTGTATGAATCATTAGTATAATTTTTCTATTAGATATAGATTAGGTAAAGTAATAAAAGTGCGTTATTTTAATTAAATTTGACTGTAACTTTGTTCAATTCGATACCAATACTCTTATGAGGGAGGTGAGTACAAGAAATAATAGATGTTTTTCTCGAGATTTATACAAATCCATGGGCTTTATTTTTTGAGTTTTGCTACACAACCTCCTCACACTCCACACTCCACACTTTTTAATATTTTTTAATATTTTTAAAATTTTTTTTTTGAATTTATTTTTTTTAAATTATTTATAATTTTTTATTCACTATTCATATAAAAATATATTTGATAAAAAAAATTAAAAAAAAAATTAAAAAAAAGATGGAGTGTGGAGTGTGGTGTGAATAGTAGGAGGTTGAGTAGATTTTTTCTTATTTTTTGTCCTTTTGTAAGCACAATTATATGGGATCAAGTTGTAATTATAACAAGCACAATTGCCTTAAAAAACTGGTGGAAATGTAGTCCAATAATCTCCCTCTATTATCGTGATTAAGCTCACCAATCATTTTAAAAATAATAATTGCAAAGTTTTTTTCTTTTTTAATTTCGATTGATTAAAATAACATTGTGGTGACCTTGCAAGAATCCAAGAAACAAATCTTATTTTTCTAGAACATCTATGACTAAACAAAGGGATACTGTTGAAAGTAAGGTCGTTTTATGTAGGATTCGGTCAGCACTAAAAAAAAATGAGAAAAAGGAACAAAACAAAATAATGTTAAGTTAATTTAAATCAAATTAAAGAACTTGAAATACATATGTATCCCAACCGACCCACTTCAACAAAACTAAGTAAGGGGGTGGTTTCATATCAAAATGCCTTTTCCTATATTTTATATATTAATGAGAAATGATTTGGCCAACTAAATAGTTTTTATAAAAGTAAATCTATAAAATGACATGTTTTGACGTGGTACGTTAAATTATAAATTACGTTAATTGATTATATAATATATACATATATATCATTCGTTGTTTTTTTGTTAACTTTTTTTATTTTTCCATCAAGTCCTGTTTTATCATGTTTTACCAAAAGTCTTTTAATATTAAATTAATAATATTTTATTATTATATAGAGAGACTAAATAGATAATCCAATATGGATGCAAACCAATGCTCATACTTTGGTGAAGTTTAGATTTTTTTTAATTTTGATTTTTTATCTTTCTTTAATTTTGTATTTTCTTTTCTCTGACAAATAAGCCACTGACTTTTTTATTATTATTTTATTTAAATCATTATGTAAAGTGCACTCTAAAACTAACGCATCTAGGGCGTTATCTAGTATTTATATATATAGATATATATGTATATTTATATAATTACTGCCCGAATAAATGCTGTCATGAATCATGTAGACCAACCAATTATTGGTCTTAGGCGTGACACAGAGAGCATATGAAACTCCGAATACAAACAACAAGCTTGTGCCACAAGAAGATTAGAAACAGAATTGTCTTTTTTTTTTTTAGGTGATGTTTTTTAAAAACTTGCATTACGACACTGTCGTACTTATTATATTATCACCCAAGTGTGGCTTTCTATTGCTACCATCATGTATACGACAAAAAACAATTATGGCCCATTGCAGCCTGTGTTTGATTAACACATCCAAGACTTTTAGCATATAAACCAAAGAGGCGTTTTTTTTTTCCTGGAACCATCATTGTGATGTCTTTTATTATTATTATTATTATTATTCCTTTAAATATTGAGCCATTTTTTTAAGCAATTCATCCTTTTAATTGGGCATGGCTTTGTTGTTTACTTTTATACCTATTTCTGTCTCCATCTTTGCTTTTCTTTCATTTTTATATATAACTCAGTATTATTTGACCCAGAAATGGGAAATTATCTTTTCGATTTTAAGTTTTGATTCTTGGTTTGTTGTAGATCATCTCGAATTTTTTGTCTGCTTTTTATGATCTAATTCGAAGGAGAGAACCAAAAACTCTGAAATGTTTATGTGTATCTACCTATTTCCACGTTATAGGTTTAAATAACGTAATAGAATAATTATCAGTTTGCAAGAGAACCCACAAGTTTAACTGACAAAATTCGTATAGTCTTTTCAATTAGGTCAGTTGGACATGGTCAAACGCATTTTTTTTTTAGGTTTGCTATACAACTTCCAACACACTCTATATTTTATATATTTTTAAATTTTTTAAATTTTTAATATTTTTTAAATTTTTTTTGAGTGTATTCTTTTTAAATTATTTCAAATTTTCTATTCATTATTCATATAATAAATATTTTATAAAAGAAATAAATTAAAAAAATTGTAGAGTGTGAAGTGTGGTGTGAATAGTAAGAAGTTGTAGAGATTTTTTATTTTTTTAAAGACTTTTGACCAATTAGCTTAATGACAACCCTTTTAAATTTAAGTCACCAATAGATTTTCTTTATCATACATTTTTACGATAAGGAGTGACACATCCATAAAGAAATTATATAAAATTAATATTATAAATTGATCTAATTTTATGTAATCAGTTTGATTTATTTTATAATAAAAATAATTTTTACAATTTGACGAATCAGATCAAGTCATATTAATTTGTGATATTACTTTTTTTAACATGTTTGTAAGAATATTTTTGTAATCATTTGTGGTTAGAGTATTTCTTTTTTGAAATTAGTATTTAAATATAGGCACTGAGTTGGTGAATTTAGATTTTTTAGTCTAATTTTAGAGTTTAAAATAAAAGAAGAAAAAAATACATAAAATAAATCACATAATATTTTTAGAATAGTATTATAGGTATCTATCTCTCATCCATTATAAGTCCTAAATTAAAAAAAAAAAAAAAAAAAACTGAAGGATGATTATGTAAACACACATTATTAATTCTTTGGTTAATAACTTGAGACTGCAATAATGAAGTGTTGATACTTTAAGAGGCACCATGACTAGTCAAAAGCTAGAAGTGACCGTTAGTTCAGCCAGGTTTGAAATCAATAAAAAAATGGACAAAAAATGGGTCTGCTTTTCTAAGGTAAAAAGACTTGAATCGAGATTTTTACAGTGAGGGGAGAAGGTGAAGGATGTGGATGAGGACTCGTCATTGGTACGCTTGTCTTATCATTGTCCTTGGGGATTTATAATGAGGACACCAAAGTTATAATTTTGTGTCCAACTTTGGGGTACAATGTACCTAAGAACATGACATCCTATTAAAAACAAAACGGACAAAAACATTATCAAAAGCAGTGAATAAACCAAGTTTTCTGCACTTTTTGAGCGATATATGCAGTTCTGCTAGCTAAGTACAGTCAATTTATATATATATTTTTAGTATTTTACTGATACGATTAATCAAATCAATTATTTTATATTAGAAAAATAATACAATCTATCAATATAGTGTTTAAATTTAAAATATAAGTAGAAGTAATTGTAAATATAATTTTTGATATATATAGGAGCCATTTTTGTCTTGATATTTGGGTCTTGTTTGTAATTTTAACATGTTTGTTAAAAGAAAGCAACATGTGAGAGCATTGGTATTGAATTAGTCAAATACCTTTTCATCTTTAAATTTAGCCAATATCATCCATATTTACTCCACATTGAATTAGCTAAATTGTTTTCATCCAAACTATGAGTAATAGTAAATCTATTCTTCTTTTCAAATATGAAAAGAATTATAGAAAGTCTAAAAGTATTTTTTAAAATTATTATATTATAAATATGATATTTTTATTCATATAAGATTTTATCATCTATATTCATATGAGATTATTATATTATAGATTGTTGGATTGTGAAAATGAAAATGAATATGATTATTAGAGGTTATTGAAGATTATGAAAATAAAATAAAAATTAATTAAAAAATATAATTAATAAAAAATAATAATATTTTATTATTATAGAGAATAGAATGACTAATCCAATGTAGACTTCAAGTTTTGAATGATTAGCTAAAAGTGAAAAAGCTACATATTAATCAAAATTTGAAGAATAAAATAGCCAATCCAATGCTAATGCTCTCACTGCTCTAAAAGTAATTGGGATTGTAACACTGGCTAACCATGGTACTGAACATTATGTATGATCAGTGATAATCTACCCCCTGCCCCATTGAGCATGTAGCTTTTTGCCATCATTGAGCATGTAGCCTGTATTCTCGCCCCCAAGTAACTGATAATCAAAGTTTGAAAAATGCTTTAGCCAAATTCACAAAAATAATTTTATAAATGATTTGATGTGATACATTGAATTGTAAATTTTTTTTATTATAAAATAGATCTAATATATTACATAAAATCGTGTCAATTTATAAATTTATTTTTATAAAATCTCTTTATAACTTCAAAACTTTCGTCTTTCTTAAATTCAAAACCTTTAATACCCTTCTTTTGTCTGCATTAATATGCATCAATTACTTTAAAAAATCAACAGTCCTAGTTTTAAAATATGAGCATCTACCTTTTCCAAACACCGACATCGAGCACTCTCAATGGATTCTTCATTTTTTTTTTTAAAATACATCGCTAAAATACATTTTTTCTATTTTACATACTGATTTTTACAATATGACATACATCAGCTTATCTATTTTTTCTTCATATCATTTAAATATTATACTTTTTAATATTTTTTTATTCATTTCAAATATTTTCTCTAACTATCAATAATATCCTCAAATCTTTTGATATTTGTAATATCTCTCTATATACAATGTTATATAATTATGTTCTATTTTAAATTAATCTAAATTTATAAACTAGATCAAAATATAAATTAATTAAAATAAAAAAAGAATAAATTATATAATGAAAAAAGAGATATTAATTCAGCTTTAGATTTTGTCTTTGGTGCCCAGCAAAGAAGAAAGTGTGGGAATGAGAGAGAAGATATGAAATAAAAATAAATGACTTTTAAATAAATGAAGAAAATCAAATAGTAGGAGAGATAAACTAATTTAAAATATTTAAAAGGATTTTCTCTACATTTAGCATACTACTGTAGCAAAATGTATAATAAAGGATGGAATACAAGATCCATTAAAGGTACTTTTAAGAGAATTTCTTTATATTTTAAAGAAAAATATATTATAAAATATCCATTGGGAATGCTTTGTGCCAAGATATATATAAAAAAAATGATAAAAAATACTATTGGTGTATTGACACATTATGTATTTTAATTTTATTTAACTTTTTCTTTGTTTAATAATTAAAAAAATGATGATTAGCGTATTGATATTTTTTATATTTTTAAAAAATAAATAAAAAGATAATTTTTGACTATTAATAACTTGCAACGATGTACTTTGAGCGATAGATTAGTATCGCTTATATATATATATATATATATATATATATATATATATATATATTATATTAAAATTTTCCATGAATCAAAATTGAGGAGGTATCCTTTTCTACTTTTGTGCTCTGGACGATGAAAAGCCAAAGCTGCACAACAATGATGTCCCTACAGGTTTAGTAATTTGTCACCTATCTGTTGGGTTTATTATATTTCATTGTTATAACTTCAATGTGGCATGACAATTGATGCCACTTTCTTATGATGTCTATAGAAATTGTTGGATTTACTTTTTTGAAACTAATCATTCCCACTTTAAAGGTTTTGGGAGCATGGGTTTGTTATTAGCTTTTGGAGACTCAGGTGCTTTAAATTTACAAGGAATTGCTTTTTTTTTTCTTTTCACATGATTCGCGTGAACAGAAGTTGCAGACTAAAAAGAATTCAGTAATATTAGATAGAAGCTTGTACACTCTTTTTAAAAAATATAAAGTCTAATATAACTTATTTATATATATATATATATAAGTCCCAAATTTCTCTTCCTTTTATTAAAAGGAATGCATGGACTTTCACATTAATGCATCAATCATTTTCTAAAATAATTTTTTTGTTCGGTAGGTCTTTTAGATATAAAAAGTCTTTCATTTTATCTCATCATTATAATTTTTTTAAATTTTCACACAAAACATAATAAATAATTAAATTTTTTCAAATTTTAAAATAATAATAATATTAAAAAATAATATTTTATTTAACTTTTAATTTTTATCTCAATTTATCTCATCCCAACTCACTGTCAACTTACAAGAATCAATCGTATATGTTATAATTCCAAATGAGCCATTGAGACTCCTAAACCCCAAATCCTCTAATCCCAATTGCCTGTACTTGAAGACCCTCATTTCCTAGAAATCCATACTTGAAGACCCAATTTTTTTTTTTTTCCCCACGAGCCAAACAGTCCAATATAAAGTGCACTTTTTTGTCCACGTTTATTATTATTATTTTTTTTTTTCAGAATTTTTGCCAATAAAGCAGTTCCGATGGTTCATAAATTCTGAAGGACAACTTCCAATTACTATTCTTTCTGCAGTCTGTCATTGGCTACTTTATTATTATTATTTTCAAAAGTAAATGACGTATTGATAAATAAAAAGTAGAACAGACGAAGAGTCCAACAAACACCATATTTTAGTTTTTTTTTTTGAAAACAACACCATATTATAGTTAATAAAGAAGAAAAAGGGTTAGAAAATGGAATCAATTAATTTATCTTATATCCAAGTTTTCTTGATTAATTTGGTACTAAGAAAGGGACATTCATGAAGATGTTTGATAAAGCAAAATATTATAAAAAAAAAATTATAGTATTAAGGCAAACAAACCCTTAGGTATGGAGATTGGTATTTAAAATTCCCCTCTTCTCCACCTAAACGATTCCTATATCTTCATTAATTTATTCTAAACATAGTAAAGTGCTGAGAGTGGCTTGAACCGAATCCATGAGAGCCCCCATGGAATAGAGAAAAAAAAAGAAAGAATTTAATCAAAATAGCAATGGGCCTCGTTTGTTTTCGGAAAACATCTCATCTCATCTCAATTTTATCATTACACTTTTTTCAATTTCAATACAAAATAAAATAAACAATTCAACTTTTTCAAATTCATCTCATCTTCTCTCACCTAATCATTATAATTTTTTCAAATTTCAATACAAAATAAAATAAACAATTCAACTCATCTCATCCCATCTCATCTCATCTCTGAAAACAAACGAGTAAATTTATAGGGAATCAGAGATACAAGAACAAGAGGAAGAGGGTGAAGAAATTCATAGAACGAACTCATTTCATAAAATCGGTTTTATAAGAGAAGATTACTCATTTCTTATAAATATGTCTAAAACTTTATCTATAGACAATGTATAATTATTCTTCAACACTCTCCCTCACCTGCATACTAGTATTTTCTTCTGGTCCTTATCACTATATAAGTAATGTAGACCTCTATTCATTCTGTGACAAATCCTAATACTGTTAAGAAATTTATAAATTTAATTTATTTTATAAAATTGATTTAATAAAAAATATTATTTATTCTTTATAAATATATTAAAATAAACAGACAACATAAAATTACTCAACGTAAAACCAAACTTTCAACCTAGTAAATGCAGTAAAAAGGAAAAAAAATAATAGAATACAATTGGGAATCCAGATTCCAGATACTTTGAATTTGCCAAAGAAGAGACTGGAAGATGGAACAGATGGGCAGGAGGGTAAAGTAGATGAGCGTCATTTTCATGGAAGTCAGTACACTTGATGGAGGTTTATAAATGGAGTTTTGCTATTCATCCTCTCCACATTCCACACTCTATATTTTTTAATATTTTTTTAAAATTTTTTTGAATTTTTTTTTAAACTATTTATAATTTTTTATTCACTATTTATATAAAAATATATTTGATAAAAAAAATTTAAAAAAAAAAAAAAAGATAGAATGTAGAGTGTAGTGTGAATAGTAAGAGATTGAGTAGATTTTTTCTTATAAATGAGGCGTGTTGGATATGAGGGGTCAAAATCCATGGGAGACCCAGTTGTGATGGTACTTAACGTGTGAAAATCTTATCAGAGCAGAACTTTTTTTTTTTTTTTTTTGGGATTTGGAAAACTAACTGCAGCAAGTTGCTGTTGTGCATGGTTATGATCATCATCATAATCATCCTCTACCCCTCTCTGGCCATCTCGACAGCAAAGCCAATCCCTTTCGTACGTGGGTCTCACTTTGAAATATGTCTACGTACAGTTTTTTAAATGGAACTGTTCACAGTTATATTTAAAAAAAATTAAAATTATAATAATGAGAAATGATATTTATAGTCGTAATTGCACAAACATCACGTAATCTTTAAAAAAAAAAGACGAAATTTACATGAAAAAAATCTTCTTTAATAGTAGACTTTACTTTTTTTTAAAATAATTATGCGGCATTTGCGCACTCTATAATTTTACGTAACATTACTCTATAATAATATCTTTTTTAAAATAATATTTTTTATTTTTTTACCCACATTCATTAATGAGACTCCACGCTTAGTTTCCGACCCAAGACTACAAATAAAATTTTTGTATACTCACCCTATATCCAATACTCCACATAGGTCCCATACGTCCCACATTAAGTGATTGACATGTTTATTTTCTTTGGTGCCTATCTTCTATGCTTTTCTTGCCTTGTCAATGCTTATATTCTTCAACCACATTAATAGGGCCACAAAGATAATCTTTTTGGTCTTCTTTATTATTATATATTGTCATGAATAATAGGCATAGTTACCCTTTGTACCCTCAAATTATTAAGAATTTTGTACTTTGCATCCTCCCCTAAGATCTAACATACTGTGTTATCTATTTTTCATTTATTTCAACAGCCATAATTGCATTAGAATGCAAAATATATATTTGTTTTTGGTAACTTGGGTGCAAAAAAGTAGACTTTTCTCTAAGTAAATTGGCCATGATACTTTTAGTGTGTCTAACTGTATCATAATCGGTGTATTGACAAGTCTAGTCTTTAGATTGTGTATAATAAGATTAATTTGAATTACCTCAAGAGAAGCATAAGTCCCACCGACTCCCACAAGTTTGGACCTTTGCTCGTCTTATAGTTCATATCAAATTGTTGTGATTGCATCTCTACGTCGTTAAGGAAGTTACTAGAATTTTTTAAAATAACTCCACACTTTAAGATCAAGAGTTTAAGATAGTTACTTTTAGAAATTGTAAATAGAGAGGAGAGACATTTTTTTGTATTTTCACTTTTTTCACTCTTTTACAAACATACATAAAACTCTCATTTTAAGAATTTTTTATTTGATGGTTAATTAAGAAACTAGTTAACTATTTGAAAGTTAATTAATTATCAGTGATGAGGAGTTAATTAATTGCTTGTAACTTCTTCGCCCATGTGGATACTACATGAGTCACGGGGCATCCATTTACTAACGGATTGAAATCTTGTTGAAGTACCAGCTAGTCCCCCTTAATTGATGATAATTTGTTTGTTTCGGAAAAGGAAATTAAAGGTTAATTGATGAATAATATGGCAAGGAAAAGACAAGGAAACAGCTATGATCTTATTATAAAGCAACTTTGGACTGATAATTTTAGTTCTTAAAGTAAATCTATGTAGGAAGCAACTTTGGACTATGATCCATGATGAAGATCGAGCTACTTCATGAAGAATCTCTCAAGTGAGAAATATTTTCAGACCCAAAAGAAAGAATAATGATAATGATAGAGCTATTACCCGCGTGTTTGCATCAATTACAACAAAGTTGGTGTCTGAACGGTTGATTTTTCAATTTTATTACATGGGAGATGATGGCTGATGAGGACTTAAAGTTATTTGATAAGAAAAGCTACAAAATGAAATGATGGCTTTGTCTCTGTCCCTCTAACACCACAACCCACTCTTGGAGGCTGTACTGGTTGTAATTTGTATTCCTGTTTTGGGTTTGCTTCTCTCTGTGTCAAAACCAGAAAACATGATAAGACTCTCTCTCTCTCTCTCTCATTTCCTTGAGAAATGAGGTTTAGGGTAATTGTATTAAGATAATTGCATGATCAAGTGTTTCATGCTGATCTCTTTTTTGAAATATTTAATTGCATAATTAGCTGTTTCATGGAGATAATTGAATAAGATTTCTAAAATATGTGGGTTGAAGGAGTCCAGATCGATGAATCACTGGGTCAGCCGTGGGTTTCGAGAATAGACCCATGATGATGTTGGTCCCAACTGGCAACTAGTGTGAATGTTAGTAAGAGAACAACGTGATTTTATAATAAAAGTAGTTTACAATTTATCGTGATATAATTACAATCAGATTTATATAAAAATAATTTTATAAATTAACGTGATTTTAATTGATTTATCAGATTTATTTTATAGTAAAATTAGTTTTATAATTTAATAAATCACAACAAATCACATTAGTTTGTGAAATTATTTTTATATAATCACTTTGTGACTAGAATATTTTTCTTATATTAAATCATGTCAGTTTGTGTATTTATTTTTTTATAATATTTTTGTGACTAAAATATTTCTTAAATATACAAACCCATCACATATTTTGATTGATCACAGAACTACCCATATGAAGCAAATAAGAAATCAGGTGAACTGAAAGCAAAATCATCATAAAAAAAAAAAAAATCATACAAGGGAGATTAACACATTGAATGATCAGTTTATGATCTACTTCATCAGAAATATGATATCCCCTCACCCATATTTTATTGAATAGAAGATAATTCTCTTTTTTTATATCTCAAACCCAGTTATGAAAATTTGAAATTTGCAATCTGCAGCTCCAAAATGTCATTACTCAAGATAGACTCCATTCCAGTACAAGTACTAACCTGTGATGGTACAAGGGGGATTAACCCAGCTTTGATTGCAAGGGTAGCAGGTGTAGGCTCTCTTGTCACATTTAGAACCTTTTTCAATGCATTAGCAATTGGGCAGAACCAGTTGTCCCCACCTAAATTATGGGATATGGAGGTGATAGCCATAGGGTTTGAGCGCACACTTCTAGCTTGCACTATGAAGAAAGCAGAGTAAGCTCAGAAGTGTGTGGTTTTGAGTCATGGCCTGTTCTCTCACCTATCCAATCCATTTAGACCATTTCCCAAAAATCTAAATAATGAGTGGGTGAGAGAGTTTATTGATTACTACTTACTTTTAGAACTTTTGATTGATTTATTTTTACTTTTATTTTTCAATTGAAAAGGATGATAAGGGAGTGGTTATAATTTGATTTTAACTTTCTTAGATGCCAGGGGAATATTAAAAAGAAAAGGACAGAGAAAACAACAAGAAGGAAGGAACAAAATAAGTAATCATAGAATAGGAGTTTTGCAGATTAAAGTGGAAAAGGTTGAACAGATCCTTGTAGGCTTTTTATTGGCATCTCGTAGTGGTGTTCTGCTGCCCACCTGAGACACTGATGCCTGCACCTTTGTCATGCGGCAGCATAGCTCGCCCTCTCTCTCTCTCTATGACCCTTTCTTACTTTTGAAGTCTGAGGAGGCAAAAACGTGTGATTACAGATATCAGTCATTATTCATTTTTATATTCTATATTTATAATTTTTTTTTTTTATAGAAAGTGAGATATTTTTCACAATATAAAAATATTTTCCGTAGAATGTATAGTGTAAAATATTAAATAGTGGCCGATAGAAGATTTTTTCACAAATATAAATCTGTAGAAAATAGATTCATTAATCTTAGATTAAACTGATTTGACGCATTAATTTTTTTTTTCTCGGAAATGTTCCAGATTCTATTTGACAACTCTTGCAAAGTTGCAATACATATATGTGTTTGTTTCTAAACACTGGAGTATAATTTTCTGGATGCAGAAAAGGCCTTAGGAATTTGTTTCTAATTCTAAACGAATATGTCTTTATAATAAAAAGGCCATTGGTAGCAAGGCCTGTAGAGGGCCCAAAAACTACTTAGTAGATAGATCCTAAGGCCGCATTGACGACAGCAAGAAACGCTTCCGATTTGAAATAAACCTAATTTTGAAATAAATAAAAAATTTGTAATTAGATTTATATTATATCGTCACGTAAACTTATAGAGCAATTAACTGAATTTTAATGTGCCCAAGGACAAGCAAATTATAATTTTGAAGAGAAACATTGAAGTCTAAAAAAATTTTATAAATTTATGTAATTTAGTATGATCCAAAATATAAAGTCAACTCATTGAGCAATGATTTTCCCCTATTTGCTTAGGACCTTACTATAGCCATAAGGTGGATCCAATTCTACTGTATTTTGAAAAACACACATGGGTATGTCACCCCTTGCAGGAGATCCACTAAAATCCACATCTTAACTAACTTAAAAAATCCACAAGATGGTTAAATTAATATCAATGAGAATGAATTAACACCTACCCAGTGGCACTGTAAAGTAGCTCCAAAACCTTCCATTACTTTAAAGATGCTTGATTCATATTCCAAACCTTTTTTTGTTGAAACGTAAAAATATCAAGCTGAATACAAATACTACCTTGTTTACACAAACACAAAGCTGAAAAATGAAAAGGTTTTGGGGATTTATCTCTGCCATACAAAGGTGCATTTGGGAAAAATAATCCATACAAAACTATCATAGGTTACCATAGTGAACTCACGCAAGAACAGAAAAGCTCAAGTGGCATAAACTGATAAAACTATCCAGATTCTACTGAATCTATAGTTGCGGCTACCAGAAGCGATCCGGGGGCAAGTGGAGGGAGGAGAAGACTGATTCATGATTACTCACTCTTTTCTTCCTATGGCTTACTAGATTGTGCAACCATGGCAAAGGATATAACAGTTGGGACAGGTAATACCATCTGGAAGAAAGGATCTACCCTTGCAAACTAAATGTTGTCTTCAAGGAACATTCATAACTTGGATAGACTGTAACATGTCTGAGACGGCAATGACAAGGTCACCTGATTTGATTAAATTCCTGGCCTTGAGCAATGAGAATGTTTTATTAAGGTTGCTTTCCATATCATCAGAGAAGCTCAGACGAAAAGGTATCAGGCCCCACTGTAGGTTCAAACGCCTCCGCACAGATGTTGTGGCAGTAAAAGCAAAGATAGGGCAGTCAGGTCGGCATCGTGAGAGGAGAGATGCCATGTGGCCTGTCTTTGTATAGACAAAAAGTGCATCCACCTCCAAATTATTAGCTGCAAAATGAAAACCCATATAAGCCCAGAAAATTTAACAAATAACAAGCAACAATTGTTAGAGGATTGACCAAGGGATAAGTGATAGGTAAGGCAGGACTGGTACCCGTCAAAGCAATCGAGCCACTATTTAATGAAAATGAAATCTGTTTTGTTTTATATGACATTAGCCCACATACTTTACAGCATTAATTTGAGGACATATCTTGAAAATGCAAAATAAATAAGTAATGAATTTGAAAGAGGAAACAATGACAGCTAATAAACTGCATTTTCAAATCACAATTGTAATTGTAAGATGCACATATACACATGGGACTAAGGATAGAACATTTGTGAACAAAATTAATTTCCCAGATCCATAAACAGAAATATAGAGAATGCTTACCCATCTTGGCAGCAGAAGTACAGATCTCTTCTGAAATACTGTCCGAAAAGGAAGTTCCAATATCAGGGAGTTCCATAACTTCATGCCGTTTTTCCTCCCTCCACCACCTCTCAATTCTCAGACTGACACTTCTCAGAACAGCCAATGCCTTCTCTGGGTACTGGCCCATGGCTGACTCACCAGATAACATCAAAGCATCTGCTCGCTGCCTAACTGCTTCAGAAACATCAGCAACTTCAGCTCTGGTGGGTGTAGGATATTCAATCATAGATTCAAGTAGCTGAGAGGCAACAATGACTGGCTTATTCAACTGCCTGCACACTTGAACTATCTTTTGTTGGGCTGCGGGGACCTGCTCCAGAGGTATCTGAGCACCCAAATCTCCTCTTGCTACCATAGCTCCATCTGATGCTTGAATGATCTCTTCCAAGTTCTTCAGTGAGTCAATACTCTCTATCTTCGCAATAACAGCTATGTCACTGCATTATCAAATAGAATATACCTAGTCAGCATTAATATTAACAATATCCGTGGAGAATATTAGTCATGTTTTTTTATGAGAGTCCTGTAGCTGCTCAGGTTTGGAACCATTTCTCCACCATCTTTGGTGTAGGGAATATGATATCTCATGGCTGGAGGGACAGGGTTGTTTCTTGGTGGACATTCTTTGCTGGTTATGATCAAATTAAACTTCTAGCACAACTCGTCCCATCTCTCATTCTATGGGAACTATGACTTGCAAGGAATGATGCTGGTCTGCCTAAATTCAGTTTTAATCATAAAAAAGGTACTCAGATGGTTGCGTGAATTGAGTCCTTTTCTTAAGCCAAGGATGGTGGAAAAGAGAGATGCATCTGTGGTTCTAGATGCTCTCAACATTTCTCCTTTCGTTGTTAAAGTTAGAAAACCAATTATTGTCAAGTGGCTGCCACCCTGATCTTGGAACAGTGAAGCTAAATGTTGATGTTGCTTCTAAAGGTAAATCTTGGTAATGCTGGTTGTGGTGGTGTGCTAAGACTTCCCAATTGCTCACTAGTTTTTGCATTCTTTCACCACCCTTTGGGAAGAGATACTAACTTCTTGGCTGAAATCTCTTCTCTTCAGTCTAAATGCCAATGAAATATCTATGTATATTGGGAGGGCAATGGTTTTGCAGATGGTCTAGCCAACTTGGGTGCTACTGGTGTAGATGGTATTTTCACTAATCTCTCTCAACTCCCAAAGGAATTGATTGGTTGCTTTATTATAAAGCAGGCCTTCCGTTTCTTGGAGGCCAGTTGGCTTTTGTACAATTTTACTTGCCTTTACTTATTTGTATACTGAATAGGAATTTACTTAGGTTGTTCTTGAATTGTTTTAAAGCCTTGGTTTTGGGATTTTTTGTTACCCCAAGGCTTTTGTTAGTATTATGGTATTCCTCTGCCAGAATAGGGCAATTAATAAAATTTTGGGGTAAGGTACCTTTTCCCTAAAAAAACAATATTGTGATTGTTGTAGAAATAAGGGCAACTAATAGAATACAATACATGAAGAGAAAGGAGCAATATTCATCTAACTAACTTGCATCTGAGTTGCAAATTGCAGCATTAATCTTCATAACATCTAAATAAAAGTGTTGCATTTCTCTATTTAATAATATGAGAACCAACAATGAACTCATTGCTAACCCAAAACTGGGGTGACAAGAGAGTAGAAAAGGGAAGCATGGACAGTTTTCATGATTACTTATAATGATCGAGTAAAAAATACTATACATAGAAATCAATGTGCTTACCCATCGCGAGCCCTTGCAGCAATATAACTTTTAAGATGATTAATCACTTCAGCAGACTTGACAAAAGATATGGCAATAAAATCAACGCCCTCTGCAATCCCAAAATCAATATCCAACCAATCCTGTATACATAAAAAGCTTGAGCATAAGATAAAACCACTATTTCTAAATGGAGAACAATATGTTTTTGATAAGTGAAATGGAGAACAATGCTTCCCAGACTATTGTAATCCAAAATAAAGATGATCAATTTAGAAACAAATAAAAATGTGAAAAAACATTCACACAGAAACATGCATGTGCACACTTACCAGGAAAATATGCCTGTCCTTGTCGAGGAATGCTAGATACAAGCCTAGGGCATGTAGGCCTCGTACAGTCCCTTTAGAAAATAATGGACCCCACCATGAAAAAATGCCTTTATATAACTTTTTCATCATGGGATCCACCTTTTTCTAAAAGGACTGCATGAGGCTTGCATGGCCTAGGCCAGCACAAGTTATTTTCCTTGTCCTAAGTGAACATGTTCTTGTTTTCTATCCATAAAACAGATAGTGGTAGTCATCGATACAAAACAGAACAGAACATACATCTCCAGTTTCTAAAGAAAAAAACATGGGCAGTGCCATACATCCCCTGAAGTAGTCTTTCCTAGTGTGTATGTGAGTGTGGAATGTGCATGGACATTTTGAAATGAATTCACACGAAGCATAAAGTCTTGCATCTCATCAAGACTACTTCGTGCTTTTAAAGGTCAAAACAGCATCCAAGACATGGAGTCTAATGCTTTTAAATGTGCACTTTTGTGAATGCAATTTGCTTTTGCAAACCAAAGCGCCTCCAGCTTGGGGATTTGCACAACTTTACCAACATTGAATACACCATGGTTAAAGAATAAAAATTCCTATAGATGCCAATGTTAGGGTTACAGCTAAAATAGGGAAACTTGGTAATTGTGGCAGTATAACTTGGAAACGGAAAAAAAAGTGTTCAGTAAGTACACAAGTCTTGTGAGGGACCAACTCACATGACAGAGACTTGACTACGAATCCAAGTTAACGGTCAGTGCCACTATATGCTTTTTTGACATCCCTTGTATTGATATATGGTGTTCAAAGCATTGACATGTTGAATATCACCCCAAACAAGAAGAAAAACACAGAGAAAAGCATTCCGGTTGAATAATTCAGTAAGTCATTTGACATGTTGTCCATATTTAGTTTACTCTATCACATAAATTAAACATTAGATGTATTATGCTACTATCAATCTATATTCACGGATCGAACTAAAGAATTGAAGGCCCAAGGTTTTAGGCACCAACCTTAGAAGAAATTGTAGGAAGCATAGCATTCCGTTCTCGCACCAGACTCCCATCTCTCCAGAAAGTTAAATTAGCCCGAGGCAGCATCAGTCCAGGATCGGTGCATCGGCACTTGACATCTGGACCAATTTTCTCTATAACGTCAAACCTCACCATTCCACCATCCACAAGAAGCTCATCCCCCACTTTCACGTCTGTATGTCATAATAGAATTCAGTTGAAAACTGACTAAATTAATTAATTAACACGTTCCCAATATAATAAAATCATAGTATAATCATCATTTCTCATAAATCAAACAGCATGGTTATTGAATCAAAAGATATATATTTCCTAGTGATAATAACCTTCGGCAAAGCCATCATAGTTCACATTGACGGTGCGTGCGGGGAGAGCTGAATCGAAGGCTCTGACACTAAAGGTCCAGATCTCACCGTCCTGCAAATATTGAATAACCAATCACAACGTGCTTTTGGCTTAAGATGGTGTTAAATATGTTCAATTAAAGGCTCCCCAAGAACCTCCGTGTCTATCTTCCACCATGAGTTATAGAATTTAGAACTTAAAAATGATAATGATGAAAATAATAAAACTTCACCTCGGCTTTGGCGGAAGAAGCGCCGCCGAGATCACCCATGTGGATCTCACTGCCCTCTGTGTCCATCATAATAGCGACGGCGTAGCCCTTCTCTTCGTTGAGCCTCCTGACGCGCTCGATGACATCGCGGTGCCACTCTCGGGTGCCGTGGCACATGTTGATGCGCGCCACATTCATGCCGCCGACGGCCAGGGCCTCAAGCTGGTCGAAACCGGACGTGGCGGGGCCGATTGTGCACACCAGCTTCGTCCGGCGCGTGCTTCGGAACCCGTTCTCCTTCAGCTCCGCCTCCGTCACCGCGTCCACCTCAATGGAGCCCGAATCCTGCGACGGCGGAGGTTGCATCGCGGGGGATAAAACACCTCCAACGACGCCTTTACCATTATCGGATGCTAGTACGACTTGGGAGGAGGTGGGGTCGAGATCGGAGGAGGACGAGGCTCTGATGGAGAGATTAACAGTGGTGACAGGGAACCGGCGAGTTAGAATGGGAAAGGAGGGTTTCTGGTAGGGATAACATTGTTTCGAAGGGGAAGAAGCGAGGTTTGGTGACCGGGTGGATGGGGTGAAGAGGTGCAGAGACTGTGACATGGTGACCGGGATTCTCCCCGGTTAACGGAAATTGGCGGCTGTTGGAGACGAACGGAGAGAGGGTAAGAGCGGGAATCGAGGCCCCAAAAGTGAGGAGGAGAACTGAAAGAGCGAAGCTTTAAAGAGAGAAAAAGAATGGCGGAGATAGCGAAGTGCTTCGAGCTTCGAAGATGTCGCCCCAGAGAAAGAAAGATAAAAGGAGGTTTATGAGGTGGCTCAAAACGGCTTGCCTAAACAAGAACCGGAGAGAATAGAAATTAAAAGAATGAAATAAATCGTAAACTAAAAATTATAATTGGGTAAGTAAAATTGTATCCTCACTTTTGTGTATTATTTTCGTATTTTATTTACCTGATTGGTCACGTTATTTTTTTACTATAAAGTAATTATTTTGATTAATTAGATTAATGAAGTGTATAAAAAATACATAAAAATAACTGTTGTAACAAAACTCTTGATAAATACGTCCAAAGATAAAATTTTAGGAAATTGAGAGGGAGAGCATATACTTTTGGCTGCCACTAGCTTGTGCTTGCACAAGTCATCCTCGTAAGGTCCAGGGGTCGATATCTCTTGAAAGCTACAGTCGTTTGGGATTTTTTTTTTTTGTTAAAGTTGAGGTTTAAGATTATTATTTTTTTAAAAAAAGAGGTTTAAGATCATTGGAAATGAATTAACAGTGAGTTTGGATACCAAATTTATTTCAACTCATCATCACAATTTTTTTAAATTTTAACACAAAATATAATAAATAATTTAACATTTTCAAATCTCAAAATAATAATAATATTAAAAAATAATATTCTAATAATATTTTATCATTTCAATTCAACTCAACTCAGTTCAACATCCAAAAGCAACCTTAAGCCGGTTTGTAATCAACTTTCAACTCTCACGTGATGCAAAAGTTTCATAGGCTTAACAATACACTCCACATATTTCTTTGTGCAATGAATGGGATGACGAGGAAATGAGAAAAATAATTTATAAAATAATTGTAATTTTAATTGTAGGTTTAAAAACTAGTTTTAATTTTATATAATCATTCCTTATTTTAATTATAGTTATAAAATAATTGTAAATTAATGGTAAGTTTATCATTATATATATACATATGTATTAATATGCAACAGGCAGGCGGGCAGGTCTACCTCTACTCACATGCTAGTTATCATCACACATCACATATAAATATGTGATTTTTTGTTTTTGTCATTTCATTTAAATATACATATTTATATATTTATATATATGTATTTAAATAGAAAGATAAAAATGATAAATCAAGTATTGATATATGGTGTAGATGATGATTAATAGAATTTTTTTTACATCCATTGTCGAATTAGGCTTATTTTCAAGATTTGTTTCTTTAGAGCGGCTACATACAAGCGAAATTTATACTTGTATATGCACACTGCTAACGTGGCAAAATGGCACGTCATCATTTATATTATAAAATAATAAAATAAAAGCCAAAAAATGAAAGAGGCCTCCATCGATGATGAAATTTCAGCAAATCTCCTTCAAAATCTCTCTCGCCCTTTCTTGAACATACATCGGCTGCTACCCACTTCTTGATGTTGAATCAAGTAAGATCCAAAATCAAAACTTTTTCTTTTGTTCATCTGTGCTTGAGTTTGTGAGTGTGTGAGTTGGAAAATTTGTCAAACAAATGGGTGAAATCTATGATGAGAAGAATGTGGAGAAATCTATATGGGTTGATTTCTTCCTATGAAGTTTTGAATCAAGCAAATATATACGGGTTGAGTAATGGGTTAGTGCGGGTCCAGGCTTTACTTATTCTTTGTCAAATTCTATATAAATCCGACTCTCAAGGATTGACCAAACAATAATTCACTCTATGGACCAACACAAGCCTCACAGAATTGGTCCCAAGTTGATCTAAGCTATATATTATTCTTGGTTCTCGCTTTGTTCCAAAAAGTCCTTATGTATTTGATCGTATCAAATACAATTAAATAAATATAACAAACAACTAATACATACGAAATAATGTGCGTGCATGTCGTATGTCAGCTAAGTGCTTTCGAAGCTGGGTTTCATTGTTGTGGAGTGCGAGCTCCCTTTTCCCAATCTCTTCTTCTTTGCTTTTGAACGCTTATTCTTTCCTTAACAATTTTGTTTCTCTTTTTGCAATGGCTTTCTCTCTGACATCACTACTATTTATCCACTTGAAATATTTGTAACATGGTATTCTCCAATTATACACAAATCAGAAGTATATTTGATGTTAGAAATTTGAATAAAACATTATGCCTTGAGTAAGTACTGTTAATTGCGCATACCTCTTTATTATACTATGGGCACCTAAAGAATGGTCGCCCTGAATTTTTTGGAGTATTTGATCTTCTAAGTAGAGTTTGTTTCCCATAAGTGCAAATTGGGTAATCTATCAAATTACGATTAACAATCGATGATGACATTTTAAATCAACTATTATTAAAACAACACCCTCAAAATTGCATGAACACTTACTCAAGAGGAAACTCAATCATCACTTAGTGTAAAGGAAGCACTAAGCAGTAAAGGAGCAAATTCCAAAATATAGCCATCTATATTTTACAGATTCTCAGGACTACATTTGCAGCACTAAGCAGGAAACACCTGCACATTTGCAGCATACTCTCAGGACTACATACCATAGCCATCTACAAACTAGCAAATTGACAATGAAGCAAAGGGATGGTTTACAGATTCTTCGTGACTTTTATATACACAATAGAAATCAATCACCGAAACATATCTCTTACTTAGAACATCCAAAGTGATAATAACAAAGTGACACGTGTCCTCTCTCTTATTTATATTTTCATAAATTCTATCTGTACAACTACCAAATCGTCGCCAAGTTTTGAAAAAAAATTGCAAAGTGCACTTTTTAAATGTCAGGGTATTACACAAATTGGTGCTGCTTTTGCTGTATTTGTATATTCATGGATATTCTTCTATTAATGGCTGTATATATAGATTTCACCAGTTAATTGGCCGAAGGTGCATGTACTTATAAGAAACAAAATTGGCTGAAGGTGAATGTAGGATTTACTTTTAGAGTATTGAGAAATTACGCTCTGCACTCCCAAACTACCATGGTTTGTTCAATTTGCAATCTAAAGTCCCAAAAATGGCAATTGCTAAATTCTGTCAATTTGTAAACTGAATTAAGATTTAACTATCAAGATTGATGAAAAATAGGACATGTGGCATGAAATCCATTCAAATCTTAGTTGGAGGTGCAAATTCCAAAATTTGGTAATTTAGTTAGGTTGGATTTGAATAGACAATTCAAATGAAATGAGATGAAATGTTTTGAATAGTAGTTGAATAAAATATTGTTAGAATATATTTTTTAGTATTATTTTTATTTTGAAAATTGAAAAAGTTGAATTGTTTATTATATTTTTGTATGAAAATTTAGAAAAGTTGTAATAATTGAGATGAGATGAGATAAGATAATTGTGTATCCAAACTGAGGCTTATTGTACAAATTGAAAATGGAGTGGTAATTCTGGGGTGCAAGGTATAACTTCCCCTAGAATATATGTTGCCCTCATCTGTGTCTCCTGATTGTGTTTGTTTTAAGTGACTGCAACTAAACAATGTACCTACAAATGACCTTTGATTGATCTTTACTCCGTCAATTTGTCTAGTCAACATAAAAATCATTGTTGAATGAAAATTTGTATCATGTCTTCTATTACAATAAATTTGAAACTTCAAAAGAGATAAAATAATAGTTGAAAGAAAAAAGAGAAGGTAATGAAATAGGAAATGAAACTAGATATTATGAACGCATAGTTCTACAAATTTGTTTGTTGCCTTTTGCTTTTCTAAGGTGCCTTATTGAGGGGTTTGTCGTATTCATAAAGAGTATAATGGTTCTGCTGGATTACTTGATGTACTATTTTGGCGGCAAGGTCATTTACTAGAGTTTACTCTCATGGGATTAGTCCAAATGGTTCTTGAGGTGAGGATCGTTACCCAAACTTGTGAAAGTCTTAAGTTCTTCATTGGGAAGAATGAATTTATAGCGTTAGTGATATTCATTCCTGTAACTTTTATTGTGGGACATGTCTAGAAAATGACTTGGGGCTCAGTTTGGATTGAGAAACACTCTCAACCAATCTCATTATTACAATTTTCATAAATTTTTATATAAAATATAAAAAATAATTCAACTTTTTCAAATCTTAAAATAATAATAATATTAAAAAAAATATTCTAATAATATTTTATTTAATTTTAACTTTTCTTAACTTATTATCAAAACCTAATCTGAATCTGATTGAAAAGTTAGAAAAGTTATTTATACACCGAGTGAAAAGTTGTTTTTGCGTATCTTAAATGCTAAGCACCTAAAATTGACTGTTTGCAACTACTGTTCATATCAGGTGTGGGATTTTGGACAACAAAGGCTCAGGACATCATAGGCAACTTATTATCGTGGAACTCATGCAGTTGTTGTGGTGATAGATAGCACTGATAGAGCCAGGATCTCTATAATGAAGGACGAACTCTTTAGGTTGCTGGGACATGAGGATCTACAACATTCTGTCATACTAATTTTTGCAAACAAACAGGACCTCAAGGATGCAATGACCCCAGCTGAAATCACCGATTACCTTTCCCTTCACAGCATGAATCATGATTGGCACATTCAAGCTTGCTATGCCCTCACAGACGGTCTAGGATGGATCGCTCAACGGGTTATTGGGAAAGCACCAAGTTGAATAAGGAGCAGTAGAAATCAGGAAAAAATAACATTCATCTGTCCATTCATTCATGGGTCTGAAGGATGAGTGAATGAATATAAACGTTCGTGTACCAACTAAACTGTATGAGAGCTCCTTCCAATCAAATTTGTAGATTGTTTTCAGTTTTGATTGGTCTTATAAGATATTTTGTTCTACTTAATAGATTTCAGGAAACACCATTGTCATATCGAACCATGCCGTATGAGATTCGCATGTTTTGTGTGATAAAGCATACTAATAAAACATTTGTTGTCAAGGAAAAGAAGAGTGCATCACAATTGATATCTGTACCATTAAGCATTTCATAAATCATTTGACAAGGAATTTTTTGCTACAAAGTCCCAGTATGCACAGTGAAGCATTCCAAGTAACATTTGCTAATGACACGGTATCCTCCAGCTGTATGAAACGAATCGCAACAAAACTTTGTTCCAAGACTATGACAAGTCTATAAGTTGAAGCCTCAGCCAGTATTTATGTAAGTTAATTCTTGAGATTAGCAATGACCATCAGAATATCCAGCATCTGCAACCTTTTGAATCTTGCGGGCCCTCAAACCATCGATCCCAAAATGGATTTATTGGGCCATTTGTCCTGCCGAACCAGAAGAAATAAAATTTACATTAATGGTAAAAAACTGTTCCAGGGAGAAATCTTGAAGCCATGAAAACACAAGGTTGGCAAATAAATATTACATTGGAAGCAAAGGATCAGGTCTTGGTTCCACGCTGCTCAGCATTCTGGCATGCACATTATAAACTCCAGCTTGTGAATCCATATTAGTAAAACTAAATGCAGATAAACATTCAACTACAAGTTTTTTTCATTCTTACTCCTTGCATGAAGATGAGGCGCTCTCCATTTTCTCAAGCTGTTCCAGCTCCTCCTGCATGCACATAAAATCCAGCCACTCTAACAGCCCAAAATATAAACAAAGGAGAAAGTGCACCTAAATTTGTAGTAACTCAGACAGAAACCTAGATCCAAGAAGGGACTTTCTAATCAAGAAGTGCAATTACAGCACTATCTAAAACAATAAACTGAAAGGTCATACAGAATCGAACGTGCCAATGAGCCATTGCATTTCAGTAGGCCAGTTCGACTGGATGCTTTTTTGTACAGTAAAGCATCGGGAGATATCAAGGTTATCCAGAATGAGAAGCACAAACATTAGAGTGGAAGAGAGGCAGGGATAAACCCCAAAAACAAGGGAGATATGATACAGATACATTGTTCGACATTAAGTGCAAGTTTATAAAAGAAAGCCGATGGCAGGAAACATCTGGACATTTTTTTTTTTTTGGATAAGTAGGAAACATCTGGACATGACAATGAAGTTTTCCAGAAACATCTCTCTCTCTCTCTTCTTCCTTTTTCTGAAAGTATTATTTTCTTTCTCTTTTGGTGCTTTCTTTGGTGCAGAGCTGTGGCCTTTCTGTGTCATAAATTCTCACACTTGGAAATATCACACAAACTAGTGTTTTGAACTTTTGATCATTAGACAGACCCAAAACAAGTAGACTGGAATGTTCATCCATAAGTTTGGAAGTGAATAATGGAAAGTAGTTTCCCTATCTTTTATAGGTAAAAATAAAATTTGGCTTGCAAGGAATGAGAGGAGCTTTGAAGATAGGGAGCGTTCTTTGGATGAACTTGGAAATCTTTTCTTACACTCTTTATTTCTTTGGTTTTCTGCTATTGTATTCAATGGAACTAGCGCTCGTGACTTTCTTGTATCACTTTCTAGTTCTTAGAATGTAATTAGGTGTTTTCTATTGTATTCTTCCTGTGTAATTAGGTATTTTCTAGTTCCTAGAATGCAATGGAAGGAGTTTCCCTAGTGAAGAGACTTTATATGAAAAAAATTTCAGATATTGTTTTGAACTAACTTCCATGCTTCCTACCAACTCCAAAATAATTCTTGTAGCCATCCTGCACAGTGTAAAGTGTTTCAAAAGCAACATGACAAACTCAAGTTACCTACCTCACTCTTTTTCCAAAATGACCTAACCCTGTTGATGGAATCAGAGTCAGAGTTCAAAGGCCGTGTTAACTTCAGTGGCTCATCAAAGCAGATGACACTGACATACCTATGAAAATGAGAATCGCAAAAGAGCTTTTCCATGACCCAATGCTAGTTGAAGCAAATCTAGTGAAATAAACTGGAAAAAAAGAACTGTGTTGCTAGATTAGCCAACTGTACTGATTTATGACCCTATTTATTTAAAAGAGAATCTAGCCAAAGTTTTCCTTCTTTGGTTTCTGTCACTAACTCAATTGGGGTGGACGGTGATAAAAAGTGGCAATCAAATTGAGATGAATTTTATTTTATTTTCTTTGAAGGAAAAAAATAGAGGGAAGTAACATTTGAAAGTATAACCATTTTTTAGAAACGTGCCTAACTTGCTAAACTTGTTTGAATGTTAAAATCGTCTTTTCGATCACTTTTGCTATAACTTATATGGTATTCAAGCAATACAAGCATACACCTCACGGTCATTTCTGGGTACAAGTATGTTTGCATAAACCAAACAAAAAATTCCCATATCAATTACATAATAAACTAGCACTCCCAAAAGAATATGCTAGTTCCCTATTGAAGCCCTGAGCATTGTAGTAAAACCTTGATTCAAGCTGCCACTCAATAATAATGACCTGTCTTTCATAAGGTAACAAATTTGAGAAGGACTCTAGGGAGAAACTGTAACTCACATACTGTATCTGAGACCAAGTGTCAACATTATAGTTCTATTGCTAAGATGCTTAAGCTACCTCAGCCCAATTATGTTTATACTTAAATCTGAAGTCTCTCAGCCTAAATGACTTCCTAGGGAAAGAACAAAAAAATGAAGCCTTCATTATGGGTACCATCTCGGAATACCCAGATTTTGTTTTTTGGATAGTAATAAAGAAGTTTTATTCATAATTTAATAGGCATAGCCAAGTACACAAAACCAAGTTGATGACTTCATAGTGACAGCAAGAGTAAATTCATTACTGCATAGATTACCATTATCTCATCCATAAACTCGGACAATCCAATAACTAAACCTACAAATCAATAGAAAACTGAAAATTTATAAAGAAAACAAAACAACACTATGAATTAACGAAGTCCAGGGAACAGTATACTTACAAAGAAAAACAGAGCTTACCTCTAAGAATCTAGCTTCCTGTTCGAGACGTTTAATTTCAGCCTGTATCCGATGTTTTCCTCTCGTATCGGAGGCTGAAAAAGAATGATCCAGGTGGGTTATCGGCCTCGCGGATCCGGACCTACCCGATTGCATCTCAAGCATACACCTGCCAATACAGAATAGAAAAGCCCTAGCTTTACAAAACAAGCCGCCTATCAAAACCACCCAAGAAATGAGGTGATTCACCGAAGGGACCCCATTAGACAACAAAACAAGGACGACCCAGAAGTCTTCACGTATCCCACAATCAGCTCCTTCATTACAGGACAAAGCCCTTTTGCAAAGGCGCGGATCTACGAGAGAAGTTGGTGTTCTTGTTTGGCTTGTTTTAGCACGAACTTTTCAAGGGAGACGATAGGGAAAATAAAATTTTGCTGTTGTTGGGTTAAAGTGTTGTTGGCAAGTGTTTGTGTCAAAGCAGAGTCTCTTTTGTGATTCTGATATTCTGTGTCCTTTTTGTCTCTCTAGGCCTCCATGGTCTCTATGCTTTCGGCTTTTTTGCAGGTCCACGCGATGTTCCCTCTTGGTTGGAGTGGCTGCTACCATGGACAAACTGGCGAGTGAAAAAGTCAGTTAAAAAGTACAGTCAGAACTCGGATAATATTTTGGAAGGACACATTATATATCATTTTTATTTTTATTTTATTTTTTTAAATTAATTAATTTTTTTACTCATTATTTATATAATATATATTTAATAAAATAAAATAAAAAATTATGTATAATATAAATATTTATGCTAGATTTACTAGTTAGCTTTTGATTAGTTAATCATAAGATATGAATGAATTTTAAGTTTTAATAAATAAAAAGATATGTTTTAGCCACCAAATTATTTTATAAAAATAAATTCACAGATTGACAAAATAATTTTTTAGATTGTAAAATTATTTTTATTATGAAGTAGATCTAATGAATTACATGAAATTAAGGATATGTTTGGGAGGTGAGATGAGAATTTTATGTTTTGTTTTAAAGTTTAAAATATTATTTTTTAGTTTTAAGATTTGAAAAAGTTAAATTGAAATTTGAAAAAATTGTATTGGGATTTGAAAAAGTTGAATTGTTTATTATATTTTATATAGAAATTTGAAAAAATTATAATGATGAGATGAGATGAAAATTTTGAAGAAGATAAAACATCTCAGCATAACCTAAGTCAATTTGCAAGTTTTATTTTAAAAAATCTCTTTATGATTATAATACTTCTCACAAATAAAAATAATTAGATGTAATGATAGTTCATGTAACTTAAAAAAAATAAATCGGAGATTTTGGACTTTGGAGAACCCTTTTAGATTGGTTTTCATGAGATTTTGTGAAATTGATGGGATTCTTTAAAAATATGTTTTGGATTAAGAAATATTTTAGAAATGATTTTAATGGGATTTGAAAAAAATAGCGTGGTCCATTGAAAATATGTTTAAGAAGAAGATTTTTGTAAGAATTTTCTGTTGGTTTGTGAAAGTTTTTTGGTTTTTATTTGTTATAGAAATCGAGTTAAAATTTCAAAATGAAAATTATTTTTGAGATTATTTTGATGTAAAAATGTTTGGATCAAAAGTAAACAAATTTTGAAAAATTCTTTGTTCCCAAACAATTTTAATGAACTTAATAATTTAGGATACTTACAAGTGATATTTGAGTTATTATTTTTACAAAATAAACTAAACCCAAAAAATAAAAAAATAAAAATAAAGAAGAAGTTAGCTTGAAAATAGTCTACAAAAATCAATCGGCCCACTTTTGTAAAAAGAACATTGTACATTTAAGTGCGTGTAAAACACGAGATGAATTATAGATGAATTGAGATGGTTTTTGATAAATTGAATAAAATATTATTTTTAATATTATTATTTTAAAATTTAAAATTAATTAATTATTATATTTTATCTAAAAATTTTAAAAAATTATAATAATACATTGAGTTAAATTTTAAATCCAAACAAGATCTAAGTGCGTTTGGATGGCGGTAATGGAGCCATTGGGTACACATGAAAGTCTTAAGCGGAAGTGACAAGCCTTTGTTTTCGCCCTGCGTGTTACACACGCGATGCTTATAAGATAAGATTATGTTTACTGTTTTCAAAACATCACTTCTACACGGATGTTTTTTAAATTTTATAATCATGTTTATATAAAATGAAATGTTTATTTTAAAATTCGAATAAATTATACATATTATACCATCCTTCGATAAAATGATATATTATCAATCAATTTTAAATTCTTTTTAAGAGTTGAGAAATGATCCTAATATTATCGCCAAAGTATCATATTTATAAAATAAATATAACAAAAACAATAAATGTTATCGACACAAAGAAATTTTAAATAATAAATTTATATATTTTTATGTGATATGTTATATTTATTTTATAATAAAAATTATTTTATAATTTAACATACCACATATACGTCAATTTATTTTAAGTATTTATTTTTGCTTAGAATTTGATTAATCATAACATGTTATATCATTAAAATTATTTACATGATCTTGATTTTATAGAAGACTTTGGAGGAAGATGGGTATCAAAGACTGGTGGAAAATTGAAATGTGACCTGGTCGGTCAAAAATGGGAAGCATCAGAAGGTATAATCGGACTAAATATGTCACAGAAGGTCTCTCTCTCTCTCTTTCTAGCGTACCATTTTGGCCTTTGCGCTATAAAACAACTTCCTCCCTCCTATTAGAAAGTCCCTCTTTTTTGTTTTTGGATTAAAAAGTCTTTTTGATTCGTCTTCAACCTGAAACGTTGAGGAAGAAATAAAAATTTCCTCTGTTCTCTGCGTTACAAAGAAGCCCAGGTCCAACTGACCGGCTTCTTTGCATGATGTGCACGTGTTGCTTCTTTCTGTTATCTCCAACCCAGAGAACCCCACACGTTCAGAAGGCCCACTCGTCGAGACCAACGTTTTCTGAACTGCTGCCCAATGCTATTTTTTGGTTTATTTTTGGCGTCATGACTCATGGGCTATGATTATTGTGTGGTTCAGATCAACGTACGCATCCCTTTGTCTTATTTTTGTGTGGTTCGGAACAAGTTTTTACCCTTCCCGAAACTCTATCAGTCTGCAGCAACTACCAAACACCAAGCTCTAAACAACACCCTTGCCCCCTTTTCCGGTATCTCGCTCCCAAGGCGTAAATCCTTCCATTTGCCAACGGGGACTCTTTTGCATTGGTAAGCCGTGTTATCTTTCATACCCAATTTGTGAAAACTGAACTTTTTAACATTTTTGTTCCGCCGGTTTGGATGGAGAGGCTTCCTACTATTCTCAAATTTCATTATTATTAGCAAACCATTTCAACGCATCTCAAATTCAAACGGGAATATAACACTAATTTTTAAATATTGTTTTGAGGGTTTGCTTACTAGTCTTGAATTGTCACTGAGACACAGCATAGAAGAGTTCTCTCTCTGTGCGGTGATTTCATGGCTTCTTCAGTGCTCAATGGAGCTGAGAATCTGAAGCTCATTAGTGGCTTAGCCCCAACTGGGTTCGGCTTTGTGGGGTCAAATTTCCAGGATAGGTGCTTGCCCAAGAAGAGTTTGGTGTCTTTTGGTAGGATTTATAAGGCCAGAACTTTGACTCCAAGATGCAGTGTATCATCCTCAAGGCCTGCTTCGCAGCCTAGGTTCATACAACACAAACAAGAGGCATTTTGGTTCTATAGGTTCTTATCTATTGTGTATGATCATGTCATAAACCCTGGACACTGGACCGAGGATATGCGGGACGAGGCTCTTGAGCCTGCTGATCTCTATGATCGCAATATGGTAGTGGTAGATGTGGGGGGTGGAACTGGGTTTACCACTCTTGGTATAGTTAAGCATGTGGATGCCAAAAATGTTACAATTCTTGACCAGTCACCCCACCAGCTTGCCAAGGCTAAGCAGAAGGAGCCCTTGAAGGAATGCAAGATAATTGAAGGCGACGCAGAGGATCTTCCATTCCGAACTGATTATGCGGATCGGTATGTCTCGGCCGGAAGGTAATTTTCTCAGAGCAACTTTGCTTTGTTAGGATCTGTTTTATTCGTAAAGGTACGTAATGTATTGCACCTGAAGTTTTCATGCATTGCAGAGATTTTTTTTTTCATTAATTAACTGAAGATGTTGATATTTTTTGAGGTATTATTTATATAAAGTCAAATTGAAATTTTAATTAATTTTTGAAATACTCTTGGGAGAAGATTTTGAATGTAAAAGAAGTAATATTTTTCAGATTTTTAACTCTGACTACTCAAAGCTACAAATATGCTTTGTTTTTTATTCTTTAGTTTTGACAACGATAACGTAGATTATTTACTGGGCAGAATCTGATATTTGGCTGATAAGTGTCACGCTATATATCTTTTGAAGGAAATAACTAATGCTATATTTTGACATTAATGCTCAGCATCGAGTATTGGCCAGATCCACAACGTGGTATCAAGGAAGCATATAGGGTGCTTAAGATAGGAGGTAAAGCCTGTGTTATAGGTCCAGTGTATCCAACCTTTTGGCTGTCTCGTTTCTTCGCTGACATGTGGATGCTCTTCCCAAAGGAGGAAGAGTACATTGAATGGTTTGAAAAGGCCGGTTTCAAAGATATTAAACTAAAAAGAATTGGACCAAAATGGTACCGTGGTGTCCGTCGGCATGGCTTGATCATGGGTTGCTCTGTAACAGGTGTGAAGCCCTTATCTGGCGACTCTCCCTTGCAGGTAACATATACTTAAGGTCTTGCTATCTTTTTACTTGCAGATAAACGCTAAGAGACTCTTGATGTTGCCCTTTTTCCCTCATTATGATAATTTGCTCTTTTTTCACTTGTTTCTTATTTGGTCAATAGCAAAAATTAAATCCCAAAACCCAACCTTTGCCTGGATGACTTTGTTCCTTATAAGTCTCCTTCGAGGCTTGGAGCCACTTGTGGTAGCCAAATTTAATTAGTTGAAGAGATTTAGATATGCGTGTCCTTGGCCTGCATCTGACCACTTGGATTGTTTGTAAATATTTTTTTTGTATTGCTTTATGATGAGTGTTTCTTCAGGAGCATTTGAATATCATCATTGTTATTAAGAGATCTTTCATGACACTAGAATTTGAGGTGCATGGTACCTCTTCAGAATTTTCAATAATCTTATCAGAGAATGAGAGGTAGTGGTAAATTTTCCCAATCAATTATGGTACTTGTGTAAAGATCACCAACATTGACTGATACTTGTATCTTCAAGCTACAAATTTTGTCAATAACACCCTCTGTTCGAATCCAACTGTTAAGATGGCTAAAAATAGCGACATGGCACAATTTTAATCGTCAGATCTTAACAAAGGGTGCTATTTGGTATTAGGTGATAGTTGGAGGGTGATATGTTCTAGGGTGAAAAGCAGAGAGGCAAATAAATTTTTGTTTAGAACTAGTCTCTTAGCGTAGAGGCAAAGAAGTTTTTCCTTTTTTTTTGGGGAGGGGGCGGGTAAGGGTGATGTCAGTATCCCAACAAAAAGGAGGGATACACCGAACATGACGGGATTCTTGCATACATAGTTGCATCAATGTCCTCTGCATGGACACATTTTTGTAATAGGCCTATGTGTGGACTGGTAAGTGGTTTATACGGTCCAGGGATTTAAATTACTCTAATCTTACAAATATGACTTAAAAGGGTTTATTTTTTCTCTTTTTTGGCGCCCATTGGGAGGGTCCAAACAAGTTGAAATATTCTTCTTGTTTTCCCTCATTCAAGAGCACTGCTAGGGGCGGAACTAGGATTTGGTGTTTGGGTGGGCAATTGACAAAGTGTGTGGTCTGTGTGAGTATATCAGTGATAGAAGCATCAAGTTCTGTTGTTACTGAGCTCTCTAAACGTATATTACTCTCCGAATTGTCTACGTCTTTCTTTTTAAAAAAAGAATCAATTATTCTTGGCTTGCTCATATTTTTCTTTACTTTAAGAAAAATTTATAGATCAAGAATAAACCTGAGAAGTACCTCATAAGTAATAATATAAAGTTGTTAGATTTTTTTTGTATAGTTTGTATTTATTACTAAGTGAACAAAAAAACATGTGAATAACAAATAAATTTCACAAAAGTAAGTGAACAAAAAAAAAATGTGACCATGTGAGTATCTCACAAATAAATTAGAATAAATGGGTCATAAAAAATAAAAAAAAATGTGGCTCATCAATGGCTCAAGATAAATTATAATCATCTTGATTCATAAACTTCTAGATCTATGGATTTAGAACATTAACAATGAAGATGAAAGGAAATAAAATAGAGTTGTTCTTGCAAGTAAATAATAATAATGTACATCAGTACACTATACATGTTTAGATTAACATACCTGGAACTGTAAATCTAGTGTTATTGGTGGAGACTGCTTCAGGAGAAAATCAACCAGAAACTATGGTCTGTGCAGCTGTGCTTTGGCTCTAGTGTTAGTGTTGGAGAGAATGAAAAGAAAAGTTAGAGAGACGTTGTGTAGTAGAGAAAGAGAGAGGTATCGGTGATACCGTGATGGATTGAGTAACCGTGTAAATTGTAATTGTCAGAATAATTCCACACCAAAGGCTGTTTAGCCTGTGTAATTGTCATTGTCAGAATTGTTCAAATTAAAATTGTGTTCAGTTAGTACTTAGTAGCATGTTAGATCACTTAAGGCTAGGTTTGGCTAATGAGAGTACTTCAAGTACTCTCAAACACTCTCACTATTATTTTTTACTTTATTATTATTTTTCACATACTTTTGCTACTATTCATTACTTTTCACTTACTTTTTACTACTATTCAATATTTTATTATTACTTTTTCATTATTTTTTCACTACTATTCACAAACATTCTCAAACACTTTCACTATTCAAACCAGTCCAAATTCACTGTAAGTCTAGAGTTAGAGTGAGGGTGTTTCTGTGTTTGAGTATTGTAGACTCAAGGGTGTCAGGTGAAGTGAAAAGTTAGCTGTTAGAGTCTAGACTAAGCTTCGTTTGTTTTCGGAGATGAGATGAGATGAGTTTAGATTAAAGTTAAGGGTGCGTTTGGATGTTAAACTGAGTTGAGTTGAGTTGAGTTTAGATGATAAAATATTGTTAGAATATTATTTTTTAATATTATTATTGTTTTGGGATTTGAAAAAGTTGAATTGTTTATTATATTTTGTGTTGGAATTTGAAAAAATTGTAATGATGAGTGAGATGAGTTGAGTTTGGTTTGGTAACCTAACGAAGCCTAAAAAGTTAAATAAAGTATTGTTAAAATATATTTTTTAATATTATTTTTGTTTTGAGATTTGAAAAAGTTTAATTATTTACATTTTATTTTGTATTGGAATTTGAAAAAGTTAAATTGTTTATTTTATTTTGTATTGGAATTTGAGAAAGTTGTAATAATGAAATTGAGATGAGATGAGATGAAATGTTTTTTGAAAACAAACGAGGTAAGGGTGTCAGGTGAAGTGAAAAGTTAGAGTGGGGGCTACGTGAGTATTGTTTTAGAGAAGGGGGGGGGGGGTACAGTAAAAGTTTTGGAGGCCTGAGTTTTTTTTGTGGGGGGGAGAAAGATTATAATTATTTATATACTATATTAATTTTTTAAAAAAATTTGGGGGCTACTTGTATACAGTTCCGCCCCTGAGCACTGCAGTATTATATGCCTGACTTGTGCAGTGCTCTTCTCCCTCCGCTCGTGTTAAACTTTGTAGACGCTAGAATTGAGGACAGAGGAGCCATTTTCTATTGTGTGAAGGCTGATGAGGCCAAAGCTTGCATACAAGAGGACTATAGAAGTTAAAGAGTAGCTTGTGTTAGGCCTTTTAACCTCTGTCTGTTTTCGTTATTTTCTACATTTTGTTTAATGTGAAAATATGTTGCCTATGAATTTTCCACGACTTCCAAGCAAAAACAGAAGAAGTCTCTAAATGAATGCTTCAGCTCCAATTGTAATTTCTAAGAGCTGGTTTACAATCACACTTCTGGTGAAGTAGTAGGTATGAAACTGTAGAAGTAGTCAAGTTAACCATTGCTTTTGATAACTTTTGTCTTGAGAATTATCAAATCAACCTCTCAATTTATGAAGTGTCTTCATGCAGCTTGGTCCAAAGGAAGAGGATATAAAAAGGCCTGTGAATCCGTTCGTTTTCTTCCTTCGGTTCATTCTTGGTGCATTAGCTGGGGCATACTTTGTGCTGGTTCCAATTTACATGTGGATCAAAGATCAAATAGTTCCAAAAGGGATGCCCATCTGAAATGTGAGGATCCAATGAGACTAGATAAAGCTCGTGATGGTTACTCTTCCCGCTAAAGCTTTCCCAGCCAATCAACTAGATGTGCCCTTCTCTGCTCAAGATAAACCTGCTAAAGCAGTCATTTAGGTGGACAAACATGCTTCAAAGCTTAGTGCTGCTTGGGGCTATAACTCTACATCTCCAATATGGTTTGGTATTTTGTTTTTGTTTTCTTTCTGAGCAACTAAACTCCAACGAGGTTGTTGCAATGGTATTTAGTGCTGCTTCAGGTTTACAGACATGATTCAAAGCCTAGTGCTGCTTGGGTCTTAACTCTGCAACCCCAACAAGCTTGTGGTTGTTTGTCCTTTGTTCTTTTGGTTTCTTTCTCCTCCTCCTTTTTTCCCTCAGCAAGTAAATTTTGCAATAAGGAAAATTCACTTGATGCATATAACCAACTTGATGATTAGCTGGCATTATTATTGATTCAAAAGTCGCGGGAATAGTTTTATCTCCGGAAGGAAGGATGAGTTACAAAGAAAATGGAAGTAATTTTAAAAACAAAATCAAATAATCTCATGGGATAAATTGCTCTGGTCATTAGTATTAGGAATGATTTAAAGTATTTGGTTGCAAGGACCATAATGAGGACTTCGATTCCTGAATTGTCAAGAGCTTGACGAGACATTAAATACAGCAGATGCAGATAATGTGAAAATGTCAGATTCATCCTGGCAAATTCTCATTCTTGTGCAGAAGGGAGTTTAGATTTCATCATCATTAAGCAAGCAATGAGGGAAGCCATTTCCATGGCTAATTTTCTTGTTCGAATACAGGATAGTCCTCCTTTTCCCGGTTAATCTACTTGCCAAAGTCGAAACTTTTGCTAGTCGATTCCTCTCATTCTCGGTCCCCCTTTGAACGTTGAAAGTCCAATTCATGGACCATGCCACTCCGACCTGTGATGCTTGTGAGACAAGATAACCTAGATTTAGGATTGGTTTGGTTATACAAAATCAAACCATCTTATCTTATATAATTATTATAATTTTTTCAAACTCTCATATAAAATATAATAAAAAAGTATTATTTTTAAATCTTAAAATAAAAATAATATTAAAAAATTATGATAATATTTTATTTAATTTTTAACAAAATATATCATCTTATCTTATTTGAACTACATATATTTTTTTCTAAATCGACATTATATTACTAATAAGAAAAAGCGGTGGATGTAAACAAAATAAACATAAAAAAAATTAATTGATCGTGGCAAAACTAAATTAGTGACTTGGACACGAATGTTTCTCTCCAAAATCGTACTTTACTACGGTACCGTTTCATCGAATAAAAGCAGAAAAAAGAAAATCAGGTAGTTTTTAGATCTCTTCTCAAAATGTACTCAATTCTTGCTCTCGCAGTTTATTATTTCGTGCACAAACACCTTAGAATACTTAATTGATTGATCACGTGCACAAAACCGAAAGAAACCATGACTTTTTATGCATGGAATTGTTTTCTAAAAAATCACACGTTACGTTAGAATAAAGAAAAGCATACTTACCAGAAGCTTAATTATTTTAAGTCCATATTGAATACTATTTTATTTAAATTTAATTTCTACTTATATTTTTATTAATATTATTAGCCTCATATATTAACAAATAATTACCGAAGAGAAGCTCTCTCATCTCGTGCAAGTAAGGCAGCGTCCTCCCTGGAGTTTGAAATTTTGAAAGTAACGTACGTCCTACACACCTCCCAATACGCTCTCAGTCTATCTTACTTTTCGAATGCTAATTGTCTCCTAAACGCCAAGCCCTCACAGCTGTCGATATATATTTTTTGAGAATACCTTAGAGCCAGTCGGGCTTATAAGGGTTAATAAACAGCCCTCCAATCCTGTGATGCCACGTATGAGACACTCATAATAAACTGTGTGACCAAATGCATACGATGAGAGCTTACAATACCCTCTCCCCCCTTCTGTGCGAATACCCTACCCTTCCCCCCCTCTTTTCTGTGCGACGATACCCTCGGCCCCCTTCTCCTCTCTCCCACCGCTTCCATCGACGCCGTCCATGACTCCTCTCCTCTCATCGATGCCGGACTGGGTTCTCTCTCACCCCTCTCTCTCACTCCCATCCTACACCGCCCCAAGCTCACCCCTCTCCTCTCATCAACGCTGGACTCCCTCTCCCTCACCCCTCTCCTCTCTCCCATATGAAATGGCCAGAACGACGCCACCCCCAAGCTCCCTCAAGGTTGAAGTGTTGGTCCGTTTTCCTCAACTGGGCTGAATAAATTGATTCTGACTTGTAGTGGAAAGCCATTTTGTCAATATTGCTTGCTGCAGAATTTGTTGAGGAAAAAATCACTACTAAGAATTTGTCGTCGTGTTGTTATTGCCTCATGTATTTTGGGTATCGTCGTCGCACAGAAGGGGGGGGGGGGGGGGGGGGGGAAGGGAGGGTATCGTCACACGCAGGGCCGCTGGGGGGGGGGGGGGGAAGGGAGGGTAGATTCAAAGTAGAGAAACAATTTTGAAAGATGGCTATTTAATAATATTATTATTTTAAATTTAAAAAAGTTGTATTATTTATTATATTTTTTATAAAAATTTAAAAAATTATAATAATAAGATGAGATGAGATGATACCGTTTTTGTATCTAAACAAGACTTTAATTTATCGCTACAATCACAAAAAATTAATATCATAAATTAATGTGATTTCATATAATTTGTTATATTTATTTTATAATAAAAATAATTTTACAATCTGATAAATTATATTAATTTATATAATTTATTTGTAACTAGAGTATTTTCTATATATATTATTAGTCTTTTCATTTATATTTGCTTTTCTCTCGCAGAATAAAGTCCATGTAGAAGAAATGAAAGGTCACACGATTATTTTTTGTTTTTGACTTTAAGGCCATACGATTCTTGTCTAGTAATAAAGCCAAAGACTACCAACTCCAGACTTTAGTCAGACGATTCATGTTGGAATTATTTTAATAGTACTGCAACCCTTGCCTTATCAAACTTCTACATAAAGCCTAGCTAAGCTTGAGCAATACTCCACAATACTCTCTCTCTTCTCTCTCCGGTCCTCTGTGTAAAGCTCTTTTCTTGATACTCCATAACAAACACCATGGCAGAAGTTCTGAGTGAGGAACAGGTTGTCGAGTTTAAAGAAGCTTTTGGTCTGTTTGACAGAGATGGAGATGGTGAGCATTTCTCCCTTATGCTTATGATCCTTATCATAATGGGTCTATCTTTATTTGCTTATTTGCAGTACGTACTTAGTGGTTCAACTGCAAGGATATAAATCGTTTTTTCAAGAATACATAGAAGTGAAATAACATTTATATATGTGTATATATATATATATATATATATATATATATATATTCATGTGTGCTCGAACATTTGATTGTGCAGGTTGCATTACTATTGAAGAATTGGCGACTGTTATCCGGTCGTTGGATCAAAATCCAACGGAGGAGGAGCTTCAGGACATGTTAAGCGAAGTTGACGCTGATGGAAATGGGACCATAGAGTTTGCAGAGTTCTTGAACCTAATGGTCAAGAAGATGAAGGTAAAGTATAAGTAATTACCTTAACTATCAATGCTAGCTGTGTCATGTACTCATTTAACCAGACACATCATTAATTTATCGTGACAAAAAATAATAATAATAATAATAATAATCATCATTCATTCAATCATCATAATTTTTCATGGTCTTGTAATTTTGATGTGTCATTATATGATTGGTAAATAAGTGAAAAAGTTATCCGATCATACGATAATACTCGATATATGGACGATGATCGAAGAGAGAGTGGTTAAAACATATGTGAAAACAATATAAATATTTATCCTCTAGCCTTAAGATAATTGATATGTTTGGAAGTTCTGTTTTTATAGGAGACTGATGCAGAGGAGGAGCTTAAAGAAGCCTTCAAAGTATTTGACAAGGACCAAAATGGGTTTATATCAGCTAATGAGGTACAGTAATTAACAAATTAAGGGAATGAAAAGTATTACTGAAAACCTTTTTGCCGTGTATTAATGCATGCGTTGATCTCGACTGAATATTTAAAAGATATCTGACAAATACGTACAGACAGCTGTAACCCAAAACAAGTATCATGAAAGACCTGTCTTCATTTTTTTAACACAGAATATTTCTATGACTATTAATTACAACATGTTTCGTTGAAAAGATGTTATTTTTCATGGGAAAAAAATATTAGCGAAGGTATTTTTCATGGAATTCTACCGGTACAAATACAATGTTGCTGCAGGGATCACCGACAGGGATCTTTATGTCTCGGTGAAATAATCACAACGTTAAAAACTATGTCCTACAATTAAGCATTTTACACGTTCCTCCTAGTTTAGATATTAATAATTTATTTACGTGGGTATCTTAATCAGCATGCAATGAACATCATTAATGTATCTATACATGCGTGATCATCACTATACACCTTGTTTCGATGGGTGCAGTTGAGGCATGTAATGATCAATCTAGGTGAAAAGCTGACGGATGAAGAGGTGCAGCAAATGATCAGGGAGGCAGACCTGGATGGTGATGGACAGGTGAACTACGAAGAATTTGTCAAAATGATGATGGCCATCGGATAACCAATTACGTAGTACTCGATCGACGGACGAAATTAAATGGTCGATCGATTGAAGAAATTTCTTATTCAAATTCATTATTTTCCAACCTTTTTTCCCACCAAAAATAAGTGTGCACTTGTGTTTAATATAATTTGTTGTAGTAGTTGATGAATATATTAGAAGTACGTACGTCATGAATTACCAAAAATTAGAATGACTCCATGCACACACTCACCATTTCATTCGTTCAAATCTAGATTCTAATCTTTGTTTTCTTGTTGAATATTTTATTGTACATGTACTTCAGATCATCATGTTGAAAAAATGGCAAATATAAATTATTTTTATTTAAATTTTCTTATACAATAAATCTTCTCAACTTCTCAACACTCCACACTTTATTTTTTTTTAATTTTTTTATTAAATAATTTTTATATGAATAGTAAATAAAAAATTTGAAATATTAAAAAAAAATAAATTCAAAAAAAAATATTAAAAAATATTAAAAAATATAAAATATAAAGTATAAATAAATAATAGGAAGTTGTATAACAAAACCATTTCTTATATCCTACCACTCATAGGAGGTGTGCTGATGTGAAATTTCTCCAACTTTAAGTTCAAAGGCTTGACTTTGACCGAGGATTAATTATTGTTGGGAGATGTGTATGCATACTTGGCATATATGCAAGAAATTTGATGATCAGGAAACTTTATCAATCGGATTTTACTACACAATTTTTTATTATTTATTCACACTTTATACTTCACATTTTTTAATATTTTAAAATTTTAATATTTAAAAAAATTTTTTTTTGAATTTTTTTTTTTAAATATTTCAAATTTTTTATTTACTATTCATATAAAAATTATTTAATAAAAAAAATTAAAAAAAAAATTAAAAAAAATGAAGTGTAGAGTATCGAGAGGTTGAAAAGATTTATTATTATCATAAAGGAGATGGATTCGGCTGTCTCTTTCATATTAACTTTTTGAGATATTCATGGCCAATATATATAGAAGTCCACTTTCGCAAATCTGCAAAACCGCGTTGAACATGATTGGCTTTCTTCTTGAATAATGATGCATGGCCAGGCGTAAAAAGGATGCATCTCTAGGGTCTAGATACTATTTATCTTTGACCAGTGAAAAATTGCAGGCAAACGAATCTCCTGAAAACTATTCATTTAATATAAAATATAAAATATAAAATCATTCAATTCAATTTTTTTTAAATAATTGATTAGATTAATATAAGAAATATATATCACAACATTTCATGAAATATTCAAGATCAAGCAACAAACACCAATCTTTCTTTTTTTAGGAGAAAATCTTCTCATCCGCTATACTGTGCCAAACTCCACACCTCACACCCTACGTGTTAACAGGTTTTGCATTTTGAGTTTTTCCTCCTAGTTGAATCAACTGGATAGCTTGATGAGAGAGAGAGGGGTTAGAGAGAGAGAGAGAGCTTTAGGGGAGAGAGAGAGAGGTCAAAAAGGGAGATTGAGGAGAGAGACGTAGATGAGAGAAATAGGTTAGAGTCGATGATGAGGGTTTGACATTTTAAAAAAAAGATAAACAAAAAGTCGTGTGCAATGTGAGGTGGGAAACAGTTGCTAATGCATAGCAAAACTCTTTTTTTTATATAAGAGGGTGGGAGGTTTTGAACTCAAAATTTTCATTTGAAAAATTGAATCATATGTCATCATACTATTAGGTTCTTAGTAACAAACACCAATCCTAAACATATGTGACGAATATTAATTTAGAAAAAGTTTGTTACCTTTATTGTCAAATTCTCATATCTATCATCAGAAGGTGTAAATTAATAAGTGAAATTGAAATAGATTTTTGGGTCTCTATCCCATCATGATCACATGCATGTATTGTATTGTGTTGTATGGATGGGGTAAATGGGGATCCTCACCACTCCCTTTAAGAGCAATTTATTCTTTATTATAGATGATCTTTTCATCCTAATTAGTTATATTGGCACACATGTCAAATATTGATTAAATGACAACAATTTACAATAATAAAATGATAATAATAAAATTTAAGGTTAAAAACAATATTATTTCTCATTTTTGCCTCTAGGTGCATGCATGTTCGAGAGTTATATATGGTGCAAGAGTTCTAAATCTATGGGCCGTGGAGGTTGTTAAGGCGATTTAGACGTTGAGACGTTACAAGAGATTGTCTATGGACGCGGGTCTAGAACTTCAAAAGCGTTACAGCAGTCCGCCATACAGACAAGTCTCATAAAACACAATTTCAGAGGGACGCCGGTTTCGTTGCCATTGATTCCATGGAGGAAGGAAATCTAAGAAAGGTACGTACAGATTGGGTTTTAATTCGTGCACGTTCATGTCATCCAAGACATCATGTCTCACCCTGAGCTTCAAAAGTAAATCATAGCTCATGAGGCTCGAGTTCCACATGCAATATGCATAAGCTTCAAAATTCAACTCAAGCAGAATCGAAGACTACACAAAAGCAGGCTGAGACCTTGATCGATCGACCGCTGTCAAGAGCCCAACAACCAGCACTCATCGGCCTATTTTCTGTTCCAGTGAAGCATCTTCCAATGTGGCTATTTTCTTTTTGACATGAACATAGCAGTACATCATGAAGACATGGATTATGAGCATGTCACACAGCTTCCAAGTTTTCAAACCTTCAAAATCATTTCACTGTAAATAATGAGTTACAAGCAAAGGCAGCAACACTGCCTACAAAAGAATTGAAGGAGACCAAAGGGTGTCCTTACATCACAACAATATATGAAGTACATAGATGATCAGGGGAATGGAGGCAAAAGAATACAAACAATGGACTCACTGTTTGCTGGTTTATCTCAATATACAAACGAGCCAACAGTGTCACCGGACCAAACTTCATTTTCCTAAACAATTGAATCAGAAAGAAAATCCAGCCACAACAAATCAAAAAGAAAACCGTTTGATTAATTGCTCGAGATATTTAATTAATCACAGTCGCACAGCACATGCAGTTGCCAAAGAAGGAAGACCTGGACTTGCGCTTCTCTTTGCCTTTATGCGGAGTTGATGTAGATAAATCACACAATTCGAGCTTCTTCCTCTTCTTTCAAGAAGCCAAGGAATGGAGATCTTGACTTCTCAAAATTGCTTTTTCCCAATGTGATGACTTTCTCCTCCACAGCCATTGCTTGATACCCTAACATGATGTCTTGGTTGTACTCAACATGCGCTATTAAGTTTCCAAGATTAATGTCAGACTGGTATGATGTGCTCTCAGTTGAATCCTTATCCTGAAACAGTATTGGGGTTTGATCTGACTCCTTGCCTCTTGCTTCGTTTCGGAGATCAAGATCAAAACTAGGGGATTTCGCATCTGAACATGGATGTTCATGTTTTCAGGATTTAATTCAATGCCAAGGCTTCCCACAATTTCCTGTGCTTCGTACTAATATTTGCGAATGCTGATACTTTACCTTTGACACCTTGCACGCTGGATTGGCTTGCTGATTTTTTAACTTCTTCATATTGTGAAAGGTCTTTCCCGGGTTTCCAAACTGCAGAGACCAAATTTTCTTCTGCAAAGCTTGTGAAACTGAAAGTGGAAAAGTTCACAACAAAGAAATCATCGTTGCTTTCTTGGTTCAGTTGAGGAATCGGCTCATGAATTCTTTGAATAGTCTTAGATGCTATCGTAGTGACCCAGTTGTGAATTTGAGACTGGACTATAGAAACAGGAGACTCTCAGACAAAAATTTCAGCCTGTTCAACTAGAAGTGGCTGAGACATGACTTGTTTTGTGACTTCACCTCCTTGTGTACCATTTTCTGAGGCATATGAAGCTTCTACATTAATGTCCTCTTTCTTAACCATTCCATGCTCAGAAACCACCAGAAGCTCTTGTTTCGAGTCATTGTGGCATTCATCTGAAATCTTATTCTGGTTGCTAACGAAAACATCAACTCAGTACTACGCATTCTCGGCAACCTTTGCCTCCTCAATTTGACACTCTTTGATACTCCTGATATGACTAGAAATATCAACTTGACATCTCATTTCACAATCCTCGTTTTCAGACACAATCTTCCTGTATTCTGATTCGGACCCATTTGCCCTATCAGTCTTCGGTTCTCTATCCGGCTCTTCACGGAATAGACTTGGGTTATAATACTCAAATGGCTCCCCTTCAATTTCTGATCCACTTCCTACCTGCATTTCTATAGAAAAAACCATGCACTTGTCCACGGATCCACAAACTTCTTGATGGGAGTTTGATGGCTCATCCAGCACAACATTTTCAGGTACAGAATTCAAGGAATCCTTCCCAATTGAATTGGCCTCATTAGTTAACTCCCCCTTGCATTTGTTCCAATCACTAGTTAGAGTTTCTGATGTTGTTGCCAAATTTCTCCAACCATGCTCTACCTCATCTTCGTCTGTAATCTCGATTTTCTCTTTGGAAAGCACATCTTCTCCTGTGGATGCAGCTTCTTTTACTAATGAGTAACCCCATTTCTTCTTCACATTGGGATTCTCAGCCGAATTGATTAATATGTTAGGGCCTAAGGGTTGACCATGCTCCTCACTAGCAGATTTTAGACTTGATCCTAGAATATCCTCACTTTCTTTCAGCAATCCACTGCCATCTCCATCAGCTGGGTTAGTATTAACTTCATCCAGTTCATGTTGATAGGACTTAAAATGTAAACATTGTCGAGGTTCTGGATTATGTGGCGTAGATACAATATTGAAAGTTAAATTTGTAGTCTCCTCTTCCTCTATTGCAGTTTGTAGCAAACGAATGCAAAGGTCTGAGTTGGGTTTTTATTAGGTTTAAATGTTTCCTTTTACATCCTAGTCATGCTAAAATAAAATGTGCAGAATCAATATAAAAATAATACAACATCTTCCTTGGATGATTGGAATAAAGTTATTTTAAATTAGTGGACTAGCACTCACCTTTACTGACGAAAGCTCAATGCTCAAGCTGATGATTACTTGTTCCTAATAGATTTTCCTCCAAATTTATATATGTTGGCTTCTTAGGTACTTCTCAATCGTTTATAGGAGCTTGCTTCTGAAGCTGATGATCATTTGTTCCCAATGGAATCTCCTCCAAATTTGAGTCTATTGTCTTCTCATGAAATTCTGAACTTTTCTGTGAAGAAGTTGGTTTGAATTCACTGCTTTCCCCGCTCGCGTCAATCGGCTGCATTTCTATTTTTGGAGATACAGTAAGAGGATAAACTTCGTTTTCTTCTTGCTTTGTAGAACCGAGAGGCTGATGTTAAAGTCTACAGACTTACAAATTGATCAACAGGGTAAAGCTTGATGAATCTAAGCACTGTTTACCAATAAAAGCAAGTTACCAACCTCTTCCACCTGACATCTCATCTTCAATAAGAAGATCTTTTGCTCCTGTTTGATCATCAGAAGCCAGCCCTGTTCCTTCATAAAAATATTTTGAGTCAGGTTTTGGAACTAGTTGATTTTCTTCTTTTACATTATCTACATCAGTAGCTTTTTGCAACAAGCTTTCGGGATCTACAAAATTGGTGCTATCTTCCTCTGCATTTGTACAAGCAGTGAAATAATTAGCTAAGAAAAACACATCCCAGCAAAGTCAGATAAACAAAATGTCAATGGCCTTACGATTTGCCTTACCTTTCAAATCAGATGTGTTATTGTTACCCATGTCTATTTTGCCAACTCCTGCAATATAATGAAGCAGAAAGAAAGACACCTGGGAGAAAACAACTACGAGGACTGCCCTCTTTCAGTAGCATGTAGATAACTTAAAATAGAGTTCAAGTTCAAATATGCAAGTCTAAAGAACTCCATACCGTATAGGTGATGATGATATTCACATGCATCTAGCTATAAATATTTGAGGACAGAGTCATTCCTCTCTGAGTGCCAAGGCGTTTATACTTGATTAAAACGTCTACTTCGCTTTTATTGCTTAAAGCATAAGCCTCATTGGGTCATTTGTTAGCCAACTATGGATACCTTCAAAAAAAGGTGGAACACCTGCATCTTATTCTCTTTTCTTTATTTGACATTGACATTCTGTGATCATGAATTTTATGGTATCCATCAGCACATTGTTAACTAAATAAAGTAATTTATGATAATCAGTGGCCTGTCCATATGATTACATTTTTCCAAATTCCTAACTTGTTGCGGTATGTTGGAAATAAAGTGAATATTTTGAATAAGAACAACAAGAGAATTATCTGTATAATTTGGAGTATGTATCTCCCTTTTTTTAATTCTTCATCTAAACTTTTCACAAGTACAAGACCTTGTTATTTATACTAGTCTCTTAGACTATTTTTAGATAATGCAAATTACTAAGCACTTTCTTGGTACGTACACATACATGGTACCTAGCCTCCTTGATACTCACCCATATATGTATTTAGTAAATCAAGAACACATAATAATCCTTGGGAAATACATTAACTTTAATACTCATCTTTAATGTGTTTTCCAGTAACTCCAAGCATATCTTTAAGAAACTGAAATTTGTCCCTTGGGAGGGCTTTTGTAAAAATGTCTGCCAATTGCTCTTCAGTGCTGCAAAACTTGAGCTGAATTTCACCACTTGCTTTTACTTCACGCAAGTAGTGGTATTTGATGGCAATATGCTTAGTTCGACTGTGGTACACTGGATTTTTTGTGATTGTTATAGCTGACTTGTTATCTCAATATAATTCAACTGAACCTCGCTTCTTTTCTCTCATATCACCCAAGATTGTTTTCAGCCAAATAGCTTGATTTGCAGCCCTTTCTACTGCTACATACTCAGCTTCTGCAGTAGACTGTGCCACACTGTTTTGCTTCTTTGAACTCCAAGAAAGTATTCCTGAGCCAAGGCTAAAACAATATCACGAGGTGCTCATCATATCATCTAAAGATCCTGTCCAATCACTATTAGTATAACCAACTAACTTTGCATTAGAACTAGTCTTGTACCAAATGCCAAAGGCAGTTGTTCCCTGCAAGTATCTTAGGACTCTCTTTGAAGTTCTAAAGTGGACTTGACTTGGACTTTGCATAAATCTAAACAGCAAACTTGTAGCGAATATAATGTCAGGTCTAGTGGCAGTTAAATAAAGCAAATTACCAACTAAACTCCTGTAAATTCCAGCATCTGCTTTCTTGACTCCGTCTTCCTTCTTTAACTTCTCACTTGGAACCAATGGAGTTGCAACTTTCTTGTATCTAAGCATCTTGAACTTTGACAACATATCTTCTGTGTACTTTTTGTGTTAAATGAAGATGCCTTCTTTTTTTTGACAAATCTCAATTCCAAGAAAGTAATGTATGAACCCCAAATCACTCATCTCAAAGGAACTTATCAAGTCATTCTTGAATCTTCTGATCACGGCTAAGTTGTTTCCTGTAAAAATCAAATCATCCCCATACAAGGAAATAATAAGAATGTCAACTTTTCTTGGGTTTTCGTGTAGAGTGTAGGCTCACTCTTGCTCTTGACAAACCCTTGTTGTACAAAATAGCCATCAATTTTTTCATACCAAGCTCCAGGAGCTTGTTTGAGTCCATACAAGGCTTTTCTTAGCCTAAATACCTTCCCTTTTTCCTCCATGAAACCTTTAGGCTGATCAACATAAACTTCATCTTCAAGTTCTCCATTGAGGAATGCTGACTTGACATCAAATTGGTAAATTTTTCAGCTTTTCTAAGCTACAAGTGCCACAAGGGTTCGAATGGTGTCTAACTAAGCAACTGGAGCAAAAATTTCATTGTAATCCACTCCATACTGCTGAGCATAGCCCTTGGCTACGAGCCTTGCCTTGTATTTTTGAATGGACTTGTCTAGATTTAGCTTAGTTTTGTAAATCCATTTCACCCCAATTACTTCTTTGTCAATAGGGCAATTCACCAACTCCTAAGTACTATTCTTCTTGATCATCTTCATCTCCTCCTTCATGGCTTTAATCCACACAACTTCCCTAGAAGCCTCTGCAAAATTGTTAGGCTCAATAGAAGAGAAATTACAGCTTTCATAAATCTCACTCAGAGGTCTCATCCTCCTAGGTCTCATCTTCTACAACATTTTAGTCTTCAGCAGGATTTTCCTCTGGAATTGTGATGCTCGGCCTTGTTACCTGCTCTCCCTCCCAATTCCAGACTGCATGCTCATCAAAGACAACATCGCTGCTTGTAATGAGCTTCTTTGTTTCAAAATTATAAATTATGTACCCTTTTGGAAGAGTGCTATAGCCCAGAAAAAAAATTCTCTTCTCTGCTTTCTCCTCTAGCTTGGTTCTTTTTTGAGATGGTGCATGAATGCAACACACACAACCAAAGACTTTTAGATATCCTGTTGAAGGTTGTCTACCACTCCAAGTTTCAATTGGAGTTTGATTAGGCACAGCTTTGGTAGGACACTTGTTCAGCAAGTACACTACAATGTTAACTACTTCTGCCCAGAACATCTTTGGCAGGTTCTTCTCATGAAGCATGGATCTTGCCATCTCCATAATAGTTCTGTTCTTCCTCTTAGAAACTCCATTATGCTATGGAGTATTAGCCACTGTCAACTGACGTTCAACTCCTTCTTCTTCACAGAATTTATCAAAGTGATGGGAGTTGTACTCAGTCCCTCTATCACTTCGAAGAGTTTTTAGCTTGTGACCACTCTGAGTTTCTACAAACTGCTTGAGCTTCGTGAAAAAACAAAAAACTTCAGATTTTTCTTTCAATAAATACACCCATATCATTTGGTATAATCATCTATAAATAGCATGAAATACCTATTTCCATTTTGAAAGGGTGTCCTCATAGGACCACACACATTAGTATGCACAAGCTAAAGAGGTTTTGTGGCTCTCCATGCATTGCCACAGGGAAAAGATTGTCTATGTTGTTTGCCTAGCATACATCCTTCACAAATAACATTCTTAGCTTCTACTAGAGGTAAGTCACTAATCATACCTTTCTGATGAAGAAACCTCAAGGCATTGTAGTTGTAATGCCCAAATCTTTGATGCCAAAGTGTTGAATCATCAACTATAGCCGCCATAACTTTAGGACAGAGCCAAACAATGGGAAAGTTTTTGCTTCCTCCCATATTTACCTCATTAATCTCCACATCATGTCTTTCATCAAAGATTCTACACAAATTTTCCTTAAAGTGCAAAGAATACCCATGGTGCATCATCTGACCAACACTTAACAGATTTTGGTCTAAAGAAGGAACTAGAAGAACATCTTTAATGAATCTATTACCTTTCTTTGTCTGAGCAGCCACTGTGCCTTTGCCTTTGGACTTCACCAGATCACCATTCCCCATCTTAACCTTAGTCTTGACAGAAAGATCTAGGTCAATGAAGATGCTCTCCTTAACTGTCATATGATTGCTACAACCACTATCAATGAACCATGTATCATTAGCTTCTTCTACTGTAGCTTGGCAAGTAAAGAACAAATGCTCATGATCTTCTTCAGAATAGTTAGCCTGATGCTCTTTTTCCTAATATTGACAATCTTTTTCTTTATGACCAAACTTCTTATAGTTTGTACATAAGGGCTTCCCCTTGTGAAAATAATTTTTCTCCAAATGATTGGTCTTTTTGCAAATACCGCAAGGTGGATATTCATCATTTTTAGCCTTCCATTTGTCTCTTTTTTGAGAAGTTTCACCCTTGAACTGGCCTTTATTCTTCTTTTTGTAGTCATCTGATTTTGGATTCTTCAGGTTGACTTTGGATTGGAAGGTATTCTCCAGAGACTCTCCACTCCTTCTGCTCAATCTCTACTCATGTGCCTGCAAAGATCCCATAAGTTTTGTAATGGTTAAAATAGACAAATCCTTGGATTCTTCAATGGTTGCCACTACGTGGTCATATTTTTCAGTGAGGCTAATCAAGAATTTCTGAACAATCCTTTGCTCAGCAATATCTTCTCCACATACTCTCATCTGATTCACAAGCTCAATCACTCTAGTGCTATACTCTGTAGCATTCCCAAAGTCCTTCATCTTGAGATTCTTCATTTCTCTTCTCAAGCTTTGAAGTTTAATGGTCTTGATCATTGAATTCCCTTGGAATTCCTACTGCAAAATCTCCCACGCCTGCTTGGATGATGTGGCTCTTATCAACCTAGGAAAAATGGCATCACTCACTGCTTGTTGAAGCACAAACAACGCCTTTGCATCCTTTTGTTTCTCATTTTTCTCAAAAATTGCATTAGAACTTTCTTCTGCAGAAGTTGGCACCCCTTTTTCTATCACATCCCAAAGGTCTTGTGATAGAAAATAGTCTTCATTTTGATACTCTAGTAATCATAGTTCTCACCACCAAAGATAGGAATAGGTTGAGAAGTTCCAAGACCTGCCATGGTGTTTACCAGCTACTACTCGCTTGAGTTGCTAACGCCCTGGTAAGATCCTGCACAGGTCCCAAGATCGGAACTTGGCTCTAATACCACTTGTTGGAAATAAAGTGAATATTTTGAACAAGAACAATAAGAGAATTACTTGGATAATTTGGAGTATGTATCTCCTTTTTTTTTTTTTTTTTTAAATTCTTCATCTTAACTTTTCACAAGTACATGACCTTGTTATTTATACTAATCTCTTAGACTATTTTTAGATAATGCAAATTACTAAGCACTTTTTTGGTATGTACACATACATGGTACCTAGCCTCCTTGGTACGTACAAATACAAGGTACCTAGCCTCCTTGATACTCACCCATACATGTATTTAGTAACTCAAGAACACATAATAATCCTGGGGAAATACATTAACTTTAATACGGTATAATCAATTAGAGTCACCACACCTACAATGATGATGAGACAAACAGTGAAATAACTGTAAAAATATAGGAATCAAGCAATCACACATGACACACAGAATTTAATGTGATTCAGCAACGTGCCTACATCCACAAAAGCCGTAGGAGATTTTATTTCAAAGGAGATTACAATCATACAATAAGTTACAAGAGCACACACTACTCACATAATCTTAACTCTCACTCTCACTCTCTCTTTAGGGCTTTTTCTCTGTCACAATATGCTTTCACACTTTGCCTCTCTTGGTTCTCTCTAAAACTGCTGAAATTCATCCATCTAAAGGTCAAAACATTACATATATATAGCAAATGGCGCTAAAAACCCTAAAAGGCAAAATCTGGGTTCTTCGCTTAAGTTGTGTCGAGCGCGCCTCGAGAGAACATCCAATTGATCATTGGCTTGAGCGGTATGTATAGCGCTGCTCGAGCGAACACTTGGGTTTATACTTCGCTCGAGCCCACTGTCGCGTGAGCCTTAAGTGAACAATCTGTCTAACCTTCATTTGAACCCACTGTCGAGCAAACCTCGAGTGAGCGAACTCACGGGTTGAGTTTCGCCCGAGCCCAGGTTGAGCGACAGTCGAGTGAACTCTTTGTTTGTGCATTTTTTGCTCACAAACCAAGCTCCACATGCAACCCAACATAACTGTTATGCCAAAGGCTAGCATCATTTGAGAAATAATACTTTTGGCAGTCTACCTAGCCTTTTGAAGTAGCCTGTAATCTCCAAGATTGTTAAACCCTAAACAAGGCACATTGTGTGGCTACGTGTTGTGTTTATTAAACATAACTTCATCAAGATTAAGGCGAGTTGGAGCAATAGTTCTCTATTTTCAAAGCATGAAAGTTCTCCTTAAAGTTTTTGTGTTGTTCAAGGAAGGACATGTGACAAGTACTATAGAAAAAGGTTCCCATCTATAACAAATTACCTGCATATTTGATTGTGGATATTTATACAGGAGAAAAACTTTAGGACGCTTATAAAGTCTTTTTTCATACGAATTTGGCCAGGATAAAAGAAAAGAATGCAATTTAAAAGAAGAGAGATCATGGGTGTCTTCGTTTATCCCATAGATGAACATACAGGTACATTAGCAACAAAGAACCATAAAAAATTAGCAGCAAACTATAGAGAAATTAGCAGCAAAGCATGTGGGAGAGCCATAAGCTCAAACCAATTGAAAGCAAGCTCAATAGCTAATACGTAACAGGTTAATTTGAGGAATGCCGAATCTCATTCACCATCTTAATTTTAATTAGTTTACACGTGAAACTATTGAATCTATGTCATTAGTAAGTCAAACAAAAGTTATATGATAAGACTTTATTGCGAAAATATGAAAATTCAAAATATGAAATACATAAGTTAGAAATCAAGAATTTTACAAATGATTTAAGAATTAGGAAATTAATTTTACATTTTCCGCATTAAAAGAGAAAATTCATATGATAAGATATTCCACCACAAAATAGTGTAGCTTAACACAATTCGCCACAAAGAAAATGGTGGATACTTCCACTAGATGAGATGTAATAAATGGGCACCCATAGTGGACATCTCTTGCCCTTTTCTTAGGGGTTATGAAGTAATAGCCACTTCATGAGCCTTGATGGTTGACCCTTATTAGCCAGCTTGGGGTTACATTTAGATGAGTTATTTACATAACCCCTCCCCCATTTGGATGATACATTAGTAGCACAAAATAGAAAATATCTCTCTCAAAAGAGTTCTCTCTAGTCCCGACATTTAGTCTGTAGAATATGTAAGTGTGACTCTCATATATTATTGTGTAATACACTCCATCATTGTCGGGAGGATTTTGGATGACGAAAAATCTATGATTTGCCAACGAGATAGTATCGCTTCCGCTATATATTCTAATATAGTATTTCTAGCATTAGTATCAGAGCCAAATCGGTTGTTCCCAACTTATATTTTGCTGCTCGTGCTGTGATTTCTTTACGAAATAATTTTCTACGTGCTCTACAGCTCGTGGCAGCAAGACATCTTTAATGCAACCACAAGATCGCTGCACAAGCAGCGGTTGTGGCCACATGCAAAGCTGTGCGGGGACCTTTGTACTCGAAGATGTTGCACACATGGTGCAATGCTCGCCTTAGTGATGCCCTTTGCATTTTTGGAGTTGCGGTGACACGTGATGCCACCTGACGAGGCCGCTTCTCTCAAACTAAGGTAGTGGTGCACCACTAGCACTACTGCGCAAGGAGTTACATGCACTGTAGATGATGTGCGCAGTGCATCGCGCACCCAACACTGCAGTGTTAGCACACCAGTTGGGTGTTGCTCGCACCAACTGGGTCATTGCCCATGGCGCAGCCTGCACGACGCATCTCATGCAGATGCCTGTGTAACACTGCCAAGGGTGCAATGCTAACTACCAGGGAGAGGCGGTGACAACGTGGATCAGCATAACATTAGCTGGGTGCATCGTCTAGTGCATCGCACTGCAATTGTATGCAGTGTAGCCCATGGCGCTTTACTACCTAGGGTGATGCAACCATTGAGAACCAGTGGCCATTCAAGTACCATCGTGCCAAGATGGAGGCGGCAGCAGGCGGTTACAAGAAGTTGTAGCTACTAAGTTTTTGTCGTTTCATGTAGGGGTGCTACCCGTATTATGTAGGGCGGGGGCACCCCCTCCTCGCCCCCTGCCCCGCACCATGTGGGTGGGAGGGTTTCATATCCCACCCTTGGGAGGTGAGGGCGGGGCCCCCTACCTCACTACCGGGGGGGGGGGGGTTGAAACCGCACCCCGCCTTGCCCCGACCCCCACTCAACCCATTGTCTAAAATTTTTTTTAGTCTAAAAATATTTTTTAAACCCATATTATAATATAATTTAAAGTATAAATTGAAATTTATACATTTTAAAAAAAAATATAAACTGATTAGAGTTTTATTTTGGATTGACTTGGCCTCTTGGGCCAACCATTATATACGAGGCCGAGGCCAAGGCAATACAATAGTGATAGTTAAGTAATGTGAGACTTAATGTTTGAAGTTGAATTCAAGTTTTTAACAAATTGTATATATCTATATACAATATATTTATATAAATTATTTATATAAATATTAAAAATTATAATTTTTTATATTAAAAATGGGAGGAGTGCGGAGCGAGGGGCGGATTGACCCCGATTCGCCCCTGCCCCCACATGGGCGGTGTGGGGTAGCTTGCTCGCCCATCCGGGGGCGGGGCCCCGCTGCCTACCCCTAGTTACATGAATAGTAATTGATGCGTGGGGAAAAAGAACAATGCATGCTTTTGTTTGTTTTTTGATGAATTTGTTTTGTGGGCTGCAAAATAGGTTGGGTTATTTTTTAATTTTATTGTGCCCAGTATGTGTTCTTGTTTTGAAAAAAAAAGGGTAGGCCGAATTGCTTTGGGCCTAGGTAAAACTGAACTGTGGCCATTGGGCACCAAGGAACAGCCTGAGGGCCTTGTGGCTTGGTTTAGTGGGAGCAAGGCTACAACATTAGGTACAAAATGGGCTTGAGCCCAATACAATGAGTATGCCTGGTTTGTTTTTTAGGAAAAACAAAATGCTTGGATGGGGTTTTTGAACCAAAAACCCTCACGCACAAGGATAATGAGCTCAACCATTGGGTTGAAGCTCATTGTTTGCAGCTTGTTGAATTGTGTATGTTTTAAATTATTCAGCAAATACTTATGCCACACACACACACATATATATATATATATATATATATATATATATATATATATATATATATATTGAAATATTTTTTTAGCAAGATTTTATAATATTTTATTGGTTACTAAATACATGCATGCCATGATATTATGAAGATCATTTTTTCACATTTATTAGGCATTTTATAAATTGCCTAGATTGTTATTTTTTGTGAATAATCAATATTTAGATGAAATGTGACTATTTTTGTGCATGTATTGTGATTACGTGTAGTTGTGTGAGCTTATTTTGTCACTAATACTTGCTAGACTAATTTTTTGAATTCATCTTCAAATTTTTAGAATGTGATAAAATAAAGGATTAAGTAGCTTGAGTATGAATAGTCGATGCTTATGACTGGATCAAATGAATTTCTTTAATCTGATAAGAAATTATTTTAGTATGTGATTGAGTCGATAGATTGCTTATCCTAGTGGGAGTATAGTTGAGATTGATTTGGAATTAATCTCCTGTATGATATAAATTTGTGCAAAAATTAAGTTAGAAATTAATAATTAGGCATTGTGGCGCAAGAGATGATTAGGAAGAATAACGTATTTTTCGATCTTGCAATGTGCGTTAATTATTTTTGTTCTGACATAGATTTGCGTGGTAAATTTCATAGATGTGTATGCAATAAAATGTGCATAGGTTAGTAACTTTGAGATAATCGAATAAAAAGTCTGGAGATTGTGTATGCGAGTTAATTGTTGAAGTAATATCCTCCATGAGTAATAATTGGAAACAAATGAAAATTATTATGAGTGTCAGATAGTCTTTGACCATCATTATTGTAAAAATATTTGAAAAGTCTAGTGTAAAATTAAAAGTGCGCGTATGAAGCAGGCACTACAATTTTCATAGTAGTTGAAATGATTGACTAACACATAAAGCTAAACCACTATTTTGCCTTTGAAGATCTTGTGAGTAATTACAGAAATTGCGCATTGTTTTTGTAACACAAAGAGTAATTGCTCCTATATATGAGATTAAACATGATAATATTGAAGCAACTTAGATTAACTCACAGATATGCACACTCTCTAAAACTTGCTAGTATGTCTAGCAAGTAAGGACATTAAAATCTGAATGTGTAGGAGTATGTCTAGGACATTCTTTTTTAAAAATTTAATAGTGCACCTCTTTGTAGTATTAGCACTGGTAATTTTGCTCAAGTTTTTTCTTTGGCAAGAACAAATAGGTTGCAGGTATATAAACTTTTGAGTACCCCTTGAGAATAATGTAATACCAAAAACCTTGGAGGTTTGCATGGTAATTGTGACAAAAGTCTGAATACTCAGGTACGACTTAATTAAGCCTAAAAATCTTGCTCATGGTTGTACTTATGCAAGATAGGTTTTTGACTAAGATAATTTCTAGCAAAATTTTCTTTTCTCTCCTATAGTGGATTTGAGAATTCGGAACATATGAAGTAAGCGATAAATAAAGATATCGCTAGTTAGCTACTAAAACGTCAAAGACTCCATTTATTGCACAATGAGATTTTTTTTTGCACTTTTAACGCGATATTGGCGAAATCTATACGTAATTTGATTTAAGACCCAATGTATACAGTGATGTTAGTGAGAATTCCTAAATGTCTAGGAGTTAGATGGCCACTCATTGACTCAGTGATATTATTTCTCGAGTAGAGAAATGATATACTAAGGTGTCATTTGGATTTAAAGATGAGTTGAGATGATTTGTGAATAGTAGAATAAAATATTTTTAGAATATTATTTTTTAATATTATTATTATTTTAAGATTTGAAAAAGTTGAATTGTTTATTATATTTTGTATAAAAATTTGAAAAAGTTGTAATGATGAGATGAAAAAGTTGAATTGATTATTATATTTTATATAGAAATTTGGGAAAGTTATTTTGGGATTTGAAAAAAAAATTATTATATTTTGTGTAGGAATTTAAAAAAGTTGTAATGATGAAAATGAGATAAGATGAGTTGAGATGGGTTGAGGAGACTTATGAATTTAAACGAGGCTTAAAATGTGTCATAGAGGCACAGGATGATGGGTGTGAAGTTTGAGAAATTAAAATTGTTCTTGCTAATGAGGTCCCTCTCTTTTATTTAGTAGAGTCAAAAGGAAAAGACAATATGAGCATTTTCTATGTGAAAGTTCCTATACATGCACACTAAGGACATTAAAAAAAAAAATTGTCTCATCATATGGATGCTATTCCACATTTTTTTTATTTTAAAAATATATATATTTTTAGATAAAATATTTTCTTAATCGCAATTGTTTGAGCTATATGATGAGAGCAATTTATCTCGCAGTTTTATACCTTGATGAGAATGGAATTATAAGTGAATTATAGTGCAAAGTAGTTGTTACATCACACTTAGGTTGATATAATATAGGGTTGCGGCCTTAATTATGGCTTGTCGTCCTTAGATCGAGTTCATTCACCTTTAAATTAGGTTGACTGATTATTTTGTATATACGTGAATTCAATTAACATGAAAATATGGAGGATCTAAACTTGAATATTTTTGGTTGAGTCAAGAAAATTATTTGTATTTTCAACTAGGGTGGTGTATTGTAGATTTTTTTATCACTTATTTTGGAAAGAATGTTTTATTCCACATTACCTTAGCCTTAATATTTTCAATTTTTTTTATTTTTTATTTTTTATAAAAGGTCGCCTAAAATAATGGGAGTTATTCAACAACTAATGTGAGTATACTTTTGAGTGATGGTGTACCACTAGTGATAGTGACTCCCAAAAATTTATAGAATATAAAGATCCTAATAAATAGTGTGATAGCTATATATTAGTAATCTCTCGTCGTTTAGAAACTAGAAAAAAATATTTATAATATGGCTCCGTTAAAAGTACTGAATTCACATAGATTCTTTTCATTTATATGATCTAATCTGGGGTTGTTAATTTGATTGACAAAGGAAAAGTAGAGTTGACAGAGGTATATATTCATCTCTTGGCACTAATTGAGTTGCATTTAGATAACTATTGATTGTACATTTATTGAAAATTTTCTTGAAAGAGTCAAATAGTTTATTTTTACAGGAGAATTAGATGGTTAGCTTTTTATGATGTTTAGTTGCACAATACTGTAAGTGCATGATTGTTGCTTGTACTGTTTTAGTACAAAAAGTAAATGAATGTTGCTAGTACTGTTTACATGCAACCTAAACGAACCATCTATTCAAAGATACCCAATATACCTAGTCATTTTTATTAACGACCTATTAAATAAAATGAGATTCTTTGAATGCTATTGGCAATCTTAGAAAAATGTTCTTCTAAGAGAGATGATGATCAGGTTGTCTTAGGTAATTAATTATTGCCTAATGAGTGGTTTTCCATATTAAGAGATAGTGTGCATGAGTTTATGAAAAGTAGCTCAGACTTCTTGTCTTGTGAGACTGTTTATAAGAAAAGCAGTTTCTAGAAACTCTTGTTCAAAATTCATATGCAATTAATGAGATAAAAAATACCAAAGAATCTAGTTTTGCCTATACAATTTGGTGTTTCCATTGTGGCTTGCTTATGGGAGTTAGAGATTAAGATTTTGTTAGAGGGTAGATATGGAATACTTGATAAAGTGAGTTTGTGATGCGATTTAGACAAGTCATTAAAGGAATGCTTGGAGAATATGTTTCCAAACATTCCCTAAAAGTAATGGCTAGATTGTTGTGATTATTTGACATCGGATAGAATAGAGATTATTCTAAATGCTAGTTTCAACAGATAATTTACAAGAAATTATGACAAGAGAATCACCCAATAACTCAGATAAAATGGCTATGATATTCAATAGAAAATAATCAATCTCAAAATGACCAAAATCTGCCCTCAAGTCGGGTTAAAATAGTTGTAAATCGAAAATATCATAGTTTTGCAAAAAATAGAAAAATTCTGAAAATCACACAAAAAAAAAATACGCAACTAAAGAAGTAATATGCAAAAAATATAGCTCAAATCGAGTTCAGAATCACTTCCTAAACGATAAATGAAATATTATCATAAAAGACAAAAACTATCTAAAAATGCGGGTTCAGAGGGAAAAACAGTAGTTTTTGACCTCGAAAATGATGCACACTGAGTGAGGTCATTTGAACTGTTCTGATATCCGTAGCCAAAGTTATAGCCAAAATACCGAAACGTGCTCAAAATTGTCCCATATTTGCACTAATATGCCAACTCAAGATATTTTTAGAACCATCAATGTGCAATCTGACAACTCAGCATCATCTGACTTAGATCTTCCTGCATCATTATTTTTGGGGGCAAAGGCCCTTATTGCTTTATGCTTAATAAATAATAAAATTTGGTTATCTTATATATTATTATTAAGTACAAAAGATTCATACAAAATACTAAAGTCACAAATTAAGTTTGTTGAATGATATTTGTGGTCACCCTATATATTCTTAAAAGTCACAGTTGGACCTGCTGACTAGAATTTAAGGTTTATATTGTGAATTTGACCCTTAAGTGAAATTCGCGATGAATCGTTGGCTTCATGGTTGTGCAATGTTTATTTTTTTATTCTTTTAATGAAAGCAGAATCTCTTGGTAGTCGCATGTTTTTGAAAAGTTACTACACATGAGAATACGCATGGAGAGGAATGGTCCTAAAACACCACTTGCGAGTTGTGGTTTGATTATTTTTAGTTGAGCATGTGATTTCTCTCCCTCATTGTATTACTTGTCATGCACATGATATCGATGTGTTCTATGATCATGTGGCGTGATTGGAAGCATTTTTTGACAAGTACACACATTCACCATAAATTTAAGAGTTATGGTGAAAAAAGTATAGCAACAGGCTTAGATTGACTCACTCACACGAGCGATCACCTTTAGCGCTACAAATGAGTAGTAAGCAAAGATGAGACAATGTATCACTCAGTACTTGTTCAATGAGGGATAAGCTGTAAGGCACAAAAGATATGTCGCCTTAGTGTGAGAAGATGAGGTCCATCATATTTACGAGGATCATGCATGGTTATCCACAATCCATGTAACTTGTTTTTGCCAGATGCGAGATCCTCGTTAGCGCTTCGGTTAGAAAGCAAATGAATGGACTCGGGTTAGATGCTGAGATAGCGATTAGACTAAGATCTGTACGATATATTGAGGTTAGATATACGCTTTTTCTTTGGAAATGGAACTCCACCGTAGCATATATTTCATTCTACATGTGCTTTTGTGATCAACAGTAGATGTGAGTGAATGAATCCCTGCTTCCTCGCCGTGTGAGTCCTGGTAGGTCATAATTGATGTCCTGAATTTATTTATGCTTTTGAGAGACTTTTGACTATGTCATGAAGTTGAGATTTTAGTGTCTGCTATTTTGACATGTTATCTATAACTATGAATAATGCAGTCTAAAGAGACATTGCTGAAAAAGCAACTGGATTAAAACTAAATGACATGAAGGCGAATGGAACACTATTTGGTAACACATCAATAATATTGTGTTTGTACTTACTACCGGCAAATTATGTTGCTTCTTGGGAGTTACGACATAGCTGTGAGTACATCACGTTTACAGAGATTGAGCATTGCTCTGTTTCATTTAGACTCGAGAGGGATTAAGGATGCTTAGTCTGATGTGACCAAATGAGTCGGGGCATAACGAGATATTTTTATGGATGTTTCTATATTGGTCTTTCTCTTACTTAAAGAGATTTGGTATAGTGCTCCAATTTTTCTTTTACAAGTGTACTCGATTGTCGCACAACCCATTTGCCATTATGAACAAGATTGAGAATATATTGAGAGATGCAGACCTGGAGTCTTGCCCACTATATGGGTGTGAGAGATGTAATAAAGGGGCACCTTTAGTAGGCACCCCTTGCCCTTCTCTTAGGGGTTATGAAATTAATAACCACTTCATGAGCTGGGATGATTGGCCTTTATTAGCCAGCCGAGAGTTACATTTAGATGGGCTATCACATAGCCCCCCCTTTGGATGAAACACTAGTAGCACAAAACAGAAAATCTCTCTCTCAAAAGAGTTATCTCTAGTCCTTGTATTTAAGTTGTGGAATATGTGGGTGTTGCTTTGGTATTTTACCATGTAGTACACTCCACCATCACTGTGAGGATTTCAGATGAACAACAACAACGACGGAGAATCCGTAGAACTTAGATTGTTCATCAGGACCAGTTTTTTTCCAGCCCGATCCAAAACTAGGGAAACTGAATTCCGATTCTGGGTTTCGGCCTAAAAAATATTTGGGCTAGAACCCAGGTTGCAAAAACCCAGGTACACCCAGTCCAAGTACCGGGTTTTAAACCTGGAACCTGATTTTTTTTCCTCCTCTTCCAGTTTGAATGTTTTGAACTATCATAAATTTAGTTCCCAAGGTCAGTAGAATCAAGCAGTTAAGCCAAGAGTTGGGAGATTTGCGCAAGGATGAAATCCAAAAGTCAAAACTTGAAATGGGAGTTGTGGAGAGCAATGCAGCTAGTCAATGGTTCTTCTAGGATTTCTGGAAATGGGACAAAGGCTGTACTGTGTGTGTGTCACTTTAGAAGTCTGAGAAGACACATTGGATAGATTATTTGGTCGCAAACTGAAATCCTAGAAGATTCAAATATTAAAATTGGAAGAGGAGGAGGAAAACAAAATTGGGTTTCGAGTTGTAAGCTCGGATTCCAGATTTAAAACCCAGATTCATCCTGGTTTTGGCTCGAGTTTGAAACCCAAGTTTCTGTCCGGGTATACTCGGGTTCCCGGGCCGGAACCCAGATGAACAGTCATACGTAGAACAACTGCATTGGATCAATAATTTGCCTACTAGGTAATTTTGCTTCAACTACATACTCTGATATAGTATTTCTAACATGAGTATAAAATGTTACTAACCAACAGGCGAAATCGCCTCTTATCTCAAAAGTTTAAGTTGATGAGAAAAGATAGATTTAATCATTTATATTTGTCTCAACACAACACACAGAAGAGTTTTTATAACATTAATTCTACCGCCAAATTTAAAATGAAACACTATATGACTGAATAGGAAAAACCCAAATTATTCCGGAGGTACAAAGTTTGAAAGAAAATTGGAACTTGACTGACAACCTGGCTTTGCAGACAGAATAATAAGAATTTGACCATCTAGTATTTGGGGCATGCAATTACACTTTATCATTCTTTCTTGTCCATTGCCACTATAATTGAGACCGGAAATTATAGCCTTCTTTTTCGTTACGTTCAGACACGAGCGTCCAAGGTGATTAATAAGGAAGGATTTTGAGGATTTATTTTATGGAAGATTTTTTACTGTCTCCAAGCAAGGCCTAGGTTTTTTCTGAGTGGTGAGCGTGTTCTTGCTCTGTATCTCGGAGGAATTGTCATTGAGTGATGATTACAATAACTTTGCATCCCTTAAAGAGATTGGTAGTGATTTATGTATCTTCATATGCAAAATTATCTCTTTTGAAGAATGATTTTGTATTTGAAGAATGATTCTCACATTGGTTTATGCATATTTGAACTAAATAATAAAATATTATTATTATTTTTTATTTTTTATTTGTTTTCTAAAATTATTTTTTATAAATATTTTACAATTAACATCCACTTTATATTATCAACTTAATACAAATTTTATGTATCAAAATCATTTTAATATAAATTTTACAAAGTTAATTTTAATGTGTATGAGAGAGAAAAAAATAGTAAAATAATATTTGAAGAATGAACAGTACTTCTTTATATTTGAAGAATGACTGTTTATAATTATGTAAAAATATAAAGAAGAAGAAGCCAATACAGACATTTTTAAAAAATATTTTTTAAATTTAAAGATGAAAATAAAGATAAAAAAGTCACTGACAGTGCTATAGTGAATTCCTGTGGATGTTTTCCTCGCTATTTCCTTAGGTGGATTTATTTAGTTTTGCTTTTGCTTTTGCTTTTGCCACAATTAATCCCAGACAAAGTTGGTGGATGCTGGTGGCCGCTAGATGGAATAGTCGTTGAATATTGTACCCAAATCTAAAAGCAGTTACAACGGCCGTTGACATTGGTCAAGACAAGAGGAAATTGATGCGGACAACTAATAAGAACACGTATTCAGCCACCGAAAAATGTAATTCGTTTTCTGCGTACTTTCGGAGTTCCCACTTCTTCCCATATTTGATTTCTCTCAAGAGTCGTCGGACTCTCGGAGTTCCCACTTCTTCCCATATTGGTTTAAATCCACGCATGCATGTTTCCATGCAAATTCCTCAAACTGATCTCCATGCAAAATTAATGTATTCTGGCATGTCGACATGTATTTCAATTGAATATCGCTGGTCATGGATTAAGGAGTTGTGTGCATGCAGATTCTTCAAATCATTCCTAAACAACCACTTTCATGTGATTAATTTATTAAAGGAAAGAAGCTACGTACGAACAACAAACCATTCCTTCAACCATGTTTTTTAGTCTAGTACTTTATTCGTTGCATGGGTTGGCAGCACTCAAACGATATAAACATTCATGAGCAAGCTGCACTGATCATCAAAAGTTATGTTTGAGAATTAATATTTTATAAAACTTTTTTATACTTACTCCAAATCATGTCTTTATACAATAGAAATATTATTCTTTATTATTATTATTATTATTTTTTTTTGTCAATCTCTAATTATATATACCGGTACTTAAAGTGGTGCAAGTCGAAGATTTAAATAAGAAACAGTCACTTAATTAAATTGCATGTGTTATTTTTAAAGTCTTAAAGTGCGCAAGTTTGATATATTATTTTTTTTAAAAAAATAAATTTTAACAAATATGACTATAAATTTAAAAGAATCGAAGAAAAAAAAACTTAAACTGGAGATAAAAGATTTAGGAAAGTATTTCAAATATCATGATCATTCCAAAAAGATGAGTTTTATAAACTAATATGATTATTTGAAGGAAACGAGGAAAAAACTTAAATTAAAGTTTCTAGCTGCGTTTGGATCTTCAACCCAACTCAACTCAACTCAACTCATCATTATAATTTTTTTAAATCCCAATACAAAATATAATAAACAATTCAACTTTTTCAAATTTCAAAACAACTTTAATATTAAAAAATAATATTCAAATAATATTTTATCATCTCAACTCAACTCAACTCAACTCAACTCAACATCCAAACTCACCAGTCTAATATATAAGTAAATATTAATTATTGTGAAACCATGTACTTAATATATAAAATATCAATTACAGATAAGCTATCAAAATGAATTTGGATGCGTCGCCGCGTTAAAAAAAAAGGCTTGCATTGCAAGAAACAGGCAGATCATTAAAGAAACTTCGCGGATGTTCCAGAGTCGATATTGGCTTACTATTTATACACCCTTGATATCCAGGATCACATGTCCGATCTGCTCCAAAAAATCGTGATCTCAACGGTTAGGTTTGACATATTTTATCGTCTCTCTAATTGCAATCTTTCAATTCATTGATCTCCTTCAATTTACATGCACCAGTACCTTTGGTGTCATCTGCGTGCTTCCTTTACTTTCTTCTTCTGCTTTCCAAAATAATGTCTAGCTTTTCATTAGCAAGCTTGGAACCACTTCAGTCTTTATTCCATGCACGTACCACCCTTAGCAAACCCATCAACAGATGGCGCACGGCTTTTGTGACCATCTATTGTTCTAGAGCCTTGCTATCATTTTACAAAAATTCTCTACCCCACAAGAAAAATACAGAGATTTCGCGCCATTCTTCTTTCTTCGTTGTGGACCTCAAACTGGACAACAATTTCAAAATTGATAAAACAACTCTCAATGAGCTTGTCAAAGAGAAAAATGTTGAAGGCCTAAAAAATATTGGAGGAATTCGAGGAATAGCATCTAGTCTTGAAAGTAATGTTGAATTCGGGATTCGTGCTGATGTTGAGGACATTGTTCGCCGACATAAGGCTTTTGGGTCAAACACATACAAAAGACCACCTACAAAGAGCTTCTTCCATTTCGTAGTGGAAGCCTTCAAGGATCTTACCATTTTCATCCTCTTAGGTTGTGCTTCACTTTCCCTTGCATTTGGTATAAAACAGCATGCAATAAAAGAAGGATGGTACGATGGAGGAAGCATATTCGTTGCTATATTTCTTGTCATTGCAGTTTCTGCCATTAGTAACTTCAAGCAAAATAGACAATTTGACAAGTTATCGAAGTCAGCAACAATATCCAAGTTGATGTTGTGAGAGCAGGGCGACGTCAACAGATTTCAGTGTTTGAAATTGTTGTCGGAGATGTTGTTTGCTTAAAGAATGGAGATCAAGTTCCTGCAGACGGGCTATTCTTAGATGGGCACTCATTGCTAGTGGACGAATCCAGCATGACAGGAGAGAGTGACTATGTTGAGGTAAATTGCAGTCACCCGTTCTTGGTTTCCGGTACAAAGGTTGCTGACGGCTATGCCCGAATGCTTGTCACTTCTGTTGGCATGAACACGACATGGGGTGACATCAACGAACAGACACCTTTACAAGCTCGACTCAACAAGCTAACTACATCAATAGGTAAGGTTGGATTGGCAGTTGCTTTCCTAGTTCTCGTAGTCTTGTTGGTTCGATTCTTCACCGGAAATACAGAAGACGGGAATGGAAATAGGGAGTTCAATGAAGCAAGACCAAGGACGATCACATCGTGAATACTGTAGTGGAGATTGTAGCTGCAGCAGTTACTATAATTGTGGTTGCTATTCCAGAAGGTTTGCCCCTGGCTGTCACACTAACACTTGCTTATTCCATGAAGAGAATGATGGCCGATCAAGCAATGGTGCGGAAGCTCTCTGCATGTGAGACAATGGGCTCTGCCACCACCATTTGCACTGACAAAACAGGCACTCTCACGCTGAACCAAATGAAGGTGAAGAAATTTTGGTTAGGGGAAGAATCTTTTGCAACAGATGCTCACTCATCAATTGCTCCTGTATTCTTGACTTGGTCCATGAAGGAGTTGCTCTAAACACAACCGGTAGCGTTTACAGGCCGCCTTTAGGATCTGAAATCGAGTTCTCAGGTAGTCCCACTGAAAAAGCAATTCTTTATTGGTCTGTTCTGGAGTTGAACATGGAAATGGAGAAAATGATGGAGAGTTGCACGATTCTTTTCGTCGAATCATTCAATTCCCAGAAGAAAAGAAGTGGGGTCTTGATGAGGAGAAAGGTAGACAACACACCCATATACACTGGAAAGGAGCTGCGGAGATGATACTGAAGATGTGTTCAAGTTACTATGATGCCTCTGGAAATATCAAGACATGGATGATGGTAAGATGCTGAAATTTGAGCAAATTATTCAAGGTATGGCAGCTAGCAGCCTCCGGTGCATTGCTTTTGCTCATAAGCAAATTTCAGAAGAAGACAACGAAGATGCCGAAGAACATAAAAAGCTAAAAGAAGATGGTTTGACCCTTCTAGGACTGGTGGGACTTAAGGACCCATGCCGTCCAGGGGCGAAGAAAGCTGTGGAAGATTGCCAAAATGCTGGTGTGAACATCAAAATGATCACGGGAGACAATGTTTTCACGGCAAAAGCTATAGCCGCGGAATGTGGGATTCTAAGGCCTGGAAGAGGACATGTTCATCGGAGCAGTAGTAGAGGGCGTGGAATTCAGAAATTACACACCAGAGGAGAGGCTGGAGAAAGTCGAAAAAATTTGTGTGATGGCAAGATCCTTTCCTTTGGACAAACTTTTGATGGTAGAATGCTTGAAACAAAAAGGCCATGTGGTTGCAGTTACTGGAGATGGAACAAATGATGCACCAGCATTAAAAGAAGCAAATATAGGACTTTCAATGGGGATCCAAGGCACTGTGGTTGCCAAGGAAAGCTCAGACATTGTCATTCTAGATGATAATTTTGCTTCTGTGGCCATAGTTCTCAAGTGGGGAAGGTGTGTCTATAACAACATCCAGAAGTTCATCCAATTCCAACTCACTGTAAACGTTGCTGCTCTTGTTATCAACTTTGTAATAGCAGTTTCTGCTCGGTGAAGTCCCATTAACAGCAGTGCAATTATTGTGGGTGAATTTGATTATGGACACGTTGGGTGCCCTAGCTCTTGCAACAGAGAACGCCCACCAAGGAGTTGATGGGGAAACCACCTGTGGGCTTGAATGAGCCACTTATTACCAACATTATGTGGAGAAACTTGTTGGCCCAAGCTTTATATCAGATAGTCATCATCTTGACCTTGCAATTCAGAGGAGAATCAATCTTTGGGGTGACTGAGAAGGTAAATGACACCTTGATTTTTAATACTTTTGTTCTTTGCCAAGTCTTCAATGAATTCAATGCAAGAAAGCTCGAGAAGAAGAATGTTTTCGAGGGGATACACGGAACAGGTTGTTCTTGGGGATCATTGCGGTAACCATAGTCCTTCAGGTGGTCATGGTGGAGTTTTTAAAGAAATTTGCAGACACAGAAAGGTTGAATTGGGTGCAATGGGTTGCATGCATTGGAGTTGCAGCAATTTCTTGGCCCATCGGTTGGATTGTCAAGTGGATACCTGTTCCAGAGAGACCATTTTTCAGCTACCTAAAGATGAAAAAGAAACAAGGACTTTCACTCAAATTTTCCTGTCTTTTTTAAGACAAGCCCATAGCTAAACCTTGTTTTCTCTTGTAAGACGCATTTGCTTTATCTGTTTATTTACTTTATATGCATGCAAATTCTTTGTCCTTGTTTTCTTGCAGGTTTATAGATTGGTTTTATATATATTTTGTCAAGTATTTTCCTTTTGGGTATATTGTAGTCTGGCTGGGAGTCTAAGATATTTTTTGATACCTAGGTTTGGAACTATTTGAATGATTGTATTCCCCAGGTATCTATAGATGTAACTATGATTTTCCTATGTTATAAGTGAGAGTTATTAATAAAATTAGGATACCGTTCTCTTTTTAAAATAATAATAATAAAAAAAAAATCCCATAGCTGAACCCACTTCTGCAGTAGAATTTGTAGTGTATCTATGATTATACTTTTAGTACTCTATTTGTACACTGTTTTATATGTAAGTAGTGATTCCATTCATTTGATGAAAAATAACTACTGATTTCATTTTTTCTTTATCATACATCGAGGGTTGTTTCAATAATGTCTTTTGGAAATATGTCTGAATTCGACTATAAATGGCAAATCTAGGACGGGAAAGTACCAAAAACACCATTTATAAAGGGCAAGTACGAAAAATAAGATACTTGGAAAGACTACCAACAATTAATTGTTGTGCTCAAAACTTAGTTGAAATCAAGACCCATCACTAAATCCTCTATCGCATAATATTCATGAACTTATAGTTATAACGGAGGATTTTATTAATACCAAAAATATGAAAATCCAAGAGATGAAATACTTAAAACAGAAAATATAAAGAACTTATAAATACAAACACGTGAGAATCCAGAAATTGATTTTACATTAGTTATACCGTTAAGTTAAAAAGTGTAACAATTATATATACTGACTCGTGAGCCGGTAAAAACCAAATGATCCTTACAACCTATTATCACAATTTATATACAACATTAAATATAATAATATTTTTATTATATTTAAGTCCATCAAATAAAAAATATAAGACCAAATAAAATTTAAAATAATATTATTTTATTACATAATTGTAAACAAGTTATCATAGAATAATAATTCTATCATTTCTCAAACTAAATTCCTATTGACGCGTGCAATTAGTTGAAAGAAAATTATAAAACGACGACCTTGCGGGCTTTGCACACAAAGAGCTACTAACTCTTGTGTAACACCCCCTTCCTTAGGATTAGGGATGTCACATGTTTACATAAAAAAAAAAAAAGAGATAGGCAAGAGATTTCATAATTTAATAAATCAAACTAAACAAATAATTTAATAAAGCCTGGAACTAAATCGAACTACTCCGGTTTACTAATCTTGGACTGCATGCTTGTACTGATCATCTTCACCTGAGTGGTTAAAAAAATGAAATAAAATTAAAATGAGTTGAAAACTCAGTAAGAAACCCATCACAATGTAAACAAAATGAACATAGGATTTTTCATAAAACATTCCATGCTGAGAATTTAAATTCATGATCATTCATACATATGCTCATGCCATACATGACTTATCTTAAATTATCTCACTTATCATACTTATCTTACTGACCAACACACTCAACTATATAGAGAGGTTGTGCACCGGCCCCACATCATATGGTCACAAGGGGAACCGCTAATAATATTATAGCATATTATGATAAACCACGCTTAGATCTGTGGGTTGTATGTCGACCCATAGAATCGCATTAGTACTATGCATTTAAATGACCATCTTATAAAACTTATTTTATCTTACACTTAATCATAAAAAAAGCTTTCGTAGCTTGATCATAAAAAACTTACGTGTCTTTATGCAACGTGAGTTGCATGACATGCATAATACATACATAATTATAAAATGCTGAATTAAACGTGATGCAATACTTAACATAATTGTAAAGGACGTGTTCCACCATCTGTCGTAATCATTAACTCGCAAATCGTTAAGTGGGCGGCATAGTGCACTTGTGACATCTCTGATACTTAAGTCAGTAATGAGTGAGAGATAATAATTCAAGAATGCTAAATTTGATGGATCGAAAGTTACCTCTTGCCCCTATATATAGGCATGGAGAATATTGGATGAATACTATAAACTGATTAACTTTATACAATGCTCAAACATTAGAAAGCTTATTCCTTATGTATCAAAGTTATCTAATCACCACGTTATCCATATTTATAATGCGAGGTTTATCCCTCCCTAATAACCAGGGCAGCTAGAGTCTTCGTTAAGTTAAATGACTCCTTTTAGTAGCTATCTTTTACGAATGATGGGTCTCGGGCCCCTAGTTTGGGTCAGACCAGTACTCCTTCTCATTTTTCTCTGTATACTTCCCAATTTTTTCTTTACGCTTTTTAGACCCCACTATCTCGACTTCTTTATCTGCAACTCTAACCTTCCTCGTTTCTTCCTTTCCCTCTGCTTCTTTGTCATCCTCATGGCCCAACAAAACACATCCCAAACCCCTGTTATCCCAAAGACTTCTTCTGCTAAAGATGTTCCATACTTCAAAGGTTTTGGGTGGCGCTCCACCCTCACTGCCAGAGACCCTATGAATCTACACAATACCTTCGGGATCCCAAATTCAATACTTCTGAAACTCCCTCTCCGTGGCTACATTGATGAAGAAGGGTTCGTCAAAAAGGTTGCTCTTCTCTCCTTCTGTGCCTCTTGTCTTGGTGGTTCGGTGTAGCTTTCTTGTCTCCCAAACTGCCTTTGCGTTCCACCTTCGATTCCCTTTTCCTTGGCTCTACAAGAGCTTGTAATGTATATTTGACATTAACGAAGTCACCCTCCCTATCCATGAACTCTCTCAGCGTAAAAGGTGTATTTCTAGCCAATTCAGTCATGAATGGGCTGCGTGGCTAGATCCTGCCTAACAAGGCGACTATAGTGATCTTCTTGTCTTGGTCATCTATCATCAACCTTTCTTTATTAAAGTGGGTGAGGTATGTCTTTAGGCTCTCCTCTTCCCTCTATTTGATGGTCAGGAGGTACGCCGCTGGGTGCCTACCCCTCCTGCTAGGCCTAAATTATGTTAAGAATTGTCTAGCTAGCTCTTCAAAGCTACCAATACCGGAGTGTTCCAAACCATCCTCTCGCAATTCCCCTTAGAGTTATGGAAAAAGATCGGCAATCAATTTCTCCTAAGAAACCATGGAGTGTGATATAGGGGTGCTACCTACATGGTGCGGGGCGGGGTGGACCCACCCACGCACCTTGTCCCGCACCATGTGAGGGGGAGGGTTTTCAACCCCACCCCAGTACCGGGGGGTGGGGTTGAAACCACATGTCACCCCGCACCTCGCTTAACCTAATGACCCATTGGATCTATACATTTTTTGAGAATAAAATTTTTTTTAGACCCAAATTATAATATAATTTAAATTATAAATTAAAATTTATATATTCAAAAAGAATATAAACTCATTAGAGTTGTATTTTGCCTTGGCCTTGGCCTAGGAGGCCAAGGTAATCCATTAACTTGAATTCAACTTCAAGTTTCACCATCTCCTCGTACTTGTCGGTGAGGCTGCATAGCTCGTCATGCAACTTCTTCTTTTCCACATCATCCACGTTCACTCCCCAATTGCTATGTGCTTCTCCTTCTCCCTGTTCCCTATGGCCGGTGTGGTAGCATCACCGAGCTCAATGTTGCGGTGCTTGAGTTCTTTGTTCTCTTTCCTTAAGTTTTTCATGGCATCTAACACCATCTTCAGCTTTTCTTCAGTTGTTGCTAATCATGTTTCCATGTCTGCAGGCGTCGCTTCCAATTCACGAGTTGCTTGAGAATGTGTCTCGGTCGGCATGAGAGAACCATGTTGAAGTCCAATGACAAAATGAAATCATATATTACAAAATCCCACAGACAGCACTACTGTAAAGGATGTGTCCCACCACCGGTTGTGATCATTAACCTGCAAATTGTTAAGTGGGCAGCGTGGTGCGCCTGTGACACATTCGATGTTTAAGTTAGCAATGAGTGAGAGATAATAATTGAGAAGATCATAGTGTTTAGGGACTTGACCGGGGTCCCTAATATTAATTGGTGCTTTCATTGAGAGCTTTCGTAAGGAGCTATTTTGCTTGGTGCTCTTGAGAAGCCCTAACATTATTTGGTGCTTTTGTCAAGAGATTTCATTGAAAATGAGTTTTTCTTGATGTTCTTAAGAAGTTCTCACTTCTTCCCGAGGTAAACAACGCGATTACTCAACTTGTGATTGGATTGGGGAATCCCTCTTAGATTCCAAATTATTTTTGTTATTGTGTTGAGAAATTGAAGTTTGGGGGTTGAGGTAGAGGACAGAGTAGTGAGACTCGTCGGGATCGACCGCCCTAAAAAGTGGGAGATCCAAGGTTGGATATTCTTGTTGCATGAGGGGTTGATCACCCTAAAAAGTGAGAGACCCAAGGTTGGACTATTGAAGCTTGATCCATTGTCCAAGAACTCAAAAGTTGCTGTCCAAAATTGTTTTGCCTTAGAGGAGGCAAGTAAAGACTATGTGGGTTTGAATTTGTCAAATATGATCCTTGAGGGTAAGGATATACTTAAAGGAAGGGGGATTGTTGGGATCCCATCAAAAATCGCCCTAAGACAAAGTCCTAGGCATGCATGGACAACAAAGATCGGGTCACTTCCAGGATCAAGACTAGCCAAGGCCAACCAAGGGCCAAGACATATTACGGGCCACATTGGCCATGCAAGACCATATCATTTATTTATTTTTATTTATTTTATTTAATTATATTTTAAGGGACCTATTGGGGGTTTCCACTTTGTAATCTCTATAAATAGAATCCTTAGGCATTTCATTTTACATCTTTTGACAATATTCTTTTGTGGACAATTTTGTTCTTGAGATCATTTTCGGTGCCAAGTACTTGGGCTCTTTGGGGTGCAATTCGTGAATCCCTAAAGAGAGAATCACACTTTGCAATTCGTGAATAAGTGTAATTCAAGTTATCAATCATATGAGTATTTTCCATTCATTCTCTTGTCTTCTATTTAATTTCCATTGATCTTGATATTTTATGTTCATTGTTCATACTTTGTTCATCATTGTTCTTGGGAGATTCGGCCAACAAATGTTTTCCCAAGCCCCATTGATCTTTCCTTCATCCACAAACTCGACCAACCCTTGTTGCCCTACTTACCATAATTGGCCATCACCCCAAAATACCCTTCTTCCATCCCGTTCCTACCATAGCCGAAACCCTCTTTCCATACTAGTTCAAATTCAAATTTCGGCTACACTAGCCTTATTTGAATTGGTCTAGCCGCCCACTCCACTTGCCATATTAGAGTTTCCATATTGAAAAATCCTAGTTGACTCCCTCAATTCATTTGGCCGGCCATCACCCTATCCATAAGCAAATCCTAAGTTTTTAGGAAACTTTCCTAAAAACACTCATCCACCTATTCAGCCAAGCCTTAGCCGACCACACCAAACCCTAGCCTCCATCCAAGTTTCGGCAACCCTAGTTGCCTCTTGGCCGAACCCTAACCTCACTCAATCCAACCTTGCACCCATCAACTCGTCATCCACCCAAGACCAAGCCCTTGCCAAACCACATTGAGCCATATTCACCCATACACTTCATCAACCTTTTCCACCCTTCCATACATCCATTTAAGCCTAAACACTTAACCTCACAACACCAAAGTTGCCATTATCACCATTATTGCGCCTCATTCAAGTAAGAGAAGACTTGGCACTCGGTCAACACAAGGCGGACTTAGACGAGAAGATCATAGTGTTTAGAGACTTGACCGGAGTCCCTAACAACCCAACTATGCTCAGTGTGCATCATTATCGAGGCCAAATTTCACTATTTTCCCCTCCAATTTCCTATTTTTAATTATTTTTTGCTTTTTATGGTAACATTTCATTTACTGTTTTGAAAGTGATTCTGAACTCGATTTGGGCCAGATTTTTGGCAGATTAGATATTTTATTATGTATTTAATTTTAGCATTATTATTGAAATTTTGCTATTTTTGGTAAAATTCCAATACAGTCAATTTTTAGCTATTACAACCTGGCTTGTGGGTTGATTTGGATTATTCTCGAATATTGATAATTTGGATTGACATCAGAGACGTTTTCTCTGTGTTCTTGGACGAATCTCTTGTTTTCTTTTCTGTGAATCATCTTTTGAAACTAGCCCGCAGAATAATCGCTATTCTGTCCAGCTTCATTTTCTCTGAATCTGGCCTCACCTCTCTCTATCTCGGATTTCTCTATATCTCCGTTCGCCACCACCCTGTTAGGGACCCCAGTCTTGTCCCTAAACATTAAGTCCACGAGCTTACCTTGGTGATGATGGTGACCGAGTGTCAAGTCTTCTTGCTTGACCTTGCACGTATAATGGCAATGATGAGTTCCTAGGTTGATGAAGGTATGATATTTAGTGATAACAATGATGATGATGATTGATGAGTTCGGGTGATCTAAGTGATGAATATGCGTGTTTGATGTAATGTGGAACGGCTTATGGGTTGCCCTTGATGTTGGGCCTTTTTGGATGTTGTTTAGGGTTGATGTGATGAAGTTGGGCTAAGGTTTGGATGGTGGCTAAGGAAAATTTTGATATTTGGAAGAGTTGGCTTAGGGTTGGAGTGTAGGATGAGATGTTAGGGTTGGAAGGATGTGGTTGGATGAGGCTAGGACTCCTTGATTGATGAGTCACTTTGGGAAAGATGGGAATTAGGTTAAGGATGAAGATGAGTTGTGTTTGAATGGGTCTAGAGTTGTTCCTTGAGTTTAGGGATTTGGAGATGGAAGATGGGATTTGAGTATGGCAAGATAGGATGATAGTCTTTGATTGATTTGAGTGATTCTAGAGAATGAGTGGTTTGAGGGATTGGATATGGAAGATGAGATTTGGTTATGGTAAGATAAGGAAGGTATGATTTGAATATGACAAGAGGTAGGAAGTCTTTGGTTGACTTGAGAGATTCTAGGAATGGAGTGTTTCTAGGGAAGTTGAGTGATTGGAGAGATTGAGATTCGGTTTTGACTATTGAGGTAAGTCTTGGTTGGCTAGAGATATTGTAGGGATGGAGAGATTTAAGGGATTGACAATGGGTTGGCAATTCCTTAAATCAAGGGATATGGATTTGGAAGATAGGTTTGGAATGATGGGTAAGGTGGCTAGAGTTGATCATAAATGGTAAGAGGCATGAGAGTTGTTGGAAATTGGGAGTTTGACTAGGCCATAGGATGGATTTCGAATTTTGATTATTTGGAAGATGAGATAAGGATTCCTAAGTGGTAGGAATTACCTTGTGGGAGTCTAGGGTTAAGTTGGATGAAGGGTGGCTAGGGTTAGGATTCCTCAAGTTTAGGAGATGGTTTTGGGATTAGTAGGATTTGTGGGATTGATTGGAATGAGTCAACTTTCCCTAAGTTAAGGAAGTTGCTTAGTGGGACTCTTGAGGGGTAGCTAGGGTTTATGTAAGACAAGAGTTTTGGCTAGGGCTTTGTTGGATGGATGGAGGCTAGTTTTGGTAAGTGACTAATATGGGAAGATGGGGAAACAAGGGAAGTTTTGGCTAGGTCAAGTGTGGGTGAGAGAAGGCTATTTTGGGAAGTGGAGCTTATGGTGTTTCGGCCATACCTTGTTTGTCCATACCTTCCATATTCATCAAACTCACATAAGACCTAGCCTCCATCATGTGAACAATGTATTTTTAGATTTTTTAATATAGAATGAAAAACATAAACACAAGAAGATAATTGAATCAACACCTATTCAATGAATTGCAAGATGATAAAACAAAGATCGATAAAAGGATAGATAAATGGACAACACCTATTCACAAATTGCAAGGTGTTAATCCTCTCTTTGGGATTCATGAATTGCACCCAAAAGAGACCAAGTGCTAAGTACCGAAAGTGTTCTTCAAGAACACACCCAAACCGTTCCATAAAGGAAAATGACAAATGATCAAAGATTCAAAAATGTAAAATGAAATGCCTAAGGGTCCTATTTATAGAGATTACAAAGTAGAAACCTCCAATAGGTCCCTTGAAATATAATTAAATAAAATAAATAAAGATAAATAAATGATATGGTCTTGCATGGCCAATGTGGCTCGTGATATGTCTTGGCCCTTGGTTGGCTTTGGCTAGCCTTGATCCTGGAAATAACCCGATCTTTGTTGTCCACGCATGCCTAGGACCTTGTGGGTTGATTTGGATTATTCTCGAATATTGATTATTTGGATTGACATCAGAGACGTTTTCTCTGTGTTCTTGGGCGAATCTCTTGTTTTCTGTGAATCATCTTTTGAAACTAGCCCGCAGAATAATCGCTATTCTGTCCAGCTTCATTTTCTCTGAATCTGGCCTCACCTCTCTCTATCTCGGATTTCTCTATATCGCCGTTCGCTACCACCCACACCTCAATGCCGTTGTCAATCCTCTGTCGGAGTCTCATTCTCCTCCACGCCTAGCCAAGCAACCCGAGGCCCTCCCTCTCTCTCTTGCTCTGTTCATTGTGCTACATTATGTGTGTACCCGTAGGTGGGTGTGGGAAAAAACTTCAAATTTGTATTTCGGTTATGCTAATCGTTTTTAGGTGTGTACTTTGAGAATTCTTCATTTGTAGTTACCAACATTCAAGGTTGCTATATTGATATATATGTACTGTTTTTATTCAGTATTCTATGTTCATAATGCCATCGTTGAGTCCTTCAGGTACGTTTAAATTGACGCTTCAGTTTACAGAGGATTACCTAAACATGCCACCAACAGTTCGCTTTGTCTCTCGAATGTTCGATCCTAATAGTAAGTTGACAAACTGAGTTTTAACATGTTTCATTTTCTTGATATGCTTGTTTTATGCTTTGAATGTATAAATTTCTATAAAATGTGTGCAATGGTTACAATTTCGTCGTTCTACCTCTTTATTCTTTTTATTTTGTCTGTCGTTTTTTCTTTTTCCTTGTAGATAGATACATATGAGTTTTCTGGCATTGTGTCACTAATTCCTGCTTCTCCGTGGTGATTTATCTTCATTAGTGATTTTTTTTATAGGTAAAATAAAGAATTGAATACTTATAGGATTCATGTTTCTTGTATATCCTTGGCTTTTCATTTCTAATGTTTGTCAGACTGCTATGTAATAATATTAGTCATCTAGGCTGAGCGCAAAACCAGGTCATTGTGGTTATGAAGTTTCTTTTCTTATCTTTCTTTATATTATGAGTCGTTGGGCGGATCAAACTTCTAAATTTATGTGAAGTTGTGAACTTAGTACCCGTCACCATCACTTGTCCAGTTCTGCATGAACTGGGCTTCTTCGTTTTTGCTTTTCAATTGCTTAAGTAACTTTAAAATGGTTAGGGAAGTCTTGTTCATGAAAAACTTTAAAATGCTTGGTGCATGGTTTGTTTTTGGGCATTGATTTCAGCCATTTATTGATCTATGTTCCTCTTTCACCTTGCTTTGTCTTCAGTCTATGCGGATGGAAGCATATGTTTGGACATTCTACAAAATTAATGGAACCCTTGTTGAAATATGAAGGACAAAGAGGAAAATGTGTAATTGCCAGTTAAGGAAGAACCTTTGTGCTCAGCAATGAAAGTTGGGACCACGAGAATGTACAGCAGTTTTTTTTTTATTCTTATCCTCTTCTGACATTTTCCTTTTTTGTGTAACGTGATGTGTACAACAGTGTATAGTGTGCTATGATCATTTCTTTTAGCTCTGCAGAATTGGTTAGAATATTCTATTGTAAATGCTTTACTGGCAAGAACATTTTTGTTCTATATAAGTATTTAGAAGATGGAATAAGAAAGTACTTTTCCTCTCCACTACTACTCTGCCTTTCCTTATTTCTTTGCATAGTTTTTCCTTAAGGCTCTGCAAGTTTTTCTTACATGGTATCAGAGCCAGGTTGAAAATACTAAAAACAATTCTCCAAACACAAATGTCAATCAAAACCAATCCCTCAATACAAATGTCAATCAAAACCAATCCTTCAATACAAATGTCACTGATCCATCACAACCAAATAGTCCATATTTCATTGGAGGTAATGATAGTTCTGGAGCTCTCTTGGTCACACAAATGTTGGATTTCAGCAACTATTACTCCTGGGCAAGATCAATGAGAAGGGCCCTTCGTATAAAAAAAAAAAGCTTGGTTTTGTTGATGGAACTATTTGTGAACCATTAGATGCAAATAGTCCATTAACAGAATCATGGCTTCGTTGTAATGACATTGTCATCACTTGGCTGCAGAACACAATGTCAGCAGATATAAAACCAAGCACCCTTTATGCTGAGACAGCTCATCAACTGTGGCAGGAGCTTGAGCAGCGTTTTGGACAGCAAAATGCACCACGAATCTATGAAGTGAAACATGGAATTGCAACCTTGGTACAAAACCAAGACACTGTAAGTATGTATTTTTCAAAACTAAAGACTCTGCTCGATGAATTAATCAACTATGAGTCCATTCCTAATTGCACTTGTGGGGGATTGAAAACTGTTATGAGTGATAAAGAAAGAGATTGGGTGATGAAGTTTCTAATGGGTCTTCACGATTCATATAAAGACATTAAGGCTCAAATTCTGCTAATTAAACCATTTCCAAGTCTCAATGAGGTATATTCAATCATCCAACAAGAAGAAAAGAGGAGACAAATTTCTATTGAAACCCCTACCAGTGAAACAATGGCACTTGCAGCACATGGAAAAGATATGGGGAGGCAAACTGGATTTTCTCAAAGAAAATACTACTGCACACACTGCAAGATGGCAGGACATTCTATTGAAAGATGTTTCAAGGCAAACCCCAATAAACCGACATGTACACACTGTCAAATACCTGGACATACAGCAAAAAAATGTTTTAAGATATATGGGTATCCTCCAGGACACAAGTTCCATGGCAAAAATAGAGGGAGTGGAGACTCTATCAACCAAGCCACTTCTCTTCTATCATCTAGACAGGAGCAAGTAAGTCACAACAGGCAGGTATCTTTAACTCAGGAGCAATATGCTCAGCTGATGGCTTTGCTCAAACCTCAACACACACATGCTTACATCCCCTCGGTTAATCAAATCCAAACCACTATTCCATCCTCATCAAATCAGGTTGAAATGCCTAAAATCTCTGGTATCTCTTTATGCCTTTCTGTTTATAATATCAAATCCAATGATATTTCTGATGTGCCTTGGATTATGGACACTGGAGCAACAGATCATATGATCTGTTCAGCTGCATTGTTCACAAGTATCAAGGCAGAAATTTCTCACTTAGTGGCACTCCCAAATGGGAATATTGCTGCTGTCACTCATATTGGAACTGTCAAAATAACAGAAGCTCTAGTTCTTGAAGATGTTTTATGTGTTCCATCTTTTTCTTTCAATTTAATATCAGCCAGAAAATTAACACAAACTTCAAAATGTTGTCTCATTTTCTTGCCTCAATCATGTTTTGTACAGGACCTTTCCACTTGGAAAACGACTGGAATGGGTGAAGTGAGGCAAGGTCTATATCATCTTCTTCAAAGGAATGTCTCTCCTGCAGCCTTGGATGAAGCCCTATCCTCCTTTAGAAATAAAGCAAACATCTCAACTTCTGTTGTTAGAAACCAAGATGATTTTGGTCTGTGGCATTATAGGTTGGGTCACCCTTCAGATTCTAGAATAGATTTAATACAATTCAACTCCATCCAAAAGGCTACTACAAAGGAACCTTGTTCCATTTGCCCTTTAGCAAAACTCCATAAGTTATCTTTTCCTGTCAGCCAACACAAGTCTCAAAACAGTTTTGAATTGATTCACTGTGATCTATGGGGTCCTTGTAATGAAATTGCTCATGATGGATCAAGATATTTTCTCACCATTGTAAATGATTTTGGCCGATGTACTTGGGTCTATTTGCTGAAACTTAAATCTAATGCTGGTGATGCTTTGAAAAATTTCTGTGTTATGACTGAAACTCAATTTGGATCCAAAATCAAAGTTATAAGGAGTGATAATGGGGGAGAGTTTGACATGAAACATTTTTACCTTGAGAGAGGCATCATTCACCAAAAATCTTGTGTGGAAACCCCACAACAAAATGCAACAGTAGAAAGAAAGCATCAACACATCTTGAATGTGGCTAGAGCCCTAAAATTTTAAAGTGGAATTCCCATTAAATATTGGAGTGACTGTGTTCTCACAGCTGTGTACCTTATAAACAGAACCCCTTCGCCCCTTCTTCAAAATAGAACACCTTTTGAACTTCTTTTCAAAACCAAACCAAATTACTCTCACCTTAGAGTATTTGGATGCCTAGCTTATGCTTCTACCCTCACTCATAACAGACACAAGTTTGATCCAAGAGCTAGGAAATGCATATTTTTGGGGTACTCTTTTGGGATTAAGGGTTGCAAATTGCTAGACCTAGAAACTGGAAGGCAATTCATCTCTAGAAATGTCATTTTCCATGAAGGCACATTTCCTTACAAGGACACTAATATTGACACAAATTCTACCACATTAGACCTTCCTCAATTCCCTTTCACTCAACCTGCCAACATTGTTTTAGACTACTCAGATAGGCAAAATCTCCAACCCGAGTCTCAAACTACACAAGAATCCAACCTCTCACTTGAAAATTTTGATCCTGAAGAAGAAGTAGAGTCACTACCAGAACCTTCTCAAGAAACCACAACCATTCCTCACTTACCTAGAAGGTCCACTAGAAACAGAAAACCACCCTCACATTTGCAAGACTACATCTATCAGCAGGCCTCCTCACTTCCTCATTCGAAGGAGTTAGACAAGGGCAAGGTTCTATCAGGTAACCCTCATCCCTTGTGTGCTACATTGTCATATCATAAACTGTCAAAAAATCATAAAGCGTTTGTCACCTCTGTTACAACACATATTGAGCCAAACACATATCAACAAGCCCAAAAATCTGTTGAGTGGAGAGAAGCTATGCAGGCTGAAATAGATGCTCTATAATTAAATGAGACTTGGGTTGTTACTGACTTACCTCCAGGAAAGATGGCCATAGGATGTAAGTGGGTCTATAAAGTCAAATTCAAAGCTGATGGAAGTATTGAGAGGTACAAAGCTGGACTAGTGGCTAAAGGGTATACACAACAAGAGGGTTTGGACTATCATGAAACATTTTCCCCTGTTACAAAAATGGTGACTGTTCGTACCTTACTATCTGTGGCAGCAGCCAAGGGTTGGTTTCTACAACAATTTGATGTGAACAATGCATTTTTGCATGGTGATTTAGAGAAGGAGGTATACATGGAGATACACAAGGGTATTCTAAGGAGGGTCATTCAAAGGTTTGCAAGCTTAAGAAAAGTTTATATGGATTAAAGCAAGCTTCAAGGCAATGGAACTCTAAGCTGTCTGACTTCATTATTCAACAAGGTTTCCAGCAATCTAAGGCAAACTATAGTTTATTCACAAAGGCCACTAAAGACACTTTCACTGCAGTTTTAATTTATGTGGATGACATCATAGTGACTAGCAATGACATGGACCTTATTTCCTCACTTAAGGTTTCCCTCAACGACAGATTCAAAATCAAAGACTTAGGGGAGTTGAAATATTTTCTCGGTATAAAGGTAGCAAGATCAGAGAAAGGGATTTACATTTGCCAAAGGAAATATGCATTGGACATATTATCAGATTCTGGGACAATTGGAACCAGACCATCAAAGATCCCTCTTGATCAAAACTTTAAGCTTTCAAAAGGCGAAGGAGAATTCATTCCTGATCCTTCAATCTACAGAAGACTTATTGGAAGGTTGCTGTATTTAACCATAACCAGGCCTGACATCTCATATGCAGTTCAAATGTTGAGTCAATTCATGCAAACTCCTAGGCTGCCACACTTAAATACAGCTCACAAGGTACTGAGGTACATTAAAGGAGCACCAGGGCAGGGATTATTTTATCCCTTTGCATCTGCCATGGACCTTAGAGCCTATAGTGATTCAGACTGGGGGGCATGTCCAGATACAAGGAGGTCAGTGACAGGATATTGTGTTTTCATTGGAGCTTCTCTGGTTTCTTGGAAATCCAAGAAGCAGAACACAATCTCTAGATTCTCAGCTGAGACTGAGTATAGAGCTATGGCTAGTGTATGCTGTGAGTTGACCTGGCTACGGTACCTACTTGATGATTTGCAAATCGAACATCCTCAAGCAGCTAAGTTATTTTGTGATAACAAGGCTGCATTGCACATTGCAGCAAACCCAGTCTTTTATGAGAGGACTAAACACATAGAACTTGACTGCCATTTGATCCGTGATAAGGTCCAAGATGGAAGTGTTGTGACTAAACATGTGAGCAGTACCTCACAAATTGCTGACATGTTAACTAAGCCATTATGCTTTAATAATCTGTTCACTCATTTATCCAAGATGGGCGTAGAAAACATCTACTCTCCACCTTGTGGGGGGCTATTGAAATATGAAGGACAAAGAGGAAAGGGTGTAATTGCCAGCTAAGGAAGAACCTTTGTGCTCAGCAATGAAAGTTGGGACCACGAGAATGTACAGTAGTTTTTTTTTTATTCTTATCCTCTTCTGACATTTTCCTTTTTTGTGTAACGTGATGTGTACAGCAGTGTATAGTGTGCTATGATCATTTCTTTTAGCTCTGCAGAATTGGTTAGAATATTCTATTGTAAATGCTCTACTGGCAAGAACATTTTTGTTCTATATAAGTATTTAGAAGATGGAATAAGAAAGTACTTTTCCTCTCCACTACTACTCTGTCTTTCCTTATTTCTTTGCATAGTTTTTCCTTAAGGCTCTGCAAGTTTTTCTTACAACCCTAGCTTTATATATACGATGTTGCAGCCATACTTTCCTCGATTCAGGTATTGAATCATTTTCAGTAATCTGTGAACCTCATCTTTCATTGTATGTCTAGAAATGTGATGTATGTCATGTTTGTGGAGCCAATATACATGTATACAAGCAAAATGCTGTTACAGGGATATTACTTCATACTCCACATCATGGTTTGAGTCATGATCGGTTTCAGTAGTCTGAAATGTGATGTATCTGCATCGAACACCGAGGATGGCTCCCTTTTTCTTGATGGTTAGTTTTATATGCTATTGGCTTCTTGATGATTGTGTACGAGCACGCGCATGAATAAAAAAACATTTTCTCGTTATTTAAGGTTATAACACTCTAATAACAAACTGTCTGTTAACGTCCGGTCACCGGTTGCATCAATAACCTTTGTCATTGTATTACATTTTAATTGGTGCTCTCATGGTATCTGTTATGACTTTTCCATATATGAAGTAACTGCTTTCTTCCTGCCATTTGTGGGTATATGCATGTTAATTGAAATAGTTGAAACACTAGCCTTTGATTATCCTCATTCATTGATTTCTTTGTAAATTACCTACTGACCAGTAATCTGGCTTGTCTGGTAAATTTGTAAATTCTATATCCTGAGCTGTTGTTGCTAAATTTGATGAAGGAAGCCCCTATTTGTTACTACAGTTAAGGAATACTTATTAATATCATATCATAATATCTGTAGCTAGAAGTTTTTAGTCAGGACATACTTTTAGTTAGAGGTCCCAGTAACGGTATTGAGCATAATTTTCCTTCTATCTTGATTTTGGTACCAATGAGCTAGGCCCCTAGGGTCTCTATGTCTATTCCAATGGGATCCTTTTATATAATGCTACGCATTAATCATTGTGATATTAATGTTGAAAGGGAAATTTACATGTTGATTGTTTGGAAAAAGGATCTGCCTTCTCAAAGTTTACTTATACATATAAATAAAAAGTCTCTCTTCTCTATGTACAGTAGGCCTAGTGATTAAAGGATTATTAACTGAATTTAAGATAAAACAACTAATTCTATACATAAAGATTATTTCATGACTAACAGGTTTCTTGGATTTATATATAGTTTTTATGCTAGCCATAAGATTGTTTTTTGTTTTTTGTTTTTTGATAGATTTTATGTCTAGCCATGATATTATTAATAATATCCCTGCTGCATTGTAGGTAACTCACAAATCTATAGATACTTAACATAGAGTCCATGCAGAATATAGCTCAGAATTAAATACAAAGTATGCATTCTTAATTGCTAGTTATGTTGTATTCATTGGTCCTTCATCCTTGCCCCTGGAGACTAATTTGCCTCGCACGCTTTATCTACATCTTATTCTTTTACAACGTGTGACCTTTGTGCTCCTGTCTCCCTGCCTCTTCAGTTGATTGGGAACCTTTCGCCCTTCGGGAAGTGTTGTTTCCTAATTATTACTTAACCATGAAAGGTGATTCAATAAGGCCCCGAAAAGTGATGATAGATTCTGAGGGCTCAGGGTTGAATATGCCATATTGATACTGGATTAAGTGATGGAGTTGTAGTGAGTTCGTAAAGTATGATGATGATATTGGTTTAATAGAGAAATTTGTGTATATTAAATATATTGGGTATGGATGAAGCTTGTAAAAATAAATGAGTGCTTTGAATGGATTATATGGTTGTGGTTTTGTAGAGCTATGAATTGTAACGTATAAAGTTTTGTGGTTGTATAGTGCATGTGTGTAAATTATATGGACAATTTTATCTCTTGAGTTCTCATTAAAAGTTTTTTTTTTGTGAATGTTAGCACAATTTTACATATTTTTTTAAAGGAAAATGCTACTCGGCCCGCCTTAAACTCCCATTACTTTATCCCGCTCTACGTGGCGTCCCAGCTCACTTACTTTCCCTTATTATATTATTTATTCATTCATTTCATTTAATTAAAACACGAAAGCAACAGAAGGGAAATTCGGCTCCCACGCACTCTCCTTGCCCATCGACTTCGCCGACCTCATCTCCCCTCCATCTCCTCGCCTATCGGCATTGGCACTTTCCTCTCTGACCTCATCTCCCCTCCCCTCCATCTCCGATCTTAGTTTAATTTTTTTTTCTCCCAGAACCATCGACTTCGCCATTGATATAGCTCACCATTTTGCTATCCCCAGCCCCACGAGTTCGAGCCCCACTAGTTCATGGTCCCCTCTTGGCCATCTCTCCGACGAAATCTCCAAGGTCTTAGTTTTATTTTTTTTCTTTCTCAGTTTCCCCTGCAGTAGGAGGCCGAACGTCCAGTTTTTTTTTATTATTATTTGGATTTTTTTTCTTGTTGCAGTAGTATTGTTAGTATTGTTATGATTCTTACTTATTGTACTAAGGAAGGGAATGAAAATGGAATGATGGAAACATTTGTGAAAAAAAATATTGCAGTTGACATGTTTGTGAAAATGCTTGTGAAAATTGAAAATAGAAATGGAAGTGGTCTCTCGGTGTACAATGTAATTTGAAAATTGAAAATGGAAATGGAAGTGGTCTCCAATTAAAATAAAATAGAAAAAGGCATAATCCAGTAGGATTTACTAGCAAAACGGTTTTGTAATTGCAGGATGCCTGCGGCCTTCTGAGTTAGAATGTAATTCAATCTAGAAATATAATCATCCAGTTGATTCCCAAGTTGGTCTGCCTCAACCAGCAGGTTCATCTCTTGTAAATGTAGATGAAACATATACAAAATTGAATTGACGGGTGTCAATTTTCTTTTCCACTAGGCCAGGCCATACATGTGATCACATTGCGGAGATTCTAAAGTTATGGCTTAATGATCAATCATGATACTAAAATAAGATGGTCTGGAGATGGTTGGAGATTTTTTGTTCGGCTCACGATGTCAATAGGCGATGGGCAAGAGAGAACATGCAGGGGTAGGGATAAATTTTGAATTTGTTACTTCTCATTGTTGCTTTCGTGTTTTAATTAAATGAAATGAATAAATAAAATATAAAAGAAAGTAAGTGAGATGGGATGCCATGTACAGTGGGATAAAGTAACTGGAGTTTAAGGCAGGCTGAGTAGCATTTCTCTTTTTTAAAATTATTATAAGCGTAAATTTGGATCTCCAACGTTCGGATATATTTATTATAGCTTATATTAGACTATTTTTTATGATTATTTTTGGTTCATTCTTATTTTTTTATTTTACATTTTTTTTTCCTAAAATCTCTAAGCATTTGCCAGGAATGCAACTCTCGGCAATTTTTTTTTTTTTTTGGTTGTTGAAAGTGGTTATTTTCTGCGAAAAGATTTTTTCGGAAATACTTAGTGGAAATTATATTTCTCAAGAAAGTATTTTATCAAAAATACTATTTCCCCATGATTTACTACCAAAGACAATTTTTTTTACAAAAATATGTCATGGCTAATCATCTTTTGCCACAACATCTTCCCATGAAAAATGGAGAATAGTATTATTTCTCATCACATCATACCAAATGAGATCTTATTTGCCATAAAGAAAAAATGTTTTAACCGCTGCGGATGTTATGGGAATAAGAAGATTTTTTCCATGACCTTGCAGTTTGGTAAAAAAAAGACTCTTTTTTCACCAACTATATACCACGAGTCTTTCACAAAACAAATTGGCAAAAAAAATTTTCACTAAGGATATACTTTTTTCCACGACTGTCAATCCTAAGAAAAAGAAAATACAAACATATTGATGTGTAAATATATATATTTAAGTAGAAGGATAAAAATAGAAAATCACATAACTACTATATATATAAGTGCGAATAAGCTTGCAGGAGATGTCACATTCCTTTCCAATTTTGTCCTCCATTTTCTATTCATTTTCCTGCCATGTCCTAGATTTCTCCTAGATTCTGATTTTTGCGAAATTCTTTTCCACTTATAAGAGCATGGGCATTAACTTCCTCAAAAGTCTAACTAAATGTAAAATATAATAAATTTCATCAAAATACAACTGTATTGAATTAGGATAAGTGGAAAACTTTGAGTTATAATAAAAAAATTAAAAAATTCACAATATTATTAAATAATATTTTCTTAATCACTAAATAAAAATAAAACACTAGACAAAAAATAAAAAATGTAATCGGACAAATTGAATAGAGCCCAAAACGAGCTCCTAGAATTTTTCTTTTTTAAATTTGAAAAATTATTGTTTACCAAGTAAATCTATTCTTTATTCACGTTTAATTTTCAAGTGACGTTTAATCTATACGAATATTCTTCAATTTCGTGCATGCAGTAACCCATAATAATGTAGAAATGTGTGATTTTGTCTAATATACCAAAAATAAATACAATAGTATAAAAATCAAATTAAATTATTAATTAATATATATGATTAGTCTAATTATAAAATATTAAAAAAATAATATTATATTATTATTTTAATAAATTCAATGAACTATGGAGTTTTTTTTTTAATTTATAAAAAATTATGTAAATTTCATTGAATCAAGGCTATGACGCTAATGCTCTAAAAGCCTCGAACTTATCAGATTATGATTTTTTTGTTTTCCATCGCTTCCGCAGCTCTATATTTTTTTCTCACCGATTGCGGCTTAGGTGTCCTTCACTTGTCGTACGTTCTGGATTCCAGATCTGTCAATTTGTTTTCCAGTAATATTTTTTTGTCACCGGTTGCACCGACTGGTATGTATAAAATCAAAGTTTTTCTTGCCACTTCGTATAAAGAGTCTCGACATTAGCGGCTTTTTTTTGTTACCCACCACTACCGCAACTCTTTCCTATTTCACACAGCCTTCACCGCTTGCGGCTTAGCATAAAAGTGATTTTCATCTCTTTATTTTCTACTGTTTCCTATCTGATGAAATTCGCTCGTCTCGCCTAAATTTGTTTCTTCGCTTGTGGGTTCTAAATTGTTTGTGAAATCTGCTTCTTCGTTTGTCAATTTCAGAATCAATTCGGTATGCTTCTGTTTGCTTTTGTGCTCAGTTAAATATGAAGTTCTTTATGCTTTCTTTGTTCTTTTGATAATTAAAGTTCTTTATGCTTTCATGAAATAGCACAAAGACATATTTTAGCTACAACAATTTCAGACCCAATACTACAATTTAAAAAATTATAACATACATTCATAACATAATAGACATGTACGTTACAAACAAATAAATGTTCACATCTGACAAACAAATAATATTTTAATCCGACAATAACATCTCAGGTTTTAGATTTGAGATAATAACGAATATAATAAGTAAATAACAGATCTAGACATTATACAAAACAAAACAAAAAATAGCAAGTTTTACAAACGCAAAGGGTCTACAAAATTTCAGATCAAAACCAACAAAATTGATATATGCGTTAAGATCTAGAAGGGAAAAAAACCAACAGAAACAAACAACATCCAATGACTTATCTATAGATTCACAATAGAAGAAAAAACAAACAAAACAAAGGTCAGAGAAACAAAAAAAAAAAAACTATCAACCAGGAGGCAAAAACATAACAATGAAATCAGAACAACATATCTTAAAATATATGAAGATCTGTTCAGATTTATAGGGAAAAAAAACAACAGAAAAACAGGCAGCAAACAAATGAAAGTAAATAACACAACATCAGAGTGAAAGGTAATCAGAAAAAAAAAAAAAACCACTTCGTTCATTTACCTTCAGATAGACGATGGAAGAAAAAAAAAAAGGAAAACGAATGAAAAAAATTTTACAGAACAAAAAGGTTAAAAAAAAATAACACCTCTCAAATCTGAACAAGATCTCTTCAAATATATGAAGACCTGTTCAGATTTATTAAAAAAACAAAAATGGATTCGGATCTGTAAGAAGAAAAAAATTCCCAACCAAAAAATATGAACATCAACTCCGATCTGAAGATTTTAGATCTATAGGGAAATAAAAAAAAAAAAAAAAAGTTACGCCATTCAGATCTGTAGATTGAGAGTTGGTTTGAAGTTGCCTTCGATAGTTGTAAGGGAGAAAATAGTGTTTGAGGGACGGGGAGAGAGAGAGAAAGGGAAAAGATGAGAGAGGGAGAAGAAGAATGGTGAGAAAAAGAAAGCGAAAGGGAGAGAGAGAAATGGGAAGAAGAATCTGGCATGGACCAGATGGAGAAGGATGTGGGTAACGATATATTTATAGTGGTGGATGTAGAATTAGGGTTAGCATGCAGGTCTCTCTTTCCTTTGTCTTGAGCTCGTTGTCTTCTAGTGTTTATTTATTCTATTCTTCAAAATATATAACTAAAATTTAATTTTTTTATTTTATATATTTATTTTTATAATAAATTATATATCAATTTATTAATTTTTTTCTATATCATTCAAATATATTTTTTAATATTTTTTATTCATTTTAAATATTTTTTTAACTATCATTAAATTTATAATTTTTTCATATCTTTTAATATTTACAATATCTCTATATACATAACTAAACCTTTTAATTATTAAAGCATAAACCCAAAACTACACCGTTTATTGAATATTAAGCTACGTTTTCCAGTCACTACTAATACATTACGAGCCCTATTTCTCATCACTTTGGATTCATCTCTTTCTTTCACCTGGTATCTTGCCTCTGCCGCATCTCAAGGTTCCACCTTTAAGCTTCTCTTATCTCCCTTCATGAACCTCATAACACCAAACAACTATTTAATGGTTGAAAGTATGATGAAAAATAAGTTTTTAATTTTGAGATATTTTTTATAATTTTTCAAAATTACCCAATAGCGATTTATAAAAGTTTGAGCAATATACACATTCTTACTTTTTCTTTGTTTTATTGGCATGTTCACCTATAATGGAGAAGTCCTTGAGTATTTGACTAGAAACACACGTAATTTACTCAAACTCTCTTCCTGGCCCTCAAGATAAAGGCTACTTAAACTAAACGATATTTTTAGATATGTTCATGGTGAGAATCAGGGTTTTCGTTTAATGACGTGGAGCACCTCTTAAAGAAGAGCTTGAAGTGATTTTGGTGATGGAATTGACGATGAACAACTTCACTGCAAGGAAGATAGGGGCTGAAGTAAGAGAATATTGGTAAACAAAAACAGCGGGGGAAAAAACAATCAAATGAGAGAGAACAATTAAAAATGTTTTAGAGGTGTGAATAGTATTCTCTACATGTAGAGGATTATTATTGTAAAATGTAAAATAAAGATAAAAATACAAAACTCATTGGAAGCTACTTTTGACCAATTTTCTTTATATTATACAAAAAACTATATTTTACAAGTCATTGGGAGTGCTCTAATGTGCTGTGTTGGCTATTAATAAAATTAACAATAATAATTTTACTAATATAATTATCAATGTTCATAAAGTAAAAATATATATTTTATTAATATAGATCTAATGTTTTCTATTTTTTTTTTTTATAGATTTGCTGCTTCTGTTCTTCATTTACTGTTCATCAAGCTGGTTGTTGTCAATTCCCTCTATTTCCACTAGTCTTTTACTTGTGCTTTACTTTATGATATGTTCTTATATACCATTTGAGAAAATGTTATTCAAATTTTTAATATTTTTTTAAATGCACTTGTAGCTAAAAAAAATTGTTGACATTATATGTTTGTTGTATGAATATTTCTTTTTATCATCATATTAATTTCTTTTAATATATTTGTTTTATTCTATTAATTGGAATTAATTGATTCTTTCTTCTACTTCAGCTATAAAAGGTTATAATATTTGTTATATATCATATATCTTTATATATACATATTTACTCACATCTTTGGTATGTTCTCAAATGTTTTTTAGATTATATTCTGAAATCGACACAGAATTTATAACCTTCCATAACTCTATGCCGATTGGTAAGATAATATTATTAAAAGCATAAACAAATTTAAACATTATGAACACTACATATCTTATTCTTTATCTAACTACTTCTATAAATAAATATTGAAGAGCATGAAGAATATCAACTAAGAAGAAATTGGTATGCTGCTCAATCAAAAAAGAAAGAAGAAGACCTCTGCAGAAAAAAAGAAAGAGATATACTGAGCTAAAAAAAACTCTAAATATTAAAATTCAAACGTAAGCACAGTCTCAACATACTTTCTCTTCTCATTCAAACAACAATTGAGTCATTCGGTTAATGTCAGTTTGTTTTAGCATACTTTACTATGTTTAATATTTGTTTAGATGTGATCTAAACATGTGCAGTTCGTGGGTTGTTGAGATTTTGTTTTTTCGACCTATATTGATAGTTTTTTTTCTTAGTATCATTTTTCTTTTCAGTTTAATGAATATCTGTAGATGTACTGATGTACTACATGTTTTGAAGTTTTTAATTTTATTTCTTTCTCATTTTATTTCTTACTTGTATTTTTTTTTTCAGATACTATATACGTTAACAGAGAATGGAAGGTAAAGGAGTCAAAAATTGCAGCACAACAAGAAATGGAGATTCAGTCCCATTTCTGAACTTCTTTCATTATCATCAAAGCTAACAAGCGTTTTCATTATTGTCCCCCTTATGCCCGCTGCAATTTCATCACGTACATGGCAAATTATTTGTTTAGAAGAATGTTTTCAATAGTTAATTTTATAAAATCAAAACTATTTATTGCTTCATTATAACATAATATCATGTCTCTAACATATATTATTGTTTTTTTTTACTACTTCTATCATTTTAATTATTAATACAACTTTTTAGGGTGACACAAACTGATTCGTTGCTAAAAGAAATTATTGTCAAGAATCTTGATACATCAATAGGATCAAATTCAACTAGTGCCATGCAAACGATAACAAAATTTTCTGATATTGCTGAGATTACCAACTCCACATAACCAATGGCGATAAAACTTTCTTCTTTAAAACTAAATTTTTTATATTTATTTAAATTTACTATACTGTTGCATTCATATTATACGATTATTCCTGCATTTTTAATACAGAAACCAACATTCTCAGTTAAAGAAAATTTTTTATTAATCGATTTGCATCAATAATTCTATTACATGTCCTGTGCAAATTGTAGTAACACCATTGGATGTGATCACAATGAAAAATTTATGTGCTATAATTGCAAAAACATGAGCATCGCACAATCACGGCAAATATTTTATCTCATCATTTGAGATGATTATTTTTTACATGATAAATATAGCATAATGATTGTTAAATTTAGACAATATTAATATTGTCATTAATTTTAGCTATCGAGTCTATATGGAAGTAGAGGACAATACTGGATCTATAATGGTTGTTGTCTTTGGATTGATGGCAGAAGAAATATTAAATTCTACAACTGTTGATTTATTCGAACATACAGGCGAGGTAAAATGTATATTCATAAATATATTTAAAAAAATTAATACATTATATTTTTATATTTTTCCATTATTACAGAAACACCTACCATATTTAGCAAATATCTCAAGTACAGTTTTAGAAAAAGAATGGATTATATACTTGCGTGCATAAATGAATTAATATGGATAACTATGTCCGAATAAACTCAACGTGCTCTCCACCCATGCTATAGATCAAGCTAAATCATAAACACTCAAAATCTTTTCTTCTTAATGTTTTCACTGTTGTAATTATATACTTAAATAAAACACTAACTTGTATATAAAGTTTATCTTTATTTCTCCACTTTTTTATTTTTTTACGTTTTATTCATTTTTTCTTTAAATTTCATTTCTCACCTTTCCATTTACTATTTGTTAGTATTTTTATTTTCTCCTTATTTTTTTTCCATCTGGGCATACGTTGCCCTTACTAGTTAATATATAATGTGAGAATGATAATTAACATCATTTCTCCCAAACTAATCCTAATCTTCTACAGAAATCTAAGGTTGGGTTTGGATAGACAGTTCAGATGAGATGAGATGTTTTGAATAGTAATTGAATAAAATATTGTTAGAATATATTTTTTAGTATTATTTTTATTTTATAATTTGAAAAAGTTAAATTGTTTATTATATTTTTGTATAAAAATTTGATAAAATTGTAATGATAAGATGAGATGAGGTAAGAGAATTATATATCAGCCTAAAAACAATTACAACGGCCGTTGACCATGTTCAGAATAAAAAAAGGAAAAAACCATTTTGCCCTCCCATTTGACCGCTTGCCAATTTTTTTTTTTTTTTTTTACTTAGTGATTAAGAAAGTGATTTTAAATATATTGGGATATTTTTTTATTTTTTAAAAATCTTTAAATGTATTAAAAAATGTGAAAAAAAAATGAAAAAAAAAAAAGCAAAATGTGAGGAGCGATAAGTTGAGCGGGCTACTCTGGCAGCCGCCTAACTCATAAAAAAAAGACCATTGTCAACAAAAATTGATAAGGACAACTACGAAATATTAAATAAATAAACAAACAAACACATGGATAATGACGAGAACATGTATGTAGCTATGAAAAAATATATCTAATTCGTTTCTGCGTACTTTGGGAGTTCCACTTCCCATAGCTGATTTCTCTGATCAGGAGTCGGCGGGGTTGATGAAAATACAATTAAGGGGTTGTACTCCTCGTTGATCTTTTAAATCCACGCATGTTTCCACTTATTCCTCGAACCAACCTTGCAAATTAATTTAAGCTGATCTTTCATGTCATTGTAGACATGAATTGAGTGATGATCTTGGCTTTTTTTTTTAGAAGAGCCGGTAGCCACACACATAACGATCTTGTCCCAAATTTATAAATATGCCCTCACTTATGGTGGATGAATACCATAATTACAAGCGAAGCATCTGAGAGATTACAAATAAGTAAATAAAATCTTCCCAAATACAAACCAACAAACATAAAGCAGGTAAACAATCAAAGAACATAAACAAAAAGAACAACCAACCAAGATAAAACCGACCAAAATTAATGTCTAATAGTTTGCAATCCCGACTTATCAATTCGAACAATACCCTGTAATAATCACTCTTGGAATTCTTCATAAATAACATTACTGCCACTTTTGCCTAGCTTAGCCAAGAAATCTACCGCTTGGTTCCCCTCACGAAATTGATGAACAATCCGAACATTCATCCCTTGCATCTCTTTAATACATTCATCCAAAAGTCTCATAAATACCATAGAGTGCATTTACCTGCTCAAAAACAGTCAACAACAATTTTGGAGTCACTCTCAATAATTACATTAAAGTAATAAAACCTCTTGCATAGTCGAATTCCATCAAACAAAGCCTTTAATTCTGCTCTATTGTTAGAGCAAACACCGTAGTGACTCGTGAATGCTCCTTTGAAATTACCATTAGCATTCCTCAAAATACCACCACCCCCTGAAGAACCTGGATTATTGCGAGCACTCCCATCACAATTAATTTTAACCCATCCACAAGGAGGTTTAATCCACCCCACTAACATGCATTTCCAGACAGCAATGTTGGGCGGCTCCAAGTTAAGTTCATTCAATAGGTGAGTGTCCTGAGAAGTCAACTTTTATGCACTTTCAATTCTGTTGCCAGAATTTTAAGCCACGTTTTAACCGACCTCCACACTTACTCTATATTAGCTTTCAACCCCTCCATTCTAGATTTGCATCTGCGGTTCCATAAACATCAAGTAATGATGCATGGAAGCATACCAGTTAAATTACCATATGAAGAAACCTTCTTAGCCTAAATCATCCATGCTGAGATTCTTGCCTTCCAAGTATCAAATTACAAACATGACACATTCAATAATCTACTCGCATGTTCCCATATCTGAGTTGCAATATGACCCGTGACTAAGACATGATTAATGGACTCCTTGACTTGCAAACTACAGCAATCACACACCGACGCAAGCGATATACCCTTATTTTGCACTCTCTCATCCACAGCAAGGCTATTGAACCAAGCTCTCCAATTGCATATAGATTTTTTTTTTTGGCAAAATCCTATTCCAAAACCAGTCATGCCACAAATAACCTCCCAAGCGGAAACTGTAGTGAAATTACCATTGGGAGATGGCTTCCATACACAAACGTCAGAACCACCACGCCAACTAATTCTGATCTGGATAATTTCTTCCATGATCTCATCCCCCACAAGATCCTTCAAAATCTCAATATTCCAGGCTTTATGCACCCAACAACCTTTAATACGAAGTTTCTTATTAGGAATATCAGTAATCCTAACTGAGAGCGGTCCTGACGCCAACCATCTATCATACCAATTCCCACCCCTCAACAGAACCAGGACATTCTCCATGACCTCCAGAACACTGGCCACAACTAATCTCCAAAAACGTGAATCAGAAGCCTTCATAGTACAAGACATAAAATGGTCGTCTCTTAGATACTTAGATTTAAAAAAATTTGCCCACAAGCCTTCAAACATCAAAAGCCTGTATGCAAATTTCATGTGGAGAGATTTTTGTACTTCTTGTAAATCTCTCAATCCCAAACCTCCTTCCTTAGTAGGCTTACAAATTTTTAGCCAAGCTCGCCAATGCAATTTCCTCTTTCCTTCCGCTTCACCCTAGAAAAAATTGGCCAGAATAGAGTTTATCTGATCTATAATGACCCGTGGGACATTAACCACAGAGAGAATGTGAATAGGCATACTAGATAAAACATGCCACAATAATATCATTCGAGCACCCTGGGAAAGCAAACTACATTTACAGCCCGCCACCTTTTTCCTAATCGTCTCAACAAGTGACTCAACAATATGAGATAATAATCTGCCAGAAACTAGAGGTGCACCCAAGTAAGTCACCGGAAATTTTCCTTCCTTAAAACCTGTACTTCTCAACAACTCACGTTTCCGAGATGGATTAATAAATTTAGAAGGAAATGAAGCGGACTTTTCCTTACTAATTTTTTGACTCGACCATCTTTCATACGTTTTTTTAGCCATTAACAAAAATCAAAATATCATCAGCATATAGTAAATAAGAGATCAAAGGCGCCCCCATCGGATGGGTGGATTTTCCAATCCGACCTACTTCAAATTTTTTTCTAATTAACCTTGTCAATACTTCTTCCATAATAATGAATAGGTAAGGCGATAAAGGGTCCCATTGCTGTAAACCCCGGGCTGATTGGAAAAAATCTTTAAAAGTCTCATTCATCATCACAAAAAATCACTGAGACTTAACACATTAACTTATCAAATTACAGAACCGATTAGAAAAGCCAAATGTATGTAAAACCTCCAAAAGGAAACCCCAATGTACTGTATCATACGCTTTGGCTATATCTATTTTCACCATCACATTACCATCCACAGTTTTCCTATGCAAGGAATGAACCATTTCTTGTGAAAGCGTTATATTTTAAAAAATGCTCCGTCCCGGAATAAAAGCACCTTGTTCATGCAAGACCAACTTATGAATCACCCAAGTCAAGCAAGTTACAATGATTTTTTGAAAAAATCTTGTAAGCCATAGAACACAAACTGATAGGCCGAAATTTATCAAAACTAGATGGATTAGGCACTTTCGGAATTAAAACAATAAAGGAAGACGAATAAAACCTGGGTAACAGCGACCCTAGGAAAAAAATCTCTAGCAGCCTCAATAACATCTTCTTTAATGAAATCCCAACAATTCATATAAAAAATCTGAGCTGAATCCGTCTGGTCCCGGACTACTTTGCTTGGGAATAGAAGACATTGCTTCTTTAACTTCCATCTTAGTCGGCTCTAGGCAAAGCATTTTATTATCATCTTCCGTATTAACGTGATCAAGAATAGAAGCTAAATTACCTTGCTCCACTTCGACAAACATTGTAAGACATTCTCAGAAATACTATGTAGCGCCTAGGTGCACTTCTTCAACATTATCAAGAATTGTTCCATCATCAAGAACCATCCGAGAAATCTGACTCTTCCTTCGCCTCTGCTTTACTACTAAATGGAAGAATTTCGTATTTTGATCACCTTCAATCAGCCACTTCTTCTTAGCTATTTGACCCAAACGAATTGCCTCTCTTTTTTCCCAAACATTAATTTCAAGTTTGGTCACCAAGTAATCCTCTTCCACATCTTTGGCATAACCCAACTGCAGCTGATTCTCTAAATTTTTCAGCCTCTCCTTAAGAGCTTTTAAGTTACTATCAACAAGTCCAAACACATTCTTATTCCAAGCTCGTAAAGCAAGTTTGGTTCTCTTGAGTCTAATAGCTAATTTCAACATCCCAGATCCCGGGTCTGGTTGATGCCAAGCTTCCTGAACACAAGACAAAAAGTTCTCATGTAGATACCACATATTCTGAAAACAAAAAGGGGCTGGATCATAAGATAAAAATCGCCTCTCCAAATTCACAATAATGGGACAATCGTCTGAAGTTTTGTGACTCAAATATGTTAAATGAGCCAACATATATTGAGAAGAAAAAACATTATTGATGACCACTCTATCCAACTTTGCCCAACTCCTAGCCACCCCTTCATGTCTATTACACCAAGACATAGCTTGTCCACTACTCGGGAGATCAAAAAGCTCACACTTGTCTAAGCAGTCATTGAACTCAGACAGAAATTAATGGCCTCGGCTAACCACCAATTCTTTCAAAATCCATACGAATAGCATTAAAATCACCCAACACCATCCAAGGGCAATCATTCATCTGTCTATGTTCCAAATCAGCCCATAGTGCCCTTCTTTCGTATAAGTACGTTTGGCGTAAACAAAGGTGAGAAGTAGCCTTTGATTAGCCAACACTAGTCATCCAGTAATCATTTGGATAGTGCAAAACAACACTTGAAAAACCTCCGATTCCTTCAAAAAAATCCAAAGCTTACCCCCTACAGTTTCATTCGAGCAAAAATAATTAAAAGTCAAAAAAATACCCATTGCGGCCATACGATTCTCTCTAGCAAAGGGTTCAGAAATCGCACAAATGGATACATTATTCTTAATGAGTAATGACTTCAATCTCTTCTTCGAACTCCACCCTCTGACATTCCAATAGAAAATGGTGTCTATAATAAATTCAATTTCTGAGATCGAGTGTGAACTTTCTGAGACTTCCTCACTGTTCTATCTCCGTTATTTGTCTTTTCAAAATCCAAAGGAGCAACTCCATCAAAATCATAAGCCTTTTCTTTACCCGTCAATCCTATAATTTCTCCTTCCTCTCGATCTGAAAAGAAACCCAAAGCTAGTTTCCCTTTCTGTTTTCCAGCGTAATCATACTTTTTTGGTTTAGGAACCGAAGTCCCAGATAACACTAGAGAGTTCTCGATAGGCGTCTGCGTTTGCACTGTTTTTGGAACCACTTCCAATCCCTCATCATACCAAACTTCCTCACATTCTTCATCACTATCTTCCTTTTGATTATTTGCAGAATTTTGCAAACCTTAATTAGACTCTTTTTCGATCATGGCACCACTAGTAATAGGGACTTCATCACTGCTTCCTTCACTCACAACATTATTCTACTTTTTGTTACTGTCCTCTAGAATGATCGACAATTTTTCATTAGATAAAATAGTATCCACCTCTATCTTCAGCCCATCTTTAGACCCTGATGTCTCCCCCCTTATTATTGTGTTTTTCAATTGCCAAGTTTTTGTCTTTTCTTTCGATTTTCCTTCAACTTTATGTCCCTCCCCAACCCTACAAACATCTGTAGTATGTCCTTGTCGATGACACTTCATACAATAGAATCCTGGCTTCTCATATCTTGCCTCTTGCCAAATACATTTCGTTGGAGAAACCACAATGGGGAAACCTTTCACTGGTTCCATAGTCAAATCCACTTCCACACAAATTCTTACACTTGTCGCTCTCATTTGATTCAGTGTTGCATTATTTGTCCCAAGATACCTGCTGAAACGAGTTGTAAAAATTTGGAGACAATCACGTCAATAAAGATGCATTGGTAAACCAGGTCAAAAAATCCATTGAGGGGCCAATGGAGATTCTCTATGTAAATTGAATTCCTTAGTCCATTTAAACAACCAAAATGGATTTCCTTCCATCGTTCTTCCTTCACATGCCCATCCATGTGCAAAATCACGTTCATTTTTCATCTGGATTAAAACATGATAATCATCTATGAAACTGATCGTTGGAATTTCCAGCAAACCCCACTTTTTTACCACATTCAACTAAATGTTATTAATCGAAGGTCAGGCATGCATGAACTTCATGACAATGGCAAATTTATAATCTTCTGCTGCTTTAGCCATTTCTGGTTACAAAAAGATGAACCATAATTCACCATTAATATCCACTGGAAATCGCATTGGCATTTTAAACGAAGGATTATCCACCGGCTTAGAGAACTAGCATTGGCTTAGCCAAATGCCAATGCTCAGTCAAATATGAAGAATTGTGGGTAAATTCGCAAGCATTGGATTAGCAATAACAACTTCATCCCAATTTTTATCTGCAGTCATTCTTCAAATATGAAGTAAACTATAGCTCAATCATTTTATTTTTTAATGAATATTTCTCACCAAACCCACTTCTCCTCTCTCTCCACTTATTTTCTTTCCCACGCATTTCTCCTCTCTCTTTCTCCACTTCAGTTTCTTTCCCACGCATCAGAAATTTCACATTTCCCTTTTCTTCTCCCACACCGTTCACAATTCTTCTTCCTCACACATTTCTTCTTTAAAAAACTGCAGTATGATTTTCTCTCCATCTCGTCCCCATATCCCGCTCGTTCCCATCACCAGCTCCTCCTTGGCATTGCTCACATCGAAACCCATTCTCACAAGTGAGTTTTCTCTTACTGTCTTTCTCTTAATGTTTCGTATCCTTGGGTGAATTAAAGAGAAGGGTCTTGGTTGTGTTCTTGGTTGAACTAGAGATGGAGATTCTGGGGTTTGGGAGGATATTATGTATTTTTGGGGATAGGGTTCTGGATCATATGAATTTTATATTCTTGTATGGTTTTATTGTTCTTTTTTGTTGGGTATATTTATAGCAAGTATCTGAGTAGATTGCATGTGGCCTCACTTGCAATTTGTTTTTGGTTGTGTAAACTTCAGTTTTTTTGTTGTTGTAAAGTCACTTTTGTGGGTATATTCCATATTTGTGTCATTTTAAGAGGATGATGGTTTTAGTCCTATGAAGTAGACTCTCTCTCTCTAGAGATGGGATTGAGAAGGGTATTTTGTATTTTTTGGGGATGGGTTCTAGATGATATAAATATTATATGTTTGTAATTTGTTTTAAATGAGTAGTTAATTTGTGTCCGCTTTAGTTTTGCTGAAAATTAAGAAAGTGACAGGTATATAATACATTTTTTGTTTTAATAGCTTTCTTATGACCAAGAGCTCTTTAGAAGAATGTTCTTCTGTAAACATGTTGATATTCTGGACCTCTCTTAGAAATGAGCCTAAGATTGTGAAAATTAAAAACGGAATATTCTAGACCTCTATTAGTAATTTAGATCAAGTGCTAACATTTCCCATTTCCTATTACTTCTGCAATTGTGAAGCAGACTAATTTGACCACTGAGCTTGTGAATTTCCAATGTGATGTGAGCAAACTATCATGTGCCCTCTTTTAGAATATGCATATAAAAACATTTATCTATGTATAATTATCTACATATGTGTATTCATGTATGTTATATGATTAAATATATTATAATTATATTTTTATGTGTAGTGAAAACCTGTAGAGTTGCTTGAGTTACGAAAGTTTAGGAGTTATATTATTTTCTAATTCAATTGTTTCTCTTTTCAAAAATCAATTTTTTCTAATGGTTATTTTCTCCTTTTTTTTCCTTTGTCCTTGTAATTATCCTGCAATACATTTGAAAAAAGAGAGTCAACGAGTATGGTACTTGTTTTGTGTCATTTTATTGTTTTTAAAATTGACTTTTTGGCCAAGTTTTGTGTTGATAAGTATCTACTTAAATTGTAGCTGCCCTTGCTATGTGGGTTTTGAATTATACTCCTGTAAATGAGAAAACTATCAGGATTATGTATGGTTTGTAACTTATAAGAATTATTGTTCAATCAAAGTTCATTGATTGGAAGACTTAAGTGAATCTGACAACATGCAAGGTCTATAAATTAGTGGACACAAAACTATCTTACTGCATGTGTTTTTAGATTAGTGATTGCACATGTCGTGATAATGTGGGGAACAACTATATGTACCCATGAGCTGAATTTTGGACTCTGTTTTTCAAGACTACATGTGATCTGGTTGTTCACTGAAGTAATGTTTGCCTCTTTACTCATTATCTGCATATAATCTACGTCTGATTTTGTACAATAATACTTTCTTTAAGGATGGACGCCACATTTGATGAAGATTCATTCTTCAACGCCCTATTGGAAAGTGGTGAACAAGGTATCTCCAACACTCCAATAGGTAGCAATCATGATAATGTTGTACTCCAACCAGCACAACTGGAAGGTGAAAAAAGGCCACCTAGTAAGAAATCTGCACAAGGTGTGCCTTTCACTGTAGAGGAGGACAACCTCCTCTTGTCGGGTTAGCTCAACGTTAGCATTAATTCTATTCGTGGAACTGACCAAAAATCTACACAAATGTGGGATAGAATTTTGGAATATTACAATGAGTATAAGAAACCCAGCAATCCAGAACATTCTATTGTGTCACTGACCAATCGATGGTCGGTGATCCAAAAATGTATAAATAAGTTTTGTGCTGTTATATCCTAAGTAAAATCATTGAATCCAAGTGGTGCAACGGAGTAAGACAAGGTATAAATTTTGAATTGTTTCAAATCTGCAAATTATTTAGAGAAATTACATTTTTACATTCTCCCTTGGCCTATTTAGATTGAAAGGGCCAAAATCATGTATAGAGAGATTGAGAAATCCAGCTACACCATGGAACACTGTTGATGTCTATTGAGACACCAACCAAAATAACAGCAATATATGTCAATGTTGTCAACAAGAAGGAAACTGCCTGAGAAACGTTCAGTTATTGTGGACTTGACTCCAGTAGGAGTCGGCACAGTAGCTAAGAACATTGAGGTTATTATTGAGAGACCTCCAGGCAAGAAGGCTGAGAAAAAAAAGGAGAGAATGAGGAAGGCTAACAAAGCTTCAGACACTGAATTTCATGCCTCCTTAACTAGGATGCACGAGGATAGAACCATATTCATGCTGGAGAGAAGACAAGAGGCTCGCAACGCGAACTCTGATTGGCATGAATTAGTAGCCCAAAAGAAGAGGAAGACTGATATGAAGATAATGAAATTGGATCTTGCTGGTATGAATGCAATGCAACGAAAGTATTTTTAAAATCTTCAAAAAGAAATTTTTGAGGAATCTAAAAAGCGGTTTTCATCTATAATCTCCATCTCCATCTTAACCTTTTGGGGGTGTGTAGCCATTTCTTGTCTATATTTTGGGCTGTTGTTATCTATTTAATATTGTAATAGAACATTTTTTGGCTAGTTTTAGTGGCTGGGCAGCCACTATGTGTAGATGAAGAGCTGTATTTTGGGCTGTAATGTGGACACTGCTGTTGTTATATTTTGCATATTGTTGTAATGTGGGCCTCATGGGTACTGGTGTTGTTATATTTTGTGGGTAACAACTATATATGAAAGAAACTTCTTGGTTTGTGCTAATTTTTGTAAATTCTGTTGTAAATGTGGTTAGCAACTATGAGTTGCAGTTATGTGTGGGCAGCAATAGTGGTCAGCAACTATGAGCTGACCAATGCTTCTTTTTGAGTTGCCAATTCTTTTGCTCTCTTTGTAAAGCTTGTGATTTGATTTGTAGTTGTCTTGGGAAGTTTTGTTTGTAGTTGTGGTTTTTATTTTATCTATAAATTTTGGGTAACAATTGTGTAAGTGCTAAAAGTATAGATTGTTGGATTGTAAACAATTGTCTTAGTGTTTAAATGATAGTAGTAGTAGCACAACTTGTTGCTCAACTAGAAATGCTTGTGAGGGAGAGTTGTGAAAATAAAAAAGAAAATAAATATTGGGGTTTGTTGGGAAGAGTTGGAGATTATGAAAAAAAAAAATTAAAGAAAAAAAAAATTATATTAAAAAATATATTTAAAAATAATAATATTTTATTATTATAGAGAATGAAATAACTGATTCAATGTGGACTGAGAGTTTTGAGTTATTAATCAAAAGTTAAAAAATCATCATATTAGCCAAATTTTCATTAGGAGATAGCTAATTCAATGTGAATGCTATTAGTAGACGATCTTGGCTTTGCACACAAAGAATAATAAGAATCTAACCTCGTCATTGAATTCTTTCCTGTCCATTGCCAGTTGCCACTGCATGCCATTAACGAGACTGGAAATTATGGCCTTCTTTTACGTTACGTCATAAGTTCTGCTCAACCAATGACCAAATACATCATAAATCGTCAATTCATTGGGCTTGTCCATTGCCATCATAAGAATCACGTTGTTTTTTTCCTTCTGCCACAATTAATCCCAGAGAGAGTTCGTGGAAGGTGGGCTATTCGAAAAGAAAAAGTATACTAAATAATAATATTTATTTATTATTTTATTTATATTTATTATTTATTATTTTTATTAAATATGTGATGTATGAGTAAGAAAGAGAAGAACTCAATTAATTTAATATGAATAAAATTTAAAAAGATTAAAATAAAATAAAATATGTGAAATGTAAGAACGATGAATATCGAGCTCATTTAAAAAAATTGTCAAAATCTTCTACCCAAGTCTAAAAGCAGTTACAAACTGCTGTTGACGGCCATATTGAAAATGGAAAATACTAGTAGGATGGATAAAAGTAATCGATTAAATTTTTAATTTTTTTTTATTTAATGATTAAAAAAATGTATACTAGAGAATTGATATTTTTTTTTAAAAAAAAATATTTAAAACTGTGTAAAAATAATTAAAAAAAGAAAGAAAGAAGAAGATACATTTGTACTTGTACTTGTCGGTCCACTTCATAAAATCATCGTCAAGGACTCCAGTGGCACGGTCCCTGTCAAGGCGGGGAATTTGACAAGGACAACAACGAACTGAGAAATTAGATAAATAAAATAAACAAATGGATAACGTACGACGAGAACACGTACAAACCAGAAAATATAAGGAAAATGCTTTTCCCATAGCCGATTTCTCTTATGGATTTCGGTTTAATTCGTTTCTGCGTACTTTCGGTGTTGCCACTTTTCCCATAGCTTGATTTCTCCCAGGAGTCGGGTTAGTGAAACTTCGACGTTGCCGCGTCAAACAAACAAGCTTTCCAAGAAACACGCGGATTAAGGAAACTTCGCGCGGATGTTCCGGAGCTTTAACCGGCGTATATATAGGCCGCCTACATATTTTCCCTTGGAGCTAACCTTTTGTGCTCATCACCATCACAGCTTTCACCCATCAAAGATATAGGCCTACTTATACACCCTTGAAGCCCATCACAGCCTTTCACCCTTGATATTATTTGATCGTCTATCAAAGCATGATGACCATGCTCAAGTGCACCATCATCAAGATGAGGCTCCTGATGGTGCTGATATGAAAATGCAACATGCAGGAAGTAGCATGCAACAAGCAAGTGATGGTGCTGATATGATGATGCAGCATGCAGAAAGTACCATGCAGCAGACTAGTGCAACCAAGTTGATGAGAAGCACAAATGCAGCAGCTAAAAGATGTAAAGTGCTGGCACAGAAAAGCAAAGTAACAAAAGGAAAGTATGGGGCGACAGATCAACCTCAAGGGCTGCACTAACTAGACAGAAAAGCAGATAAAGTAATGAAAGAAATGAAAAGCAATGTCAAAGGCTTCAGACTGTAACAGATTACTTGTAAAACAGTAGAAGATAAAAGTTAACTTTAGGACCCTTCTTTTAGTCCTTTCTATCTTTCTGCAATGTATATATATGTGTATAACAGAACCGTGTATAGTGTGAGAAATTTATAAGATCAGAGTTTTCTCTCAATACCTTTGTTCTGTTTTCTCTCAAATTCTTACATGGTATCAGAGCTAAGGCTCTGAATAAAACCCTTTCATGACTACCGAGACCTCAAATACATCTGTTTTTCTTGACTTCACCAATGTGGTTAATCCTTACAGACTTGACCATGGTGACAACCCATCCATTCCTTTAGTTTCTGATCTTCTGACCACAGATAACTACACAACTTGGTCAAGAGCCATGTGTAGAGCTCTAAGAGCCAAGAATAAACTTGGCTTCATTAATGGGTCACTGCTTAAACCCAAGGACCCTGCTGATCCTCTTCTTGATGCTTGGGAAAGGTGCAATGATCTAGTTGTATCTTGGATACAGAACTCCATTAGCCAAAACCTAAAGTCAAGCATAGCTCTAGTTGATGATGCCAAAAGGATCTGGGAAGAGCTGAGGGACAGGTTTACCCATGAAAATGGGCCAAGAATATTCCAGCTTAAGAAGGCCTTAGCTGCTCTGCAACAAGACCAAGACTCTGTAAGTACTTATTATGGCAAGTTAAAATCCTTATGGGATGAACTGATAATTTATGAACCCATACCTGACTGCACATGTGGAAAACTCACAACTCTCCTAGATAGGTATCAAAGGGATTGTGTCATTCAGTTTTTAATGGGCCTCAATGACTCCTACAATAATACCCGAGACCAAGTAATGATTCTAGACCCTTTACCTCCCATAAACAAGGTCTTTTCCATTATCCAGCAGCAAGAGAGGCAACACATTGTCCTCTCTGGAGTGCCTTCCCCTGAGTCAATGGCTCTTGCCATTAGGAAAGGATATTCATCCTTCAAACCTGCCACAAGGCCATCCTTTACACAGAAACGTGAGAAACCTTACTGCTCTCACTGTCATATTCAAGGCCATACTTTGGAAAACTGCTTTAAAGCAGGTAATGCACAAGCTCCCATTTGTAGCCATTGCAATATGTCAGGGCACATGGTTGACAAGTGCTACAAATTGCATGGATATCCACCTGGACACAAGCTCCACAATAAGGGCAAGCCAATGAATTTCTCTGCAAATGCATCATCACTAGAGCAGAAAGAGAGCACTGAGGAGAAAATGTCCTTCACTAAGGATCAGTACCAGCAGCTCATGTCATTACTGCACTCGAGGGAGGCCCCTATTGCTACTCACTCAGCCAACCAAGTTCAGACAGATTTTAACTCTCCATCTGCCATGTCTGGTATGCCTTTTTGCTCAACTTCCTCTACTCAGAAACCATCTAATTTTTCAGCTTGGATAGTTGACACAGGTGCTACAGATCACATGATCTGTAACACCTCATTCTTTACCTCCATTACATCACAAGTCTCCTACATGGTTAAGCTGCCAAATGGGCACACAGCTCCTGTGACCCACATTGGTACAGTGAAAATCACAGACACACTGACTTTGAGTAATGTTTTGTGTGTTCCTTCTTTTAGCTTCAATCTAGTTTCTGCTAAGCAGTTAACTAACTCCATTTCCTGTTGTTTTATTTTCTTTTCCAACTCATGTTATATTCAGGACCTTTTGTCATGGACCACGATTGGCATGGGTGAATTGAGGAATGGCTTGTACCACCTTCTAGTAACTGAAGTTAACCCCACAGCCTTGCTTGACCAGTTTTCTATTTCCCTAAAGAAGCACATGCCTGTTATAGCTTCTTCTAGTAGTATTGATGATGTATCAAACCTTTGGCATTGTAGAATGGGTCATACACCCCTCTCTGTTTTGAATTTAATCTCAGATGATTCTGTTAAAGTTCATTTACCTACTGTCTCTGATGCTCCTTGTTGCATATGTCCAATGGCTAAACAGCACAAGCTCCCATTTCCTATGAGCACACATAAAAGCAATCAGATTTTTGAACTTGTCCATTGTGACATATGGGGCCCAAATTCTGTTGAATCTTATGATGGATCTAAATATTTTCTAACCATTGTGGATGACTTTTCGAGAAGCACTTGGATTTACCTTCTCAAAAACAAATCTGACACCAAAGCTTGCATTGAAGCCTTTTCCAACCTTGTTGAGACACAATTTGAGTCTAAAATTAAAATACTCAGGAGTGATAATGGACTAGAATTCCAAATGAAGGATTTTTATAACAAAAGGGGCATCATGCATCACAAAACCTGTGTTGAGACCCCTCAACAAAATGGGATTGTTGAGAGGAAGCATCAACACCTCCTCAATATAGCTCGGGCACTCAAAATTCAGTCCAATCTTCCTATTAAATATTGGAATGACTGCATCTTAACTGCAGCCTACATAATTAACAGAATTCCTAGCCCCTCTTTGTCTAACAAGACTCCTTTTGAACTATTATTCAAAACTCCACCCACCTACTCACACATGAGGACTCTAGGCTGCCTTTGTTTTGCTGTCACATTGTCTCAAGGCAGGAAGAAATTGGATCCTCGTGGAAGAAAATGCATGTTTCTTGGTTACCCTTTTGGGGTTAAGGGTTACAAGCTTTTGGATTTGGAAACCAACTCAGTTTTCATCTCTCGAGATGTGATTTTTCATGAACACATCTTCCCATTTCAATATTCAAAACTTTCTGCCTCACTTATTTCTTTCGGTTTTATTCAATCAAAATCTGACTACAGCCTATTCACATGGGTAGATGGTAATTGTTTTACTGCTTTGTTGGTCTATGTTGATGACATAGTTGTAGCAAGCAATTCTTTGAAATCCATTGCTGCTCTCAAGGTCTTTTTGAACCAACAATTCAAGATCAAGGATTTAGGCACACTCAGGTATTTCCTTGGAATTGAAGTGGCTAGATCTCCTAAAGGCATACATATTTGTCAAAGGAAATACACCTTGGATATCCTGGCAGATTCAGGAACCTTGGGATCCAAACCACTCAAGCTGCCTATGGATCAAAACCACAAACTCAGCAAGGATTCTGGGATTTTATTGACTGACCCGAGCACCTACAGGAGATTAATTGGTCGCCTTCTATACTTAACCATCACTAGGCCAGACATTAGCTATCCTGTTCAGATTTTAAGTCAATTTATGGCAGAACCAACCACTTCCCACCTTGCAGCAGCACATAAGGTGCTTAGATACCTTAAGGGAGCCCCTGGTCAAGGGATTTTTCTGTCAGCTTCATCATCTACTCAGCTAAAGGGGTTGTGTGACTCGGATTGGGCCTCATGTCCAGACACTAGACGTTCTATAACAGGCTATTGTTTATTTTTGGGAGACTCACTGATCTCTTGGAAATCAAAGAAGCAAACTGTTGTGTCTAGGTCATCTGCAGAAGCAGAATATAGAGCAATGGCTTCTGCCACTACTGAATTCACATGGCTACGACAAATCCTTGCTGATCTTCTCATTGATCATCCTCAAGCTGCTGTTTTACTTTGTGATAACCAGGCTGCACTTCACATAGCAGCCAATCCTGTCTTCCACGAAAGGACAAAGCATATAGAGGTTGACTGCCATCTGATTAGGGATAAAATTCAAGAAGGGAGCATAAGAGCAGCTCATGTTTGCACTACCTCACAACTGGCAGATATATTTACTAAGGCACTCCCCTCTTATCTACTTCAATCCCATCTCTCCAAGATGGGAATAGCAAATATCTATTCTCCATCTTGTGGGGGGGTATCAAAGCATGATGACCATGCTCAAGTGCACCATCATCAAGATGAGGCTCCTGATGGTGCTGATATGAAAATGCAACATGCAGGAAGTAGCATGCAACAAGCAAGTGATGGTGCTGATATGATGATGCAGCATGCAGAAAGTACCATGCAGCAGACTAGTGCAACCAAGTTGATGAGAAGCACAAATGCAGCAGCTAAAAGATGTAAAGTGCTGGCACAGAAAAGCAAAGTAACAAAAGGAAAGTATGGGGCGACAGATCAACCTCAAGGGCTGCACTAACTAGACAGAAAAGCAGATAAAGTAATGAAAGAAATGAAAAGCAATGTCAAAGGCTTCAGACTGTAACAGATTACTTGTAAAACAGTAGAAGATAAAAGTTAACTTTAGGACCCTTCTTTTAGTCCTTTCTATCTTTCTGCAATGTATATATATGTGTATAACAGAACCGTGTATAGTGTGAGAAATTTATAAGATCAGAGTTTTCTCTCAATACCTTTGTTCTGTTTTCTCTCAAATTCTTACATCGTCTCTCTAATTACCATCTTTCAAGGTCCAGGCAAGAAGTCATTAATTGATCTCCTTTAATTTACATGCACCACTTTGGTGCCATCTGGTTCATTTCCTTCCCTCCAAATAACCAGCTTTATAGTGATCATCTGCGTGCTTCCTTTTACTTTCTTCTTCTGCTTTCCAAAACAATGTCCAGCGTTTCATTAGCAATCTTGGAACCCAATCATTCTTTACTCCATGCTCGTACCACCCTTAACAAACCCATCAACAGATGGCGCTCGGCTTTTGTGACCATCTATTGTTCTAGAGCCTTGCTATCATTTTACAAAAATTCTCTACCCCACAAGAAGAATACAGAGGTTTCAAGCCATTCATCTTTCTTCGTTGTGGACCTCAAACTGGACAACAATTTCAAAATTGATAAAACAACTCTCAATGAGCTTGTCAAAGAGAAAAATGTTGAAGGCCTAAAAACTATTGGAGGAATTCAAGGAATAGCATCTAGTCTTGAAACTAATGCTGAATTCGGGATTCCTGCTGATGTTGAGGACATTGTTCGCCGACGTAAGGCTTTTGGCCCAAACACGTACAAAAGACCACCTACAAAGAGCATCTTCCATTTCGTAGTGGAAGCCTTCATGGATCTTACCATTTTCATCCTCTTAGGCAGTGCTTCCCTTTCCCATGCATTTGGTATAAAACAGCATGCAATAAAAGAAGGATGGTACAATGGTGGAAGTATATTTGTTGCTATGTTTCTTGTCATTGCTGTTTCTGCCATTAGGAACTTCAAGCAAAACAGCCAATTTAACAAGTTATCCGAAGTCAGCAACAATATCCGAGTTGATGTTGTGCGAGCTGGGCGACGTCAACAGATTTCAGTATTTGATGTAGTTGTCGGAGATGTTGTTTGCTTAAAGAATGGAGATCAAGTTCCAGCAGATGGGCTATTCTTAGATGGGCACTCATTGCTAGTGGACCAATCCAGCATGACCGGGGAGAGTGACCACGTTGAGGTAAATTGCAGTCATCCATTCTTGGTTTCCGGTGCAAAGGTTGCTGATGGCTATGCACGAATGCTTGTCACTTCTGTTGGCATGAACACGACATGGGGTGAGATGATGAGCTCGATCAACAGTGACACCAACGAACAGACACCTTTACAAGCTCGACTCAACAAGCTAACTTCATCAATAGGTAAGGTTGGATTGGCAGTTGCTAATTTCCTAGTTCTCGTAGTCTTCTTGGCTCGATTCTTCACCGGTAATACAGAAGATGGGAATGGAAATAGGGAGTTCAAATGCAGCAAGACCAAGGACGATCACATAGTGAATACTGTAGTGGAGATTGTAGCTGCAGCAGTTACTATAATTGTGGTTGCTATTCCAGAAGGTTTGCCCCTGGCCGTCACACTAACACTTGCTTATTCCATGAAGAGAATGATGGCCGATCACGCAATGGTGCGGAAGCTCTCGGCCTGTGAGACAATGGGCTCTGCCACCACCATTTGCACTGATAAAACAGGCACTCTCACGCTGAACCAAATGAAGGTGAAGAAATTTTGGTTAGGGGAAGAATCTTTTGCAACAGATGCTCACTCATCAATTGCTCCTCGTATTCTTGACTTGGTCCATGAAGGAGTTGCTCTAAACACAACCGGTAGTGTTTACAGGCCGCCTTTAGGATCAGAAATCGAGTTCTCAGGTAGTCCCACTGAAAAAGCAATTCTTTCTTGGTCTGTTCTGGAGTTGAACATGGAAATGGAGAAAATGATGGAGAGTTGCACGATACTTTTCGTCGAAGCATTCAATTCCCAGAAGAAAAGAAGTGGGGTCTTGATGAGGAGAAAGGTAGACAACACAACCCATATACACTGGAAAGGAGCTGCGGAGATGATACTGAAGATGTGTTCAAGTTACTATGATGCCTCTGGAAATATCAAAGACATGGATGACGGTAAGATGCTGAAACTTGAGCAAATTATTCAAGGTATGGCAGCTAGCAGCCTCCGGTGCATTGCTTTTGCTCATAAGCAAATTTCAGAAGAAGACAACGAAGATGCCGAAGAACATAAAAAGCTAAAAGAAGATGGTTTGACCCTTCTAGGACTGGTGGGACTTGAGGACCCATGCCGTCCAGGGGCGAAGAAAGCTGTGGAAGATTGCCAAAATGCTGGTGTGAACATCAAAATGATCACGGGAGACAATGTTTTCACGGCAAAAGCTATAGCCGCGGAATGTGGGATTCTAAGGCCTGGAGAGGACATGTTCATCGGAGCAGTAGTAGAGGGCGTGGAATTCAGAAATTACACACTAGAGGAGAGATTGGAGAAAGTCGAAAAAATATGTGTGATGGCAAGATCCTTTCCTTTGGACAAACTTTTGATGGTAGAATGCTTGAAACAAAAAGGCCATGTGGTTGCAGTTACTGGAGATGGAACAAATGATGCACCAGCATTAAAAGAAGCAAATATAGGACTTTCAATGGGGATCCAAGGCACTGTGGTTGCCAAGGAAAGCTCAGACATTGTCATTCTAGATGATAATTTTGCTTCCGTGGCCATAGCTCTCAAGTGGGGAAGGTGTGTCTATAACAACGTCCAGAAGCTCATCCAATTCCAACTCACTGTAAACGTTGCTGCTCTTGTTATCAACTTTGTAATAGCAGTTTCGGCTCGTGAAGTCCCATTAACAGCAGTGCAATTATTGTGGGTGAATTTGATTATGGACACGTTGGGTGCCCTGGCTCTTGCAACAGAGAAGCCCACCAAGGAGTTGATGGGGAAACCACCTGTGGGCTTGAATGAGCCACTTATTACCAACATTATGTGGAGAAACGTGTTGGCCCAAGCTTTATATCAGATAGTCATCATCTTGACCTTGCAATTCAGAGGAGAATCAATCTTTGGGGTGACTGAGAAGGTAAATGACACCTTGATTTTTAATACTTTTGTTCTTTGCCAAGTCTTCAATGAATTCAATGCAAGAAAGCTTGAGAAGAAGAATGTTTTCGAGGGGATACATCGGAACAGGTTGTTCTTGGGGATCATTGCGGTAACCATAGTCCTTCAGGTGATCATGGTGGAGTTTTTAAAGAAATTTGCGGACACAGAAAGGTTGAATTGGGTGCAATGGGTTGCATGCATTGGAGTTGCAGCAATTTCTTGGCCCATCGGTTGGATTGTCAAGTGGATACCTGTTCCAGAGAGACCATTTTTCAGCTACCTAAAGATGAAAAAGAAACAAGGACTTTCACTCAAATTTTCCTGTCTTTTTTAAGACATGCCCATAGCTAAACCTTGTTTTCTCTTGTAAGACGCATTTGCTTTATCTGTTTATTTACTTTATATGCATGCAAATTCTTTGTCCTTGTTTTCTTGCAGGTTTATAGATTGGTTTTATATATATTTTGTCAAGTATTTTCCTTTTGGGTATATTGTAGTCTGGCTGGGAGTCTTAGATATTTTTTGATACCTAGGTTTGGAACTATTTGAATGATTGTATTCCCCAGGTATCTATAGATGTAACTATGATTTTCCTATGTTATAAGTGAGAGTTATTAATAAAATTAGGATACCGTTCTCTTTTTAAAATAATAATAATAAAAAAAAAAATCCCATAGCTGAACCCACTTCTGCAGTAGAATTTGTAGTGTATCTATGATTATACTTTTAGTACTCTATTTGTACACTGTTTTATATGTAAGTAGTGATTCCATTCATTTGATGAAAAATAACTACTGATTTCATTTTTTCTTTATCATACATCGAGGGTTGTTTCAATAATGTCTTTTGGAAATATGTCTGAATTCGACTATAAATGGCAAATCTAGGACGGGAAAGTACCAAAAACACCATTTATAAAGGGCAAGTACGAAAAATAAGATACTTGGAAAGACTACCAACAATTAATTGTTGTGCTCAAAACTTAGTTGAAATCAAGACCCATCACTAGCTTGAAAGAAAATTATAGCTTGAGCGACGACCTTGCTGGCTTTGCACACAAAGAGCTACTCTCGTGTAACACCGCCTTCGCCTTCCCTAGAATTAGGGATGTTACATGTTTACATAAATAAAACTAGATGAGAAATTTCATAATTTAATAAATCAAATTATTGAACTTATGGCAAAGGCTGTAAAACAAGCACATCAATCATTTGAAAGAAAACCTCAATAGAGGCAGAGTGTATTTTCATTCATATATTTCCTCACTGTTTACATTGTATTTCTAGCTTCTATTTATACAAGTATTCCAGGGATGAGAATCTGATTACATTTGATCCTACGGTCTACAATCACTCAGTTTGTCGAGATAGAGTAAAGGCAGATAGGTTGCTACATTGTATTTCCAGCCTCTATTTATACAAGTATTCCAGGGATGAGAATCTGATTACATTTGATCCTACGGTCTACAATCACTCAGTTTGTTACATGAGAATCTTCTAGAGGCAGAATAGGTGTCATCCGCTTGGAAGATGCTTTCTGAATTCTGTTATGGTTTTCCAGTGCTGTGTTGCTAGTGCTATCGTGCTCAAGGTTGCACTCTGTTGCAGTGGCTTCCGTATGAGAGTTAGGTGCCTCAATAGCCCCCCGCGAGTCAAGCGGCACCGGAAGAATGGTGAGGCTTGATCGAAGAAAACTGAACTGTGAAGTTGAAAGAGGCTTTGTAAAGATGTCGGCTAGTTGATCCTTGCTGGAAATGAAGGAGACTTTGAGTGCTTTCACAGAAACTCGTTTCCGAACAAAGTGATAGTCAAGTTCAACATGTTTCGTTCGAGAATGAAGTACTGGATTCATGGACAGGTAGGTAGCCACAAGATTATCACACCATAGTGTCGGAGGATCAGCCAAAAAAATACCCAGCTCACCAAGCAATGATTGGAGCCATAATAGCTCACAAGTACTATTAGCAACAGCTTTATACTTAGCTTCAGTCGATGATCTAGAAACTGTAGGTTGCTTCTTAGAACCCCAAGATACTAAGTGAGAACCAAAATATATACAGAATCCACCCGTAGACTTGCGATCGTCAGGGCAACCGACCCAGTCAGCATCCGAAAAGGCAGATAGAGTAAAGGGAGATGAGACTGAAAAATGCAAACCAAAATGCGAGGTAAGCCGTAAATAACGAAGGATTCTTTTAACTGCTTGCCAATGAGGAATTCTAGAAGAGTGCATGTATTGACAGACTTTATTTACAGCAAAAGAAATGTCAGGTCTTGTACCATATTGAACTTATGGCAAAGGCTGTCAAACAAGCACATCAATCATTTGAAAGAAAACCTCAATGGAGGCAGAGTGTATTTTCATTCATATATTTCCTCACTGTTTACATTGTATTTCCAGCCTCTATTTATACAAGTATTCCAGGGATGAGAATCTGATTACATTTGATCCTACGGTCTACAATCACTCAGTTTGTTACATGAGAATCTTCTAGAGGCAGAATTGGTGTCATCCGCTTGGAAGATGCTTTCTGAATTCTGTTATGATTTTCCAGTGCTGTGTTGCTAGTGCTATCGTGCTCAAGGTTGCACTTTGTTGCAGTGGCTTCCGTATGAGAGTTAGGTGCCTCAATACAAATTAAATAAATAATTAAATAGAGCCTAGAACTAAATCGAACTGCTCCAATTAATCTTGGTCCACCTACTCGTACTGATTATCCTCACTTAGGTGGTTTAAAACATGAAATAAAATTAAAATGAATCAAAAATTCAGTAAGAAATCCATCACAACGTAAACAAAATAAACGTAAGATTTTTCATAAAACATTTCATGCTGAGGATTTAAAGTCATGATCATTCATATATATGCTCATGTCATACATGATTTATTTTAAATTATCTAACTTATCATACTTATCTTACTGGCCAACCTACTTAACTATATATGAGAGGTTGTGCAATAGCCTCACATCCCATAGCCACAAGGAGAACCGTTAATAGTATTTTAGCATATTATGGTGAACCCTGCTTAGGTACATGACTTGCACGTCCACCCATAAAATCGCATCAGTACCATGTATCTAAATGGTCATCTTATAAAACTTATCTTATCTTACACATAATTATAAGAAAGCTTTCGTAACTTGATCATAAAAAGTTTGCGTGTCTTTATACAACGTGAGGTGCATGACATGCATAATACATACATAATTATAAAATGCTGAATTAAATGTGATGCAAAACTTAACATAATCATGAACTATAATGAATGATATGCTTGCATAACTCATGACATACGAGATACATAAAAAGAGGCTATCAAGAATTAAATTTAATAATAATTTATCTAAATTGACATGTGATGATTCTTATTTGTAATCAAATAACTTACATTATTGCGTTACTTCCTTAATCTTATTTCATAGCTCGTTATCTATACGAAGTACGAACCATCACTATCGTTTTTAGAAAATGTGTCATAATATTCTACTTAATTAATTACCTATCAAGAAGAATAATTAAATAAACATTTGATTTCATACAAAATCAATGAAGACTAATATCATATGATTATATAGATAATAATAACATATTTTCATCATTAAATTATAATTTAGTAGAATATTTGAGTTTTATTCTAAAATAAGTTGTGAAAACTTAAATTCTTAAAATAGGGTTAATATTCTCATGATTAACATAATTATTCAATATTACAATAAATATAATAAATACTACTATCATTTAAATATTCTTAACATATTTCTTTATTTCTAGTCATAACTATAATAGAATAATTTTATCGAAGTTAACAAAATAACAACGGAAATTAGTTTCAATAATTAACTCAATCATATTTAAAATTCAAATCCTGGCAATAACTATTATTATAATCTAACAATAATTTAACACTAATAACATATTACAATTTAATAGGATATCATATTTTATTTAAATCTATTAAATAACACTAGAAACCCATTTCATAAAATATATTTAACCAGACCTAACGTGCTAAAATAAAATGAGACTCGTATTATTTACTACTAAAATTTAGTTGTAAAAATTAATACTTAATAACATAATTTAAGTCCTTTAAATATTTTCTGTAAAATAAATTTTATGGACTAATAATTTCAAATAAAACAACAGCCCATGAAAAATTAAATAAACCCAATTAAAACAAGAAATGCAAGCTGAATCGCGTTTGAACTAATGATTTGAAGGCTTCCTTGTTTAGACTTTTTTCCATGAGAATGAGAATTATAGGGCTTCTCTTTCCTCTAAGTATTGGCCTCTTTGTTGCTTCTTCCGTTAATGAAACTTCCAGTTTTTCTTCCTCTGTGAGATTAGGATATGTTTGGAAAATATGTTTCATCTAAAATTTTCATCTTCATCTCATCTCATTTTTACACTTTTTTAAATCCTCATATAAAATATAATAAATAATTTAACTTTTTCAAATCCCAATATTATTTTTTCAAATTCTAATTCAATTTTTTCAAATTTCAAAACTAAAAAATAATATTTTAAACTTTAAAACAAAACACAAAATTTTCATCTCATCCTCCACACATATCCTAAGTCCTTCCTACAGTCGCCTAATTCATCCTCCATTAAAGAAATTCAGAGAACCTACCTTCAATTTAGCTAGAAAACAGGTAGTATTTACTCACGAGTTTTGCTACACAACGTCTTACTATTCATCCACACTCCACACTCCATATTTTTTAACATTTTTTAATATTTTTTTAAAATTTTTTTTTGAATTTATTTTTTTTAAACTATTTCAAATTTTTTATTCACTATTCATAAAAAAATATATTGGATAAAAAAATTAAAAAAAAAGTGAAGTGTGAAGTGTGATGTGAATAGTAGAAGTTGTGAAGAATTTTTGTTTACTCACCGCCTTACCCTTAAAAAAGGGAAGGACCTGTCTCTCTTCCTAGTTCCTACCAGGTGTTGATAACACATGGTAAAGTTCTTAACCGAGATAATTTAAAAAATAATAATATTTCAAATCATTCCTGCGCACGTCATCTATCTTTCAGGTATTTAAAAAGAGAAGAACATGCAAATACGTTTGTACAGCGGCGTATTTGTTAATTTAAAGACATTTACATTTGTTAGTCAGAATACAGCGGCGTTGACAGTACTCAACGATCAGCAAGGGTCCGAACTCCAAAGGATAAACATCATCTGTTCTTTTTGAACATATTTTTAATAAGCCTAATCATTTTTAAAGGCCTAATTCTCTTAAAGAGTTTCTCAATTTAAGTATATTTTAAATAAATAAATAAATTATAACACTTTTTACGAAATCTTATAAAACCCGTCTTTACAAATTTTTTATAACTCCCAAAAAAATTAAAAAAAAAACCAAAAAAATAATTGTCTGTTCTCTCTCGAATAAAAATATTCACTTTTCCTTTCTTTATCTCTAATAAAAGAAATCGGATTACGATAAATGAAGATAGAGAGGAAATAATTTTATTCATATTACAAGTATATGGTATTAAAGAAAGACGAATATTTGAGAATATATATCATCATTACGAAAGAGTGAATTTTATGAACCATGAAATATGGCAGAAAATAGCTTTAATAAGCTAGCCCAATGTGAGTGGGCCACAAGCAAAGATGATTATATCCTTTCTTTTTTCTTGGCCACGTACGAAAGAACTCGGATGTATCGAACCAACCCAGTCGGCGGAAAATGCCCCACGATCCACGAAAGTACTCCTTGCCTAACATAAGAATGCAAATGAAGATTCGTGTTTCCGCGTCTGGTCCCTTTTACGGGTCAAACAAATGAAAATGCTGGAAACTTCAGGGAAATGTTCCCAGAGGCCAGAAGCAAACCGCAAGAATCAGCGTGTGCACACACACGCGTACATACTACAGTTACTATCTATATATATATATATAGATAGATGAGTAGTATATATATTTCATCCATATTCCTTCTCAATATTGCAGCATATGATCTTGTTTCTTTCATTGGCGCCTTGTCACGCATCTGTTAGTGTTTCCTTCGCAGGATAACAGTCTGATCATCTTTCTCCAACAGCCATATTTGCGGTTCGGTCTGCCACCTTAATTTTCTTGTCTATCTAATTACGTACGTACTGTCTTTCCTTAATTCCTTGGTTTCATCCATATATACACCACCTTTATAGTACGTACTGCATGGGACTCTAGTTTTTATCCAAGCCTAGTCATTTTATCCATTATTTAGCATTGCCTTGCTGCTAGCATATCCTTATATATAACTTTGCTCCTTGATATTTTTACTTGTACGTACTTTGTATCCAAGTTATTTGGTTTCCCAAAAGCCTTTTGTTTTTTTTTTGCTCTTAAAAATCCTGTTTTTCTTAATTAAAGATAATTATTTTGCTTTTGTCAATCTCTTTTTTTCCTACAAAAAACCTCTATAGTCGTCTGCTTCCTTTACTTTCCTTCTTCTGCTTTCCAAAAGAATGTCTAGCGTTTCATTAGCAAGCTTGGAGCTACTTCAGGCTTTACTCCATGCACGTACCACCCTTAGCAAACCCATCAACAGATGGCACACGGCTTTTGTGACCATCTATTGTTCTAGAGCCTTGCTATCATTTTACAAAAATTCTCCACCCCACAAGAAAAATACAGAGGTTTCACGTCATTCTTCTTTCTTCGTTGTGGACCTCAAACTGGACGACAATTTCAAAATTGATCAAACAACTCTCAATGAGCTTGTCAAAGAGAAAAATGTTGGAGAACTCAAAAATATTGGAGGAATTCGAGGCTTAGCATCTAGTCTTGAATCCAATGTTGAATTTGGGATTTGTGCTGATGTCAAAGACGTGGCTCGCCGACAAGAGGCTTTTGGCTCAAACACGTACAAAAGACCACCTACAAAGAGCTTCTTCCATTTCGTAGTGGAAGCCTTCAAGGATCTTGATGAGAGATAGAGAGAGACTAGGGCACAAAATAGAGATGTTCTGAAATTACTTCGTATATTGCATCAAACAGTAAAAACAATATATAGTAAGAATGAGTAACATACTAACTGAGGTGCATGTGCATACAGGTGATTAAAAATAAAATTTAATACACTAATAGGCCCCCTCAAGCTGGAGTGTGTAAATTAACAACACCCAGCTTGGATAAAAGAGTAAGAAATCTATCTGTGCCTAAAGGCTTAGTAAAAAAATCACCTAATTGATGTTCAGAAGATACATGTAAAGTAATTACAGTGCCATTTTGAATCAAGTCCCTAACTAAATGACAATCTATCTCAATGTGTTTTGTTCTTTCATGAAAAACAGGATTTGCAGCAATATGCAATGCTGCTTGACTATCACAGTACAAAACAGATGGAGATGAAAAAAAAATTCTGAAATCAGCAAGTAAAGCATTGAGCCATTTTATTTCACAACAAGCCGATGCCATTGAACGGTACTCAGCTTCAGCAGATGACCGAGAGACAGTTACTTGTTTCTTGGACTTCCAAGAAATCAGGGAATCACCAAGGAATATGCAGAAACCAGTGACAGATCTTCTGGAATCAGGACAAGTGGCCCAATCTGAGTCGCAAAAACCTTTCAGTTGCAGAGAAGAAGAACTGGAGAAAAACAGTCCTTGACCAGCAGTAGCCTTAACATATCTTACAACTCTGAGAGCAGCATCATGATGAGATTGACGTGGATTATCCAAAAACTGACTCAAAGTATTCACAGTATAAGAAATGTCAGGTCTAGTAAGTGTCAAATAAAGAAGTCTACCAATCAACCTTCTATAAGAAGCTGGATCATCAAGTAAAAGACCAGAGGAGTCGGTTTTGGATAACCGTAAATTTTGGTCCATAGGAGAAGTGGCTGGCTTACCAGCAAGAAGACCAGAATCAGCAACAATTTCTAGTGCATATTTTCTCTGAGAAAGGATAATACCTTTAGTAGATCTTGCTACTTCAAGACCCAAAAAATACCTCAAGTTGCCAAGGTCTTTCAGCTTGAAATGTAAATGCAGAAAATCCTTAAGGGCAGCAACAGATGTGGGATTATTAGAGGCAATGACAATATCATCAACATATACCAACAGATTCAGTAGGAGTCAGAGATTCAGATACAATTTCTCTCTGTTTCTCTTCTTGTAAAACAAGAGAGAAGACCTTATTAATTGGGGGAAAAGGATCAGAAAGTAAAATCTGACTACGCAAATGAGCATATGACTCATTAAGGCCCATCAGGAACTGCAAAACATAATCTTCTTGTTGAAAATCAACGATTTTCTTTATAGCTCCACAAGAACATGGAGGCAGAGGGCGAAAATGAACCATTTCTTCCCAGCTACTTTTTAAACGGGTAAAATAAGAACTTACAGATGAAGCTTCTTGAGTTAAAGAAGCAATGTTCTTTCGGATCTGAAAGATCCGAGGACGATTGCTTTGAGCAAACCTTTCCTTTAGATCGTTCCACATCTCCTCGGCAGAATCGATATAGATGACAGAGGATGCAATCTCCTTCGTCATAGCATTGAGTAGCCATGATAGAACCACTGTATTACACCGGATCCATGCACTATGCTTTGGATCAGAAATAGGAGGTGGTGGCAGAGCACCATTCACAAAACAAAGCTTATTCTTGGAAATAAGGGCCATGGACATAGACCGATTCCAAGTAAGGTAGTTATCGCCGTTGAGCGGCTGAGAAACGAGAACGTTACCAGCATGGTCACCGTGTTGAAGATAGAGAGGATTAGAGTAATCCTCATGAGGGGAAACAGCAAGAGAAGAAGGGGGGGGGCAAAGAATCAGAGGCCATCTTCGAGATGAGATGAAACGGCGCTAGGGTTTGTTTACATCTGATACCATGATGAGAGATAGAGAGAGACTAGGGCACAAAATAGAGATGTTCTGAAATTACTTCGTATATTGCATCAAACAGTAAAAACAATATATAGTAAGAATGAGTAACATACTAACTAAGGTGCATGTGCATACAGGTGATTAAAAATAAAATTTAATACACTAATACATCTCACCCCATGTCGTGTTCATGCCAACAGAAGTGACAAGCATTCGAGCATAGCCATCAGCAATCTTTGTACCGGAAACTAAGAATGGATGACTGCAATTTACCTCAACATGGTCACTCTCCCCTGTCATGCTGGATTCGTCCACTTGCAATGAGTGCCCATCTAAGAATAGCCCGTCTGCAGGAACTTGATCTCCAATCTTTAAGCAAACAACATCTCCGACAACAATTTCGAATACTGAAATCTGTTGACGTCGCCCAGCTCTCACAACATCCACTTGGATATTGTTGCTGACCTTGGATAACTTGTCAAATTGTCTATTTTGCTTGAAGTTACTAATGGCAGAAACAGCAATGACAAGAAATATAGCAACAAATATGCTTCCACCATCGTACCATCCTTCTTTTATTCCATGCTGTTTTATACCAAATGCAAGGGAAAGTGAAGCACAACCTAAGAGGATGAAAATGGTAAGATCTATTAGTGTATTAAATTTTATTTTTAATCACCTGTATGCACATGCACCTTAGTTAGTATGTTACTCATTCTTACTATATATTGTTTTTACTGTTTGATGCAATATACGAAGTAATTTCAGAACATCTCTATTTTGTGCCCTAGTCTCTCTCTATCTCTCATCAAGATGATGAGCTCGATCAACCGTGACACCAACGAACAGACACCTTTACAAGCTCGACTCAACAAGCTAACTTCATCAATAGGTAAGGTTGGATTGGCAGTTGCATTCCTAGTTCTTGTAGTCTTGTTGGTTAGATATTTCACCGGAAATACAGAAGACGACAATGGAAATAGGGAGTTCAATGGCAGCAACACCAATACCGATGACATAGTGAATGCTGTGGTGGAGATTGTAGCTGCAGCAGTTACTATAATTGTGGTTGCAATTCCAGAAGGTTTGCCCCTAGCTGTCACACTAACACTTGCTTATTCCATGAAGAGAATGATGGCCGATCACGCAATGGTGCGGAAGCTCTCTGCCTGTGAGACAATGGGCTCTGCCACCACCATTTGCACTGACAAAACAGGCACTCTCACGCTGAACCAAATGAAGGTGACGAAGTTTTGGTTAGGGGAAGAATCCTTTGCAACAGATGCTCACTCATCAATCGCTCCACGTATTCTTGACTTGGTCCATGAAGGAGTTGCTCTAAACACAACCGGTAGTGTTTACAGGCCGCCTTTAGGATCAGAAATCGAGTTCTCAGGTAGTCCCACTGAAAAAGCAATTCTTTCTTGGTCTGTTCTGGAGCTGAACATGGAAATGGAGAAAATGAAGGAAAGTTGCACGATTCTTTTTGTTGAAGCATTCAATTCCCAGAAGAAAAGAAGTGGGGTCTTGATGAGGAGAAAGGTAGACAACACAACCCATATACACTGGAAAGGAGCTGCGGAAATGATACTGAAGATGTGTTCAAGTTACTATGACGCCTCTGGAAATATCAAAGACATGGATGACGGTAAAATGCTGAAACTTGAGCAAATTATTCAAGGTATGGCAGCTAGTAGCCTCCGGTGCATCGCTTTTGCTCATAAGCAAATTTCAAAAGAAGACAACGAAGATGCCGAAGAACAGAAAAAGCTAAAAGAAGATGGTTTGACCCTTCTAGGACTGGTGGGACTTAAGGACCCATGCCGTCCAGGGGCGAAGAAAGCTGTGGAAGATTGCCAAAATGCTGGTGTGAACATCAAAATGATCACAGGAGACAATGTTTTCACGGCAAAAGCTATAGCCACAGAATGTGGGATTCTAAAGCCTGGACAGGACATGTTCAGCGGAGCAGTAGTAGAAGGCGCGGAATTCAGAAATTACACACCAGAGGAGAGATTGGAGAAAGTCGAAAAGATTTGTGTGATGGCAAGATCCTCTCCTTTTGACAAACTTCTTATGGTAGAATGCTTGAAACAAAAAGGCCATGTGGTTGCAGTTACTGGAGACGGCACAAATGATGCACCGGCATTAAAAGAAGCAAATATAGGACTTTCAATGGGGATCCAAGGCACTGAGGTTGCCAAGGAGAGCTCAGACATCGTCATTCTAGATGATAATTTTGCTTCTGTGGCCACAGTTCTCAAGTGGGGAAGGTGTGTCTATAACAACATCCAGAAGTTCATCCAATTCCAACTCACTGTCAACGTTGCTGCTCTTGTTATCAACTTTGTAGCAGCAGTTTCTGCAGGTGAAGTCCCATTAACAGCAGTGCAATTATTGTGGGTGAATCTGATTATGGACACGTTGGGTGCCCTGGCTCTTGCAACCGAGAAGCCCACCAAGGAGCTGATGGAGAAACCACCTGTGGGCTGGACTGAGCCACTTATTACCAACATTATGTGGAGAAACTTGTTGGCCCAAGCTTTATATCAGATAGCCATCCTCTTGACCTTGCAATTTAGAGGTGAATCAATCTTTGGGGTGACTGAGAAGGTAAATGACACATTGATTTTTAATACTTTTGTTCTTTGCCAAGTCTTCAATGAATTCAATGCAAGAAAACTCGAGAAGAAGAATGTGTTCAAGGGGATACACAGGAACAGGTTGTTCTTGGGCATCATTGCGATAACCATAGTCCTTCAGGTGGTCATGGTGGAGTTTTTAAAGAAATTTGCAGATACAGAAAGGTTAAATTGGGTCCAATGGGGTGTATGCATTGGAGTTGCAGCAGTTTCTTGGCCTATTGGTTGGATTGTCAAGTGGATACCTGTTCCAGACAGACCATTTTTCAGCTACCTAAAGATGAAAAAGAAACAAGGACTTCCACTCAAGTTTTCCCGTCTTTTTTAAGACAAGCCCATGGTTGAACCCACTTCTGCAGTAGAATTAGTAGTGTATCTCTGATTATACTTTTAGTACTCTATTTGTACACAGTATTTTACTTGTAAAGTAGTGATTCCATTCATTTGATGATAAATAACTACTGGTTTCATTTATTCTTTATCATACATCGAGGGTTGTTTCAATAATGTTTAAATGCGTCTTATAGTTAGATTCTAGGACAAATCTATCACCATTTATAAATGGCCAGTACCAAAAATAAGATACTTGGAAAGACTACCAACAATTAATTGTTGTGCTCAAAACGTAGTTGAAATCAAGACCCATTGCCCCATCACTAAAGCCTTTATGGCACAGTGTGCAATTCCCAGTGTGCAGTGTATAATGTAGCAGTCTAGCAGATATTCTTTCTGCTAACAGGTAGCTTTATTTTTCAATATGTGATCTTTGTCTTGGAAACCTCTTCCATTTGCTGTATGGGTTAGAAGCAGATATATTTTTAAAGCTGGGTAACTTCGTCATGGCTGAGCAATTTGCTCTGGAACTCTCTACCTGTCTACGGCTAAGAAATTGACTTCTTGGTGCCTCCCTCTTCCTTTCCTCATAAAGAGAAACAATGAAAAGATGGTGGAAAATGAAATCCAGTACCGCACCCTTTAGTAAGTCTAACCATTAAAAGTTATAACGGAGGATTTAATTAATACCAAAAATATGAATATCCAAGAGATAAAATACTTAAAACAGAAATATATAAGAAACTTATAAATACTAACACGTGAGAATCAAGAAATTGATTTTACATTAGTTATACCGTTAAGTTAAAAAATGAAATAATTATATATACTGACTCATGAGCCGGCAAAAACCAAATGATCTTTACAACCTATATCACAATTTATATACAATATTAAATATAATAATAGGACAATGCTACGTCCACGCTACCATTAGGTATAATTGGTTTTTTTTTTTTATGTATTTTTTTACAATTTTAAATATTTAAAAAAAATAAAAAATCACAATATTATTAAAAAATAATTCTTTAATCACAAAGTAAAAAGAAAAATTTTAAAATAAAATAAAAAATTCCAACAGTAATACCGAGTTGTAAGAACCAGTAGTGAGAGTATCATTTTTCTTAATTTTTAAGGCGGCACTATAGCCATCGTTGATTCTCGCTACTTATTTTAGTATTTTTTTTAACTTTTTTTTACATGTATTTTTTTAACATTTTTAAATATATTTTTTTAAGTCACAATATCATTAAAAAAATACTTTCTTAATCACGAAATAAAAAAAATAACCAAAAAAAAAATGTCAAGAGTAACTCTCAACTTCTGCTGGGAGTGAGAGGACTAGCATTATCGATAATAATATTTTTATTATATGTAAATCCATCAAATCAAAAATATAGGTCCAAATAAAATTTAAATAATATTATTTTATTACATAATTGTAAACAAGTTATTATAAAATAATAATTCTATCATTTCTCAAACCAAATTTCTGTTGAGGCGTGCAACTTGAAAGAAAATTATAACTTGAGCGACGACCTTGCTGGCTTTGCACACAAAGAGCTACTAACTAGGGAGTCAAATGTTTACATAAATAAAACTAGACAAGAAATTTCATAATTTAATAAATTAAACTAAATAATTAATTAAATAAAGCCTAAAACTAAATCGAATTGCTCCAATTAATCTTGCCCCACCTGCTCATATTGATCATCTTCACTTCGGTGGTTAATATGAAATAAAACTAAAATGAGTCAAAAATTCAGTAAGAAACCCATCACAACATAAACAAAATAAGCATATGATTTTTCATAAAACATTTCATACTGAGAATTTAAATTCATGATAATTCATATATATGCTCATGTCATACATGACTTATCTTAAATTATTTGACTTATCATACTTATCTTACTGGTCAACACACTAAACTATGTGTGAGAAGTTGTGTACCGGCCTCACATCTTGTGGCCAGAAGGGGAACCGCTAATATAATTCTAGCATATTATGGCAAACCACACTTGTACGTGGCTTGCCTGCCCACCCATAAAATCGTATTAGTACCATACATCTAAATTGGCCATCTTATAAAACTTATCTTATCATATACTTAATCGTAAGAAGGCTTTCGTAACTTGATCATAAAAAGCTTACGTGTCTTTATACAACGTGAGGTGCACGACATGCATAATGCATACATAATTATAAAATGTTGAATTAAACACGTGATGCAAAACTTAATATAGTCATGAACTATAATGAATGATATGCTTGCATAACTCATGACATATGAGGTACATAAAAAGAGGTTATCAAGAATTGACTTTAATAATAGTTTATCTAAACTGACATATGATGATCCCTATTAGTAATCAAATTACTTACCTCATTGCATTATTTCCTGAATCTTACTTCTAAGTATGATCCGTCACTATTGTTTCTCGAAAATGTGTCCTAATATTCTACTAAATTAATTACCCATCAAAAAGAATAATTAAATAAACATTCGACTTCATACAAAATCAATGAATACTAATATCATATGATTATATAGATAATAATAACATATTTTCATCATTAAATTATAATTTAGTAGAATATTTGGGTTTTATTCTAAAATAAGTCGTAAAAACTTAAATTCTTAAAATAGGGTTAATAATCTCATGATTAACATAATTATTCAATATTACAAGAAATATAATAAATCCATTTAAATACTTTTAACATATTTCTTTATTTTCTAGTCATAACTATAATAGAATAATTTGATCAAAGCTAACAAAATAACAACGGAAATTAGTTTCAATAATTAGCTTAATCATATTTAAAAATCAAATCCTGGCAAAAACTATTATTATAATCTAACAATAATTTAACACTAATAACATATTACAATTTAATAGGAAATCATATTTTATTTAAATCTATTAAATAACACTGGAAACCCATTTCATAAAATATATTTAACCAGACCTAACATGCTAAAATAAAATTAGACTCGTATTATTTACTACTAAAATTTAGTTGTAAAAATTAATGCTTAATAATATAATTTAAGTCCTTTAAATATTTTCTGTAAATAAATTTTATGGACTAATAATTTCAAATAAAACAACAGCCCATGAAAAATTAAATAAACCCAACTAAAACAAGCAAAACAACTAAAACAAGAAATGCAAGCTGAATCGCTGATTTAGTAAGCCCAATTAAAAATAAAGCCCAAGCGAGTTCAGCCCATCTCAAAATTGTTTTAGGGTCATGTTGGTATTAACGTACATCTTGAGGGCATTAAAGGAAAGTGTGAAGATAAAAAGACGAGCAACTATGAGCATCATTGGAGAGAAAAACCATGCCGAGAGATAGGAGGCAAAACAGAGAGCTTACCGAGAGGAAAGTGGGAGGATGAGCCGAGGTCGACGGCGGAGGAACCGTCTGAGAGAGAGATGGTACCGTTAGCTTAGAGAGGAAATACGCGACCGAAAGCAAAGGAGAGAGGGATCTCGATGTGGGCTTACCGCGGCGGCGCGAGGGTGACGGGATATGATCGGCCGGCTATTTCTCTGGTTTTTACGATGATTTCCGGTGAGGGGTTGTGGATATCTCGCGTTCACGCATGTGGGCTCTCTTTCGGTAGTCCTTTGGCGTGATGGGTGGCGTCGGTTTCTGTTTGCCGCGCGGGACTGAGGTTGCCTAAGCTACAGTGGAGACTCGTCGGCTTCTGTGGCTTTCGGCGTGTTCTGTGATGACTCTCGGTGATGGCTTCCGGTGAGGGAGAGAAGGGTGCTCTGTTTTGGAATGGGAAACAGGGGGCTTTGTTCGTTGGTTGTTCATGGTGTTGTTTGTCCTTTGCTGACCGTGGGTGGTGCATTGCAGTGGGTTGTGATGGTGCACTAGCGTATCGACTCTTGGCTTGAGTGCACGATGTCTTTGCGTTGAGAGGGGTTGGGGTTCTTCTTCTACGTTTGATTCGAGGGTGGCTGGTGGAAGGCAGCTTTGGGCGACTATAGCTTGCTTCTCAGTTTGAACGTGGGGGCGTTTCAGGGAGGTGCGTACGAGCTTCTTGTCGTGATCATGAGGGAGGGGCTGAGATCTGCCGTGGGGATGTTCATATGTGGTGCTCTGATTTGTTTACGGTGGTTTCGGGAGGTATAGGGGTCCTGGTGTGGAGATATAGGGGTCGTGGTTTCGTTGGGTTCGCGTGGTGGGTTTTGTTGGTATTTTTGAATAAGTATTAGTTATCGAGATGTGCTACGAACAGACCGCATAACCAGTCCCCGCATACACTAATATTTGTTGTTTGTCCATTTTAGCTTAGGTAAATGATCAAATTGACCTCCACCCAAATTTCCTGCTTTCAGCCTTTCACGAATGAGAACTACGGAATTCAAAACCAGAATTCGTTTTGCCGCTATAGCCCATGCGAGACCCAGGTTTTTTTTTTCCTCCACCGCCTGCGTCCTGCTCATCTCCTCCACCACCATCAGCCGATAATGTCTACCCACCAGAAAGATAACCAAACATCAATTTTTTTCGACAAACAATTCAGGTCAAGCATGAGACTGGTGATGATGATCCATCTTTTAAATAATACAGGTCAAGCACATGGTCAAGTGCAGAGTGATGCTATGAGTACACACGCACACATACATGATGTATTTGTTTGTCTATGCAATATGACTCCAATTACTATAATCCTTAAACTTAAAAACACTTTAAAAATAACATTTTCCAGAATCGAAGAACAGCTCAAAAGTTTGGATAATGCACCAAGGGTAATTAGAGATGAATTTTGGAACCAAATCCAACATCAACATGGATGTGGTGAAAGGGACAAGAAAGCCAACAATTTTTAAGGAATCCAGTTCAGTTACCCGGCCGAAAACCTCTCGCACATAATCAAACCCAAATTAGTACGAATACTAGCACTAGGATCACTTAGTAATGGGGCTCAGACGTTTTACCAAAAATATAGACATTAGTGGTGCACTATAACATTCAAAAGCATTTCACTAAACCCCAACCCCCCCCCCCCCCCATACTCAGAAGCCCAGAGCAGAGAATAACAATACATCTTCACCAAGTTAATTATAAACAAAGCATGATTTCTAATGTATTGAACTACAATGATTCCTGAACATCTCCAACATCAAGGCTTTAAAAAAAATTACCTCAAATTTCAGTCATGGCATTATCTTAGCAAGAGCACAAACCCGTCGTTTAGGGCTCAGACAGAAGGGAAGGAAGGGAATTATCGCATGAAGGGGATGAAGTTAGCGCTCAGTAGAACAGTCTGAAGATCAGGAGGAAGGGAGGGAGAAAAATCGAGTTCTGGAGAAAGGGGGAAAGGGAAATCGAAGGGAAGGAGAAGAATGGGCTCGTGATCTGCAGTCCCTCAGTGAGACGATGTCGTATAAATTTTCCTTAGTAAAACGATTCGTTCATGCCACATGGGGCGTGCGCGTGCAGTCCTCTGTTTGAGGACTGTATTTAGACTTTCTCGGCATGCTATAATCTGGGGGTAGGTTCCTCTTGTTTTTGAAGAGAGAGGCTTTTAAGAAGTGGTACCGTGGGCAAGTGGGAAAAGGAAAAAAAAAAAAAAAAAAAAAAGGCTTGAAACCATTTTTAACTATGTACATGTAGAGAGAAAAAAATAAGATAGTACTTTGAAATCATTGGAAATTTTTCAGACAAAATAGAGGTATTATTTTTAGGAGAGCTTTATACTCTATAACTTATGCAGAGTTAATTTAAATTATACGACGATCAGTTAGATTGTTGTATTCTGGAGAATATAAGTCAAGAGAAAGTCTGTTATACCAGTTCAATTAAAACTTTACATATTGTAGAGAGTTTAAATCTCTTTAAAGAAAGCGAGATTTCCGTATCTCAGTCTAAATTAATTTTGTTTAAATTTTTCATTTTATAACTGTGTATTTCCTAACAGATTTTTCTACGTAAGGGAGTCGAACTGTGCATATATGCGCGATCTAATGGGTTTTAACTTTTAAGTTGGTTAGCAGATGAAAATTTTTCAAACTAAGGAATTAGCTAGAGAAGATGGTGGCATGTGCATGGGGTACGTTGGTTAGATATTATTTTGGGCTAAGCTTTGGGCCTCATACTGATTAAATATAAGCCCACTTGGCCGTTAAATATTAACTGGGTTTTAGTGCAAGTATTGAGTCCAATAAAAATTCTCCAATCTACTATAATAATTTTGGGCTGGTTATTCAAAAATTCCAATTAGACTTTCTTATATTGGACCAATAAAATTACCCTTATAAATTTATAATGTTTTTATTTATACGCTTTCTTCTTTAATTTTTTGGCATGCACATTTATGTCGTATTAATAATAGATATATTGTAACCATGAGTAGTTTAGGATTAATTCCCGTACTGAAAAAATATTTTCAAAAATATGAAGTTTGTAGTTAAGCAAAAATTACAAAACAACTTTATAAAAGTGTTGAAAAAAATATCAAATTGTTAGATCTAATTTACACCAATCTTTGTGAATTTAAAGGAATTTTAACTCGTAGAGGAAATAGATATTTTATTAATTTTATTAATAATTTTTCAAAATACACATATGTTTATTTATTAAAAAATAGAAGTAATGATTTTGAAAATTTCAAAAAATTCCTCCATGAAATTGAAAATCAATTTAGTAGAAAAATTAAAAGATTTAAAAGTGATAGAGGCCGAGAGTATGATTCAAATGAGTTTAATTATTTTGTTCGGTCATTGGGAATTATTTATGAAACTATTGCACCATACTCATCTGCTTCTAACGGTGTGGCTGAAAGGAAAAATAAAATGTTGATTGAATTGACAAATGTCATGCTTATTGATTTGACGCTCCCTCAAATTTTTGGGGTGAGACAATTTTGACTGTTTGTCATGTTTTAAATAGGGGACCTTATAAAAATTCAAAAACTACACATTTTGAATTATGGAGAGGGTATAAGCCAAGTTTGAGATATTTTAAAGTTTGTGGTTGTTTGGCATTTGTAAGGCTAACAGATCCTAAATGGCCTAAATTGGGTGCTAGAACTACCACTTGTATCTTTCTTGAATATGCAAAAAATAGCATAGCCTAGAGATTTTTTTATATTGAAAATAAAGTGACTTTTGAATTAGGCGATGCGATTTTTCATAAAGAAAAATTTCCTTTTAAATCCAAAAATAGTGGGAGTCAAAAATTTAGATAAATTTTTTTTTTTTTTTTGAAAATAGTTATTCTACTCCTCTAGAAATTGAAAAAAATTTTGAATTAAGAATGAGTAAGAGAGTTAGAATTGAAAAAGATTTTAGTCCCGACTATTATATTTATAATATTGAAGAAAATCCAAATACTCTATAAGAAGTTTGAGCATCACTTGATTCTGTGTTTTGGAAAGAGGCTCTGAATGATGAGATAAATTCATTAATTTCTAATAAAACTTAGAAATTAGTTGAGTTACCATCGGATTACAAAACCATAGGGTGTAAATGGGTCCTTAGAATGATCGAAAATTTTCCATTAGATAAAACAGTATTCACTTCTTTTCCAGCCCATCTTTAGACCCCCGATGCCTCCCCCCTTATTATTGTGTTTTTTGGCTGCCAAATTTTTGTCTTTTCTTTCGATTTCCTTCAACTTTACATGTCCCTCTCTGACCCTACAAACAACTACAGTATGTCCTTGTCGATGACACTTCATACAATAGAATCCTGGCATCTCATATCTTTCTTCTTGTCAAATACATTTTGTCGAATAAACCACAATGGGAAAACCTTTCACTGGTTCCATAGTAAAATCCACTTCCACACAAATTCTTGCACCTGTCGCTCTCGTTTGATTCAGTGTTGCATTATTTGTCTCAAGATACCTGCTGAAACGAGTTGCAAAAATTTGGAGACAATCATGTCGATAAAGATGCATTGGTAAACCAGGTAAAAAATCCATTGAGGGGCCAATGAAGATTCTCTATGTAATTCGAATTCCTTAATCCATTAAACAACCGAAATGAATTTCCTTCTATCGTTCTTCCTTCACGTGCCCATCTATGCATAAAATCACATTCATTTTTTATCTGAATTAAAATATGATAATCATTCATAAAACTGATCATTGGAATTTCTAGCAAACCCCACTTTTTTACTACTTTCAACTAAATGTTATCAATCAATCGAAGGTTGGGCACGCATGAACTTTACGACAACGGCAAATTTACAATCTTCTGCCACTTTAGCCATTTCTGATTCCGAAAAGATTAACCACAATTCACCGTTAAAATCCACCGAAAATCGCATTAGCATTTTGAGCGAAGGATTGTCCACCGGCTTAGCAACCGCATGTGCGTAGGACGATCTTGGCTTTGCACACGAAGAATAATAAGAATCTAACCTCGTCATTGAATTCTTTCCTGTCCATTGCCAGTTGCCACTGTAACGCCCCGTTCCCAAGGGGTCCAAAGAGTTAACTCATATCACTTAAAAATCATTTTTCCCAACCACCTAGTACATTCTTCAATTTTTCTTTATTGCACAAAATACTCATTAATCTACATCAATTACTCCAATATATTTATTCTAAGACGATACAAAGTCTTAATATAAACAATAACCTCCCAACAAATCATATCATCCGTACAAAACGGGCTTACTGATTAAAAAAAATCTTCAATACTCGTATAAACCTTCTATCCTAATCCATTATTCTTAACTCATCTCACCCATGCTCCGTATTCTTGATCTTCAGCTAAAATATCTAAAAATCATCTGAAAATATTGTGAAGATAAAGGGGTGAGTTATCAACAACTCAGTAAGCAGAGAACATATACTAGTGTGCAAACATGAGCATTTACAGAGTTCAGAGTGCAAAACAAAATACTTTCTTTAAAAAAATGCAGAACAAAACATTTCCATTTTCAGAGTGTGGAAGCAAAACATGTTATCAAAAATATCAGAGCGAAAGTTTCAGAAAAATATTCTTATTCAAAGTCTTTTGGCATAGCATAACTGACCACCATCATACCGGAGCATCATATCACATCAGAGGCCATGTTTAACCCCCGTGGTAGGGTTGTGCAAACCCTGGTAGCTAACCGAGCAGAAACAGAATGTGAATCCTCCCCTTATTTATTCTCGGAGCCCCGAGTGTGCACACAGGAAAGACCACCAGAAAACCACTTTGTTTCCAAAGTGGGTGCACCAGAAACAGAACAGTTGGTACCAACCCAAACAGAAACCACTATTAGCACCCGTGGTAGGTCAAACAGATCACCATCCACAAACCAAACCCAAATTCAGAATGTCATGCCAAAAGTTTTTAGAAATCACATCATATCATATCAGAGTACAAAACATCTTCAGAACAGAATCAGATCACAAAATATAATTTATGCACAAAATTTATTACTCGCTCTCTTTTGCACAGTTTAGAAACAAAATGGCAGAAATAAGCTCATGTTTACACCAGTCATGACAAAAAAATGCTTTCTCTTTCATCAGAGTTCAATGAGTAATGATGAACAAATAACTGAGGTTATTTTTACATTTCTTTTCAAAACGTATAATGCATATTTTTATAAATCAACCCCAGTTCATTTTTATTTTATGCAAAGTCTAGCATAGGAACCCCGCTTACCTGAAACTCTTTAGCTTTTCAAAAAATTTCCTCAACAATGCCAAATAAATATTAGTCGTCACCTATAAGATAATCACGAAAATTTTCATCAATTCCCAATCAATCTCATATTTCGATATTCAAGCCTAAGTTTCTAAAATAATCTAGTTTTAATTCCTCAAAAACCCAAAATTCTAATTATTCCTAAAATACCAACATCACTTTCTAAACCCATCAATATCCAACTTAATAACTCCGATTAAAACATTAATTCTAACTTATTTACGATTGAGATCTTACTATAATTTATAAAAACTAAAATAACAAGACTATATCAAAATCATTATAAGTAGAAGATCATACTTAAAATCATCTCTCACATGAGAATCTAATTTTCAAATATACACATGAACATACGTGTAAAATGCATTAAAGCAACCAACAAATATTTTACATATGACGAAACACGCATGTGACCCCAAAATCTCATTTTTTTCAAAATAATTATTTTCCAACGCACGCCAAAAGTCTCATTTGATCCAAAATAAGTCATGAAAAATCACCACCATGTTTTCAGAAAAATACCCAAACATAAACAACCAATATACAATAAAAAGAGTTAGCGTAAAAAAAATACATTTGAATGTAAATCTCAAAATTTATTTGAGAAAATACTTACGGTGCCTAAATGCTAATTTCTGAAAGACCAAGGTCGCGAACACCAATTTTTAACGCCAAAAGCAAGCACGAAATAAAAATACCAAAAATCTCAAATTTTGGGATGAAAAAGAGTTTCAAAAACAGAGAAATTTTAAAGTGATATTTTTGAAATAAAAAAATACCGATTAACTGAAATAAGACTCGAATAAAATTTAAGACAGAAAGTGAAACTGTTGTACCAAAACCACCCAGAAACACACCCAAACACAAGATAGAGACAATATATAAGTGGTTCGGCAATTTGCCTACATCCACTGAGCGGAAACAATATATTTCGAAGTGTTTGTACAAAATTTACAAACTTAAACCAGACTATCTCTCATCTCACAAATGGCTTCTTCTTAGTATTTCACACTCCTTAATTCGTTACAATTGATCTCCTTTTATAGGAGAAACCTCAGGAGACAACAATCATCATTATTGTCAATTAAGGGGCTGCTGCTTGACATTGGAGGGGCTGCAGCTTGAGAAGCTTGATATTGGATAGAGTACAGCAACTATCCAAGACATTTGAGGGGCTGCTGTGATCACATTCACACTGGGTTGATATTTAACAATCACCCCATCCACCCATGTGTACCATATAGGATGCTTCCTTTAAATGATTTCACCCCCTCATCGAAATACTCTTTATATCTGCCATGAGAGATTTCCGCTATCAGATGTGCCCTAAGGCACCAATGTACTCGAAGGTGCTCAACAGTGTGAGATATTGATCAGTTCCAAACAGTGTTGGAATTTGATCCCTGTGACGACTTTTGTCAACATATCTGCTGGATTGTCTTCAGTGCCAATCTTCTGAAGTAGAATGTCCCTTCATCTAATATCTTACGTATAAAGTGAAAACGGACATCTATATGCTTTGTTCTAGAATGATACATTTGATTCTTGGCCAGATGAATTGCACTCTGACTGTCACAGTGAACAGTAACCTCTTGCTGTTTAAAGCCCAAATATGTTACCAGTCCCTGTAACCAAATGGCTTCTTTCACAGCTTCTGTTACAGCCATGTATTCAGCCTCTGTGGATGATAGTGCAATTGTAGACTGTAAATAGATCGCCACTAACTGGTCCTCCAGCCATAGTGAACACATATCCAGTTGTCGATCGTCGTGTTTGTCAAGATCACCTGCATAGTCTGAGTCAACATATCCAGTTACTAGACTATCCTTACCCTTCTCGAACTTCAAACCGAGATCTACGTTCTTAGAATGTACCGCAGAATCCATTTAGCCGCATGCCAATGTGTCTTTCCAGGATTATGCATATATCGGCTGACTAAGCTGACGGCCTGGGAGATATCAGGTCGTGTACACACCATAGCATACATTAAGCTTCCCACATCACTTGCATACGGGATTTTTTTCATATAGTCCCGCTCCTCATCATTTTTAGGAGACTGCAATGCACTAAGCTTAAAATATGTGGGCCATTGGAGTACTTACTGGCTTTGTCTTCGAGTCGATGTTGAAGCGTTGTAGTACTCTCTTCAGATACTGCTTCTGAATGAGGTGAATTGTGCTTTTCACTCTATCTCTGTTAATCTCCATCCCCAATATTCTTCTTGCTTCTCCTAGATCTTTCATTTCAAATTCTTGACTCAGTTGAGCCTTCAATCGATCTATCTCTACCTTGCTTTTACATGCAATCAACATATCATCTACATATAAAAGCAAATATATGAAAGATCCATCTGCAATTTGTTTGAAATACACATAATGATCGTATTGGCAACGAGTGTATTTCAAGTCAATTATGAAGCGGTCGAAACGTTTGTACCACTGCCCGAGATGACTGCTTCAAACCATAGAGAGATTTCTTCAGATTGCAAACCAATTTTTCTTTACCAGCTTCTTTAAAACCTTCCGGTTGAGACATATAAATCTCCTCCTCCAGATCACCATGTAAGAAAGCCGTCTTCACGTCAAGCTGGGCTAACTCAAGATCATATTGTGCAACCAAAGCTAGCAATATCCGTATGGATGAATGTTTCACAACAGGAGAGAATACCTCACTATAGTCTATTCCCTCTGTCTGAGCGTAGCCCTTGGCTACCAATCTAGTTTTGAATCGCACCCCACTTTTAACAGCTTGATCATCTTTCTGATTGAACCCCCACTTACAACAATTGACTTCTTTCCATGTGGAAGCGGCACAAGCTTCCATGTTTGGTTCTTATGAAGAGACTGCATCTCCTCGCTCATTGCATTTTTCCATTCAGTCTATTCACTAGACTGTATGCCTTCTTTGTAAGTGGTTGGGATCTGATCTCCTTTAGCTGGAAGTGCATACGTCACAAAATCTGTATAACGTGCCGATAATTTTTTCTCTCTTCTCGGCTTACTTGTTGCAATTGATTCAGGTTGGCATGGAGATACTGTGACTGGACTATCAACCTCAAGTTATCCATGCTCTCCATTAGTAACTCCTGAATATTTTGGAGTAGTAAACTCCACCTTCTGCGGATCACAAGGTGCTTCGTTTTATGGCTGCCTTCATAGGAGTCTTTATGCTCATGTGACTTGAGCATCTTAGACTCATTGAAAGTAACAATCTCTACTGACTATTACCTTCTTTGACTCTATGCACCAGAGTCAATACCCTTTTACACCAGTATTAAAGCTTAAGAATTTTTGCTTTCTTAGCTCTAGGATTAAGCTTACTTTCTTTAGCATGATAGTAAGCTGGACATCCAAAAATATGTAAAAAGTCATAATCAGTAGCATGTGTACCTTTCCATATTTCAATGGGTGTCTTCCCGCCATTGGCAGCTGTGGGTAATCGGTTGATGAGGTGGCAGACATACGTCACAGCTTCAGCCCAAAATTGTTTATTGAATCCACCATCCAGTAACATACACCGTACTTTCTCTAACAAAGTACGATTCATCATTTCTGCCACACACGTTTTTTTGAGGTGTTCCTCGTACAGTGAAGTGTCTAACAATTTCCTCTTTACAGCATACTTCCATGAAGGGGTCTAGAGTGTACTCACCTCCATTATCTGATCTGAGCCGCTTGATCTTCCTCCCGGTTTGAGGCTCGATTATTTTCTTCCAATCAAGGAAGATCTTCAACACTTCATCTTTATGCTTCATCGTGTACACCCATACACGACGAGAATAATCATCAACAAATGTTACAAACCAGTGTTTACCTCCCAAAGATGCATTTTTTGTAGGTCCCCAAACATCGGAGTGCACATAGTCAAGTATCCCTTGTGTACTATGGACTATGGTTCCAAACTTGATCCGTGTCTACTTCCCTAATACACAGTTTTCACAGAAAGACAACTTACCAGTCTTGGCACCTCTGAGTAAGCCTTGTTTTACAAGTGTTTGCAAAGCTTTTTCTCCGGCGTGTCCCATACGCATATGCCAAAGCTTGTGGTGTGTCAGCATCAGTCTCATCTAGCTTCTCACAGACTGTGGAAGCTCTTCCATTAACAGTACTTCCTCGCCTTAGGCCCTTCATTGTCACCTGAATTCCCATTACCACCTTGAGAATTCCATCTTCTATAGTGATTCTGAATCATTTTGAATCCAGAGTTCCAAGTGAGATAAGATTCTTCCGCAAGTCCGAAACGTACCGAACTTCTGTCAGAATCCTGACAGTTCCATCATGCAACTTCAGCAGGATGCTACCTATTCCCTGAGTCTTACATGCATTATTGTTGCCCATAAGTACTGCTCCATCAATCTTTGTGAAGTCAGTAAACCAGTCCCGATTGGGACACATGTGATAGGTACAACCGGAGTCCATAATCCATTCGTCAGAATGACAATTGAATGATAAACTTGTCAGGGCAAGATCTGCATCTTCATCTACATCTTTGTTGGCGACATTGGCTGTGGAGGGTTGAATCTTCTGTTGCCCCTTTAGCTTGGGACAATCCTTTTTCCAATGTCCTGTTGTTGTGACAAAAGGCACATTCGTTCTTTGGCGAGTCTACTGCCGACTGATGAACCACGCGATGTGGCCCGTGTTCTCGATTGAGAATCCTTCTTCTTTCTTGGATTCCTTGACTGTGGTCTCCCTCTTGCTGTTAAGGCTTCATTTGATGTATTTAGCTGTACCTCTTTATCTTTTCTACGGTACTCATTGCTTATCAAAACACTAGATACATCACTATACTAATCTTTTCCTTCCCATACAAAAGTGTAGTAATCAAATGTTCATATGTATCAGGCAAGGAATTTAACAAAAGTAAAGCCTTATCTTCATCTTGGATTTCTACATCCAAGTTTAGCAAGTCAGCAAGTATCTGATTGTAACTATTGAAATGTTCGGACATAGAAATACCTTCTCGTAATTGGAATCTGAAAAGTTTCTTCTTCAGGTACAAACGATTTTCAATACTTTTTGTCAAGTATTTCTCTTCCAATTTTTTCCAAAGTTCACTTGCTTTTGTTCTCTCTCATGACAAAATACTTCTGATCTTTGGCAAGGCACAAATGGATTGTACCACAAGCTTGTCGATTAAGCTTGTCCCAATCCCTATTCGTCATGTCCTTCGATTTCTCTTCCAACGTAATATCCAACTCTTGTTGAATCAAAACGTCCATAACTTCACATTGCCACATGCCAAAATTATTAGTTCCATTGAACTTTTCAACTTCAAATTTGGCATTTGACACCATGGACCTACGCCAGAGCTACTAGCATTTTTAGAACTCTTAACACCTGTAATTTCTCCTCTTGATTCCATCTTGGAATATTAAAATTTTTAGAAAATGAATTTCAAAATTCTAACCGTACGGATGAGTCCGGAATGATCCAAATAGTTAGAAACCACTATTGGATCGTCGAAATCGGATTTCGGATGGCTTAGATCAAGCCCCAAAACGGATCTAAATTTTTGAACGGTGTAGATCGATCTGAAAACAGTAGCTGGAGTGCGTGGAGCGCGTGAGAGCGTGTCTTTCACTCGTCTTCTTCCTCTGGAGCGAGTGGGGGCGCGTGGGCGCGTGTACGGCACTCGTCTTCAACCTCTGGACGACTGTTAGTGCGTGTAACACACTTTCCGACCTTCTCGGGGAGCGCGTTGTGAGCTTCTCCGACCTCGTTTTTCGATGCCCTTTGTTGCAATGTCTTCGTCTTGTCAAGAAGAACCTCTTGATGTGATCAAAAGTTGATTTGGATCAACTTAAATTTTCTGGGTAGCGCAAAACCGAAGCTCTGATACAATTGTTGTACCAAAACCACCCAGAAACACACTCAAACACAAGATAGAGACAATATATAAGTGGTTTGACAATTTGCCTACATCCACTGAGCGGAAAACAATATATTATTCGAAGTGTTTGTACAAAATTTACAAACTTAAACCAGACTATCTCTCATCTCACAAATGGCTTCTTCTTAGTATTTCACACTCCTTAATTCGTTACAATTGATCTCCTTTTATAGGAGAAACCTCAGGAGACAACAATCATCATTATTGTCAATTAAGGGGCTGCTGCTTGACATTGGAGGGGCTGCAGCTTGAGAAGCTTGATATGGATAGAGTGCAGCAACTATCCAAGACATTTGAGGGGCTGCTGTGATCACATTCACACTGGGTTGATATTTAACAGAAATTAAAGGGCAGATAATTAAAGCAAGGCTAAAGAGTAAAAATGGTGCTCGGCAATGGCTAAAACAGGGCACAGTTATGGCAGAAAACAGGGCATTGTTACAGATGAATATAGTGCGCGGTTAAAGCTGGAAATAGAGCACGGCAATGGGGCTAAAATAAACAAAGCTTGAAGACCAACCCAAAAGGAAAATAAAATGCCGAACGGAAAAGAAAGATAACAGCAAAAAGAAAATACAAATACTCGGATAAACCTGCAGAAACACTGGTTTGAGGAAAACCGAAACTGCCAAAGGGGAGGAAGAAGGCACAGCAGACAGTACAGTGAAAAATAGTGGGGGAGAAATGGAAATAAAATGAAAGAGAAGAGAAATGAAGGTTGTTGCATGGCCTGGAGGAGAATAAAACAGAGCAGGAAATGAGGAGGAGTCGGCGCAGGAGAAATGAAAAGGAGAAGAAAAGAAAGAAGAAGAAGAAGAGGGAGATGCCCTACCGCTGGAGGCTAAACGACGCCGCACGGGAAAATGAGGGATGGGCTGGGCTGAGGGGCTAAATGGGTGGGCTGAAACCAAACGGGCTGGGCCCAGAAAAAATAAAAATAAAAATAAAACTAAACCAATCAGCCCAATCTGAAAATGGTAAGCCCAACAAAAGAGAAAGCACAATAAATAAATAAATAAAAATCAAATAAAAAACACTACAACTCAATATTAATAAATAAAATAATTAAAGTCTAACAAGAAATAAATTAAAATCAAGTGTACTTTAAATAATAAACAATAATCAATAACAAGAAAGACACATTAAAAATAATTTCACAACTAAAAAAAAAAAAAAATCAAAAATTAACCCAACAATAAACATGATAAATTAAAACAAAAGAACCAATATTTACATTAAATAAAATAATTATTCAATTAAAAATATACTACACTACGGGATATTACAGCCACTGCATGCCATTAACGAGACTGGAAATTGTGGCCTTCTTTTACATTACGTACTTCATAAGTTCTCTTCAACCATGACCAAATACATCATAAATAGTCAATTCATTGGGCTTGTCCATTGCCAAATCACGTAGTTTTTTTTCCTTCTGCCACAATTAATCCCAGAGAGAGTTCGTGGAAGGTGGGCTATTCGGAAAGAAAAACTATACTAAATAATAATATTTTTTTATTATTTTATTTTTACTAAATATATAAATAATGAGTAGAAAAATTCAATTAATTTAAAATGAATAAAAAAAATTAAATTTAAAAAAAAATTAAATATAATATATGATATGTAAGAATGATGAATATTGAACTGTTGTTAAAATCTCTAGCCAAGTCTAAAAGCAGTTACAAACTGTTGCTGATAGCCATATTGAAAATGAAATATACTAGTTGAATCGATAAAAAATTAAAATAATTGATTGAAATTTTAATTTTTTTTATTGATTAAAAAAAGTGTATATTAGAGAATTGATATTTAAAAAACAATATTTAAAATAGTATAAAAATAATTAAAAAAAATGAAAACTACTACAATTGAATTCCACGAAGGAATTCCCACAAACAGACGTGACAGTGCCACGTATTTGTTTTTTCAATTTCTCCCCCAGCCCCACGTCTGTCCTCTGTTCCCAAGAGAGCCCCCTTTGTCCCCTGTCTCCCTGCATTTCCAAACCCCCAACCCCATAGAAACTGTACCATCTCGCACCACCGCCACTGCCAGGTTCCATATCAATTTGCATTTCTCAGTAATTTAGAAAGGTCTAAAGTTAGATGTTTTCTGGATTCTTTGATCCGCTATTTGGCTTTCCAAAAAAGTGTGGGTAACTAAGACAAATAAGCTAGAAGACTTTAAATGGGTTTTGCCCAGCGGTCTTTTTTTTGTTTTTCTTTCATGGGTCCCCAATCAATGATATCGAAAGTATTACTGATTGTGGACCACCATTCTCGAACCTAGTTTGAAGCTAGAAATTTCACACAATCCACGAATCTTAGGATCTAAAGCAAATTCACCCACCCTCCAAGAATCACTATCTTTTTAATAAAAAATAAAACAAATCAAAAAACAAAAATCTGGAAAAAAAAAAGACAAACTTTTTAAGACCTGGTGATGAGCTCAGTGGCAAATATATCTGATGGGTCTGAGAATGAGGAGTTTGGAAATCGGGAGAGAGAGAGGCAACGAAGAGATGAAAGAGAATAAGGTTTGGAGGTGAGATGACAATTCTCTTAAAGTTTAAAAAATTAATTTTTAATATTATAATTATTTTAAAATTTAAAAAAATTAAATTAAGATTTAAAAAAATTAAATTATTTATTATATTTTATATAAAAATTTAAAAAAATATAATAATAAAATAAGATTAAATGAAAATTTTATATTCTATTTTTTTTAAACTTACCTTTTAAGAGATAGGTATGTATTAATAAAAGGGTTTTTGCTATATCATCCTTCTCACACTTCACACTTTTTAATATTTTTAATAATTTTTTTAAATTTTTTTTGAATTTATTTTGTTTAAACTATTTATAATTTTTTATTCACTATTCATATAAAAAATATATTGATAAAAAAAAATAAAAAAAAAATAGAGTGTGGAGTGTAGTGTGAATAGTAGGAGGTTGAGTAGAATTTTTTTTAATAAAATAACAAGCACTGCAAAAGTGGGTGGCAGCGACTTTGGTGTCGACGCCCTCGACAGGAACTGGCGGCGAAGCTGGGTGGGTTCAGGTCTGAGGAGTTTGGACAGGGAGGGGGAGGGGGGGAGTGGGTGGAATAAAGGGGTAAATATAAAAAATAATAATAATAATAACTTAAATGATGATGGCATTGTGCTATCTCAACTTGTGGATTCTTTTGTGGAATTTTTGCGTGCCATATCAGCCCTAAAAAAAATCATCGTCCAGGACCAGTGGCACGGTCCTTGTCAAGACAGGGAAATTGACAAAGAACGACAACGAAAACACGTACGACAAAATAAACAAATGGAAAACGGATGACGAGAACACGTACAAACCAGAAAAATGTAAGGAAAAGGCTTTTCCCATAGCAGATTTCTCTTATGGATTTCGGTTTAATTCGTTTCTGCGTACTTTCGGTATTGCCACTTTTCCCATAGCTGATTTCTGTCGGGAGTTATTGCCACTTTTTCCCATAGTAATTGCCACTTTTTCTTTCCCATTTCTGTGGGGAGTTATTGCCACTCATAGCTGATTTCCGTCGGAGTTATTGCCACGAGTCGGGTTAGTGAAACTGAGACGTTGCCGCGTCAAACAAACACGAGCTTTCCAAGAAACACGCAGATTAAGGAAACTTCGCGCGGATGTTCCGGAGCCCTATATAGGGCTACATATCACAGCCTTCACCGATCATCACAGCCTTCACTCATCTCAGCCTTCACCGTTCATCACAGCCTTCACCCTTCAAAGATATAGGCCTACTTATACACCCTTGGAGCCCGTCACAGCTTTCACCCTTGATATTCTATTTGATCTCCTCTCTAATTACAATCTTTCAAGGGCCAGGCAAGAAGTCATTAATGATCTCCTTTAATTTACATGCACCACTTTGGTGTCATCTGCTTCATTTCCTTTCCACCAAATAACCAGCTTTATAGTGATCATTTGCGTGCTTCCTTTTACTTTCTTCTTCTGCTTTCCAAAACAATGTCAAAAGTTTCATTAGCAATCTTGGAACCCAATCATTCTTTTCTCCATGGTCGTACCACCCTTAACAAACCCATCAACAGATGGCGCGCGGCTTTTGTGACCATCTATTGTTCCAGAGCCTTGCTATCATTTTACAAAAATTCTCTACCCCACAAGAAAAATACAGAGGTTTCAAGCCATTCATCTTTCTTCGTTGTGAACCCCAAACTGGACAACAATTTCAAAATTGATCAAACAACTCTCAATGAGCTTGTCAAAGAGAAAAATGTTTGTAGGCCTAAAAATATTGGAGGAATTCGAGGAGTAGCATCTAGTCTTGAAACTAATGCTGAATTCGGGATTCCTGCTGATGTTGAAGACATTGTTCGCCGACGTAAGGCTTTTGGCCCAAACACGTACAAAAGACCACCTACAAAGAGCATCTTACATTCGTAGTGGAAGCTTTCATGGATCTTACCATTTTCATCCTCTTAGGCAGTGCTTCCCTGTCCCATGCATTCGGTATAAAACAGCATGCAATAAAAGAAGGATGGTACGATGGTGGAAGTATATTTGTTGCTATGTTTCTTGTCATTGCTGTTTCTGCATTAGGAACTTCAAGCAAAACAGACAATTTAACAAGTTATCCGAAGTCAGCAACAATATCCGAGTTGATGTTGTGCGAGCTGGGCGACGTCAACAGATTTCAGTATTTGATGTAGTTGTCGGAGATGTTGTTTGCTTAACGATTGGAGATCAGTTCCAGCAGATGGGCTATTCTTAGATGGGCACTCATTGCTAGTGCACCAATCCAGCATGACCGGGAGAGTGACCATGTTGAGGTAAATTGCAGTCATCCATTCTTGGATTCCGGTA